>JANHMN010000004.1:4872818-4883089 GCA_030674055.1 Rhabdomys pumilio
GTGTGTGTGTGTGTGTGTGTGTGTGTGTGTGTGTGTGTGTGTGTGTGCCTGAGAGATAAATGGACACATTGAGACATGAGAAAGAGAGAGAAAGAGAGAGAGAGAGAGAGAGACAGAGAGAGAGAGAGACAGAGAGAGACAGAGAGAGACAGAGAGAGACAGAGAGACAGAGAGACAGAGAGACAGAGAGAGAGACAGAGAGAGAAAGAGAGAGACAGAGAGAGGGGGACAGAAACAGGTGGAAAGGCAGAAAGAAAGTTGGAGGAGGGTTCCCCACAGTTTCTTGCCCATCCTACCCTTCTAACCACTAAAGCAGGCTCTGCCTTTGGCACAGGGCGGCAGCGGGAGCCCTGGCAGAGCCTGCATGGCCAGTGCACCTGTTGCTCTTGGTGACGCGTTTACTTTGAAGGCAGCTGGTCTTTGTTGTTGGTTCCTCTGTTGCTTCCTCCTTCCTTTTATTAAAAGATAAAAACCGTTGTGTGGCTTATGAGAAAGCCCAAGTGTTAGAGAGGCTGCTGGACCTTAACCCCCAATGCGGCTCTTCTGAGGGCTACTTCTGCCGAAGGGTGGCGTTCCTGAGGTGTCTATCTGTCTGTCTCTCTTTCCATCTGTCTCTCTGTCTCTCTGTCTCCACCCACCTCACATTTGTTTTATAATTAGTATACCAGGCAACAGGTTTGCTTGGGGTATTTTTGTACACACTTAGTCTTGATCTATCCCTACCCCTACCTGGTCCTCTCCCCAATCTCCAGCCCCTGTCCCTTCTGCCCAGAACCAGAGCCTCCCTTCTGTTTCTGTAGCACGCGTCCTGTGACACAGCCCACTGTCTTAAAGTCTCTTTAGTTTCCTCTCTTGGGCCCCTTTTCAGTTTCCTGACTCTGCTCATACTCAGTCTGCTTATACACACACATATACACACACACGCACAGTCACACACACACACACACACACACACACACACACACACACACACTCACAAATAGACACATAAAAATCCATCAGTGGGATCCTAATATGAGAGAGAGTCACAGTATATGTCTTTTAAATCTGGGTTTATGTACAGAAGTACATAGGGGGCCACAGCACACAGTGTCATTCAACAACATGGGTGTGCCCACACACTCATACACACATACACACTCACACATGTATACCCACACAGGTACACACACTCACACCCATTCACATACATGCTCTCACATATACACTCACACACATATACACACTCACACACATACAAATGTACACTCACACACAAATACACAGTCTTGCACACATACTTGCACACATACAATCACACACAGTCACACAAACATACAGTCACACACATATACAATCACACACACATGCACACTCACACATGTACACACACATACACACTCATACATATACACCCACATACACACATACACAGTCACACATATACAATCACACACACATACAATCATACATATATACAATCACACACACACACACACACACACACACACACACACACACACACACACAAGGGCAGACCTGGAGAGAGAGCGCCTTTTAATCATATCCCTGCCCCTAATTGGAAAGTTCCATCTGGGCAGTCTGGGGACGCCCTGCAGCCTGGTCAGGTCAGGCTGGGAGTTTGTGCAGCACAAATCACTACAGGAAAAGTCGATCACTTTCAGGTGAGCAGGTGAAGGGATGGACTGATATACCACTTTGTGAAAGGTTGCACAATTAATCCCCAATCAGCTTGGCGATGACAGCATCACTCAGACTAGAGATCCACGAGAAGACTGGGATAGTCAGATGACCTCAGGTCACAGTGAGTGAGGGAGCTGAGGTGTGGAAGGTGAGCAAGTGGCCTAGGCTTGTGTGGTCAGGGTGAGAAGGGAGGACACAGTAGGGCAGCAGGGCTTGTGCATGCTTACTGTGTCCTCCCATCAAGGACCCTGAGCATTCAGCCTACCTCTCATCCTGAACACTGTTCCCACCACACTGGGGGCAGACCTCTGCATCCCACACACCTCTCTAAGTGAGGGTGTCAAGGAGAAATCTAGAGTCAACCATGCAGGCAGTGAGCACCCAGGGGCTGCCATCCCAAAGTGAGGATCCAAGACACAAATGTGACTATCACAGTCCTTAACTTCCCACTGCTTCTAGATCAGAGCAATGGGCTCTGCTTGCCATCCCCTGTGTGGCATCCCCAGACCATAGTAGCCAGCTTGACACACTCTGTAGTCATCCATCCATCTCTCTTCATTGTTCCTCAAGCACTGTCCCACCTCAACCTCAACCCTGGGTTCTCCAGCTGCTGATTCTGTCTTACCCATCTCTTGCCTCAGCTAGCCCAACTTGTTCTTCTGGCTTCCCGACCCCCCTATGGTGAGAGCCTGTGGCATATTTGCACAGATGCTGGGCTTAGAGACTGATATAAGCCTCCCGTTGTTACCTTAGCTCTCATCCCTCATGACCACACTGAGGGAAAACATTAGGATGGTAACCATTTTCCAGCCTAGAATGATAGCAGCCTCTGAGCAGGTGAGTGGTGGAATAGCCAAGTCGGGTCTCCTGCCCCACCCAGCATCCATGTTGCTGCCAGCACCTCCTGAGTGACGTTGATGCTAGGAGCACGTGACTATACACATGTTCCCACTTCCAGAGTCTCATCTTATGTGTGTTGAAGTCCTTGTCTCACTGACTGAGTACCAGAATTAAAAAGAGATATTTACTCTCACTGTCATTGAGCGTGCCAGACTTAAGGTGCCGTAAATCCTGGATAGGAAAGGGGTTGCTCAACTTGACCCAGAAGCTTTATTAAAATTACTGTCTCAAAGGCCCTGGTTAGAAAGATAGACAGTGAGATAGTCACGGGGGGTAGCGCACAGGCAGGCAGAGGCCATGCTCTGGGTCTCCTGGCTTCTCCTGCACAATATCCACATTGTGAGAGTGCAGCCATGGCTCTGCTCCCCGCTCACACACATTCCTAACGTTACACCTCATGTGATTGTGGCAGTTGTTAAAGGAACAGAGGAGCATCTACAAGTGATTGTGAGGCCTGGGGGCTCCTCCAGTTTACATGTGTGAGCCCTGACGGGCACACATCCATTTTTCTTTTGAACTTCATTTTGCTTATGCCGTGATTCTGGGCACTTCTGGGCAGACGGGTTGTTGGCTGGGATATCTGGAGAGAGAACCCCTGCTCACTTCTCTTCCATGTTCACACACTGGGTAGATCAGGTGTTTGGCAAATTTGGGGCCTAAATGTGGGATTCTAGAAGGGCCAAGATCTATGACTAGGAAGCACAGGTATACAATCCAAAAACCGGCCTTGTTTGTTTCAAGTCTGGAGGGAAGTAAACAGTAAAAAGACACAGACAGGTGCCTTTTATTTCAAAGGGATGGGGACATTTCTCTCAACTATCAGTGTCTTCCTCCCCTTGGGTCATGAAATGAGCCAAGCAAAGAAACTGCCTGTGAGAAACAAGGATGCCATGAAGGAAAGAGAGCACAGAAAGTCACAGGTGGCTGCTCTGTCCATTGCAAACCAAACCCTTGTAGGGAAAAAAAAAAGTCCAAACAAGAATCAACCTGGCAAGAAATGAAAGGGGAAAAAAAAATCCCAATCACAAAAACAAAACACAGCATCTTGCAAACCAGGAAAGTCAGGGAAGAATATTGCCTTCTTAATAATAAATACATTTCATGGGCAAGAACTGCAAGGGAATCGTTTAAATTAATTTCCGCTTTGTTTGTTTGGTTTGTACAGGGCTTAAATCCCAGCTGACAGCGATCTGTAAAAGTTCTAACATATTGGAAATCTGATTTTCTTGCAGCCTGAATCCCAGAGTCCAAAATGATTTCTCTTTCAACCCCGCTAATCAGACAGGCAGGGCTCAGATGGACTCTGAGTCAAGCCAAATTGCACTTGGTCTTTCTGGGGGGCATAAAAACGTCTGACAGAAGTGCCAAGGGGCGGCTGCCTGCCGTTTCTCTCTACTGTGGGGAGATGGGAACAGTCTCTCGGTGTCCCAGGCAGCTCTACCAACTCCTTCTCTCTCTCCATTCCACCCTTTCTGGGCTGTACCTTGACAAGCCAAGGGAACACTGAGGATGGAAAAGGGGAGGTTTGTCCAACTTGGAATTGGAAGCCCAAAGCAAAGTCTTTGGCACAGACTCTGGGGTGGATCCCACCACCAACCACCCTAAGACAGCTCTCGCCAAGTCAGTGAGCTGTGGCTGGCTGTCTTTTTCTCCCATGCATATTTCTAGAGGACCCTAACTGACAGTTCACCTTGGGTCCTTTCTCATCTCACCAGCAGGCTCAACCCTTGAGAGCCAAGCTCCGTATGCAGATCAGCTGCTCCTACACAGAAACAAAGGCTGCAGAGCAGCCCACCCACCAGTCAGCTCCACCTGGGTGGCCCAAGTGATAGACCCCTGAGGACTGACCTTCCTCCCAGATCAGCCCCCAACCTGGGCGCCCCCCCCCCCCCCCCCCCCCCCCCCCCGGGCCCCCCCCCCCCCCGCCCGCATTCTCCAACCAAATCTATTTGCAGCAAATACAAGAAGCAAGCAAACAAACACGGGAGCAAACCAAGCAACCCTTGTTCAAAAGCAAAAGTGGGATACATAGGAGGTGGTACCCACACACACCTCTGTAGACATACTCTGCTGTTGCCAAACCTTGTTCACATTAGCACTGAACTTATATCAACAGGGGATGGCTATTCTGAGGCAGTACGATATGTGTGTGTGTGTGTGTGTGTGTGTGTGTGTGTGTGTGTGTGTGCACGCACACACATGCATACGCGCGCATGTGCACACGTCTCTGCATGTGGTGTGTGTGTGCATGTGTGTGTGCATACACCTATGTGTATGTGTGCACAGGTCTCTGTGTGTGGTGTATGCACACATGCATGTGTGTGTGTGAGTGTGTGTGTTTTGTTTTATTCCCCATGGTAACCCTCAGTCCTCCCCATAAACCCAAGGATCTCAGCATAGGCTGTAGCGATAAGCATGGTGACTTCAACCCCTGAATGCTGCCTGGCAGTTCTGAGTTCTCTGGTGCCTCTAATTCTCCACAGGGTACAGTGCCTGATGCCTACCCCACCACCACACACTGGCATGCCCTACAATACATCTTAGACCCTATCCCTGGAGTCCACCCTGTGCCTCAGTCTCCCCAGGCCTGCCAGCCTGGCGTGGCCCCTCTTGTTCCTCTCTGTTGCACCCACTGTCTTCCTCCCTTCCTTCCCTCTTTCCAACTGAATTCTCGTTTTTCCTCTCTCTCCCTAGTGCTTGTACGGCTGCTATGTCCATTCTTCCATCATACCTACTTTCCACCGGAGGTGCTACTGGCTCCTTCAGGTAGGTGGCTGGGATTGGATTCTTCTTGCGTCGCTTGCTGGTGCTTGGGAAGGGTCCGTGGAGGGTGCCGAGGGGGCATGGGGCTCCTGTGCGTGACAGCGAGTTTGGGCTGAGAGCCCTGGTGTGATTTCCTACTTTTCTGTGGTATCTGCCAAGGCTGCTTTGGTGACAGATCTTGTTGTGAGGGTCCAAGAAGGAGAACGAGAGCTGGTGGCCGGAGTACACCTTGCTCATCCATGGGGATAAAGAGTAGATGCTTCAAGGGCCAAGGTTCCTGGTTTCCTTTTGATGAGGTTAAAAAAAGAAGGCTGGGTGTCCCATCGCTCACTATAAAATCCCTGTTGGCTACAACCCATATATTCATTTGCTTTCTTGGTTAGTCAGAAGATACATGTAGCGAATAAGCTTCCAGGGCTGTTTTCAATACCATGGGATTGACAGGGGTGTCCGCTGAGGAGGAGTGGGTCTTGACTCCTTGGGAAGGAGCTCTGTGGTTGATTTATAATGCCTAACTTAAAGAATGTGGTGTGGGAGAGTCTGCCATGCTTGTGGAGAGTGATCTGTGACCATGGTGCTAGCCAGACCGCCTCCATGGGGGTTATGGACAAACAGCTATGTCTGTGGTACAGCCAGGCAGCCTCTGTCCGTGGTTCTGGCCAGGCAGCCTCTGTCCGTGGTTCTGGCCAGGGAGCCTCTGTCCGTGGTGCTGGCCAGGAAGTCTCTGTGGCTATATGTCCGTGGTGCGGCCAGGCAGCCTCTGTCCATGGTCCTGAGCAGGAAGCCTCTGTCCGTGGTGCTGACAAGGGAGCCTCTGTGATTATGAAGAGTTATGTTGCAGTATGACTAGGTAGCCTCTGTCTGTGGTTATGGACAAACACCTATGTCTGTGGTTGTGAATGTTAAACAGCTATGTCTGTGGTGTAGCCAGGCAGCCCCTGTCCATGGTGCTAGCACGGTGGATCTTAACAGAGGCTATCCAGAAGCTGCTCAGGATAGGATGTCTCTGTGAGGGATGAAGAGCTGAGGATCTATCTGATGAGGCTGGACCTGGCTCTCCAAGGTATCTGCTATACAAATTCTCTTTGTAGGACCCAGCCCAGTGGGCCTGTCGCCATTACCCTTACACATAACTTTGTCTTACTACCTCTGTCAAGGAACTGCTACCTGAGGGCCTTGTTACTGTGGCCCTACTGTCTGCACTCGATTCTGTTCAAACTGACAAGCACACGAAGGTTGTTGTCCCAGGGTCCTGAGTGGCCCGACTGGGAAGAAACTGACAGAGAGTAACCTCAAAAAGCATCAGGTACAGAGAGGCCACTGCTTCCAGGGAAGATGGTCTAGGAAGTATCCACAGGGCTTGGAGCTGTCTGCACAGGGAGGTCATGGCTCAGCTTTGTCAGGGCTCTGCCACCCTGGTCTCCCATATGTAGCCACCAGTACTTCTGTTCTCCCTCAGTGCCCTGAAATAATTGTCTGTGGCTTAGCACATTCCTTAGTGAGCGATCAATCAGGATATTGCCCATCTACAAAGTTGACACTTCCCTCACACCAGGCTCCACTGCCAGCTGTCCTATCTCTGTGTCCTTTGGAGGCTGATGCAGGAGTGTATGTTTTTATTTCTCAGAGTTGCGTGATTTGGGGGGTGGGGGTGTTTTACATGGTCATGAGTACTACTTTTGTTAGTAGGCATTGCCCTGGAGATACTAAGTGGATGTTTTTCTCACTAGCTGAGTGGCAGTGGAGAGTGAGGTCTCTGCTCTGAGGACAGTGCTCTTGGCTGAATGCAACATGATATTGGTTCCCTGGCTCAGATGCTGGGTTTCAGGGATTTCATTTATTCCAAGCATCCTGCAGCCTTTGGAAATTTCTTCCCAGATCTCCAGCTTCCTGTCTCTGGCTGTGGCTCTTTTTCTTTTGGTGTCTATACCCCTTATTAGAATGCATCTCTGCCATGCCTTCTGTGCCACACCAGTCTGGGACTCCTAACAGATCAGCTCCCTACTGACTGGCTTCCTGCTGGCAGTCTGAATACCTCTCCTCAAGGGTGGCCTCCTCCTCCACACCTGCCCCACGCCTGCTTCCACTGCCTCCTCTTGGTTGATCACACTCTTGTGGCTTTTAACTCCATTAAACTTCCTCTGCTGGAAGCAGACACCTTTGGGCAGCATGAGTGCTGAGCTCTCTTCTCCAGAGCTGCATTCCAATGCCTTCCAGATGCCCCTAAAGCAAGAGGGAAAGCCCTGTCCTCTACACTCTCTCCCTCCCTGCCTCTGTGTCCTGGCCTCTGGCTGCTGAAGACATGCCTGGGGTGATTCGTGCACTTGTGTCTCACTTGTCACAATCCAGCTGACAGGAAGCTGGATTCCTCCACCCACACACCAAAGGCCAGTGTGGCAGAACTATCTTGGCTACTCTGGCGCATCTTTATTTGCCATCCCGTGCCAGGGGAATTGTCATCCCCAACCCTCACCTCTGAGTCCTCAAACACCAAGTACCACAGAAAGGGGTTGGTGGGCATTAAAGTGTTCGTGGGAACTGAGAAAAGAAGCTGCAGCACAGGGTGCTATTCAGGCCTGAGGAGGCGCTGAGGAAGAGGTCCAGGTTAGCCGGGAGCATACAGCCCACCCTCTGTTGAGCAAAGTAGCTGGAACAACACAGCCTTCTAGAGAGGTGGGACTTTCAGGAGGGACTTTAGAGGTGGTGCAGTCAAGAGAGGGCACATCTGGGTAAAGGAACTTCCTCAAGGGATACCTCCACCTCTGGCTGCCACAGCTTCAGATCAGTAGCCAGCTCTTGCACACACTGTGGCTCAATTCCCATCCTCTGGCATCTCCCAGTAGGGGGGGCACCTCAGAACTCCTGCTGCAGGGACCTCTTCTCTGCCCACAAAGAAGTCCACTGAGATCTCATCACCCTCTGTGGTAGACTCCTCAATAGAGGAACTTGCTGCTTCTGTCTTCATCTGTGCCAAGCACAGAGCCTTGACCAAAGCAAAGCAAGAGCCAATACGTCCTAAAGGTCACAGTTTAACTGAGCAAATGCTCTCAAGAGGCAGCACCGAGCAAGCCCAAAAGCCAGTGGCTCCAATCATGGGGTCAGCGCCAAGACCCAGAAGGTGAAACTGAGTGGTATGGAGTCAGAACTTTTGAGTCACCTGGCTTTCTTCAGGGAGGGGGTCCTGCTGTGGTCAAGGCTTTGTGCTTGGCACTGAGGGAGACAGGTGGGAGCTACTGCTTTCTGGCCATTTATGTTTATCATAACGCCCGCCCCCAGTCACTTCTAGTGATGTCTCTACTGTAGTCTAATTCAGGATATAAGTGAGCACACTACAACATAAGGCACTGAAACCTAGCTAGCTCACAGGCCCATGATGTCCTTACCATGACTGATAGGTGCCGTGCTGCTTGAGAGACTGGGCATCTCAGAGATGCATGGGGTGGGGCCACTCATGCCCAAGCTGCAAGACCCTGTGGATCCAGAATGGTTTGTATGTTTCCATCTCCCTCTCCAGCTGGTCAGATGCTGTGGAGAATGAAGGCCACCTCTGCAGGTCCCACCCATACTGCCTTTGCGCGCGCACACACACACACACACACACACACACACACACACACACACACACTGTGTCACAGCCTGCAGGGCCTTGGCTTCAGTGACCACTGAGGTCCACAGAGAACAGGGCCAGGTTTAGCGTCACACACGAGCCAAATATGGGGTATGGCAGTGATCTTCTGGCCTCTGCTCCACTGCCTGATGTGGCTTGGACTGTAGCTTCCAGGACTGAGCCTCGCTAGGGCCAGAGACAATGCCAAGGGATGAAGCAGTAAAACAGAAAGTGTCTCCCTATCCGGGGCTCCAGGCCTCAGGTCTCCCTGAGCCATCCCTCTGAGCACAGCTCTTCCTGAGAATGAGCTCCATTTATGGCCATGATTCCCAGCAGACTGCTGGCTTCTTTGCAAACCATTTCTGCTTCTAATGAGTGTTTTTCTCTTTACCATTGTTCTCTAAAATGCTTAATGAATGTTTTCTGCACACAAGGCAGGGGGTGTGCCTCCACATGGCTGCTTGACTGCTCACTCCAGCCGTGGGGCAGAGGCCGTGGGGATCCTTCCTGACTCAGCACAGCCATGCAACACACGAAGACCTGTGGAAAGAAAGACCCTGGGGATCCGGGAAGGACATGGCACAGGGTGTGGGTCCCCCAGTTCACTAAAGAAGACCTGGCATTTTAAATCTAAGGTCTGGGGCCAGAACCTGGGAAGAGCACTGTATCCCGAGTCCACAGAGCTGGATTCCAGTACTACATGGTCGACCCTAAGGACCAGCATGTGTGCCCACTGCTTCCTGGCCAGGCAGCCAACCGTCACTACGTGCTCCTAGTCACTAGGGATTGATGCTTCGATCACTCAGCCACCAGGGGGAAGAATAAAGCAAGACATCAAGGTCCCCTAGGGTCAGCCTCTCTACCTTCCTTCCTACCCACCAGGTTCTGCCAACCCTGGGAAAGCCGAGCACAGGGGAGTGATGAGGTATTGCAAATCAGAATGTCCGGGATAACCATCTGATAAGGAAGAAATGTTTACTTCGGATCATGGTTTCAGAGGTTTCCAATCCCTTGTCTCTAGGTCCAGACATGGGTGTGTCATGTGTGTATATGATATCATCATGGCATATATATCATATATATACCATATATATATATATATATATATATATATATATATGTGTGTGTGTGTGTGTGTGTGTGTGTGTGTGTGTGTATACATACATATATATATATATACACACACCACATATATATACCATAGATATATACACTATGTATACAATATATATCACATATATACCATATATATGTGTGTATACATATACATGTACATATACATATACATATACATATACATATACATATACATATACAT
>JANHMN010000004.1:4883099-4897568 GCA_030674055.1 Rhabdomys pumilio
TACATATACATATACATATACATATACATATACATATACATATACATATACATATACTTGTTCCAGTAACCTCCATGGGCTTCTCCGTCATAAGTTTCTGCCACCTAAACATAGTGCCACAGACTGGGGACTTTAATTTTAGGATGGGGCCTCTGGGGACACTGCAGATTCTGGTTGTGGAGGCTGGTCCATACAGTGCATTCTGGGGTAGCGTAGCAATGGGTCAGGTGATCTAAGAGGGCTTCCTGGAAGAGGAGGTGAATCCAGAGTTGAAAGATGGGGGAAACATGGTGGGAAGGATAGCCTTGATGCCCTTTTGACATGAGGCAGGTGTGGGCACGTGCCCAGTGGTCAGTGGGACTAACAAATGTTCTCTGCAGGAGTCAAGCAGAGGGGACCATGACTGCCTAAAGTTCCCAGATCCACACACCTGGCCCAGGCCCATCTGGGAAGAGGCCTAAGGAAGGACCAGCTCGGGACGCCAGCTCAAGCCAGATTAGAAAGGGAGTAGAGGGGAGAAGCCTAGGATTCACTCTCTGCTTCACATTCACAGAACAGCAGGTGAGAAGGAGCCTGGGCAGAGTATCAGAGAAAAGCACTGTGGAGAACTGGGGCCTGTAGTCCCAGCAGTCTGGAGGCTGATAGAAAATGGATTATGAGGAGCAGGCAGTGTTCGAGGCTAGCCTAGAAAGCAGCTATATCCCATCTCCACAAACAGAAACAATGATACTTTGTGATGGTTTCTTCCATGTTAACAGTAGCCATCATCATCATCATCACCACCACCACCACCATCATCACCATCATCTGTGCTGATCACTTCATTCATCACAGCCTTGTGCTTCTGAGAACTTTGTGGTCCTCATGGAACTGGTCTGTCGTGATGACCACTGTGACGAAGGGAGTTAAGGATTGCTTCCAGCACATGTGTGAGCTGGCCATCAGCAGGTCTTCACTTGGTGTGCTGGAGGTGTTCTTGTTCCAAACCAGACATCAGCTCACTGCAAGGCGCCTCCAGATGAGACGTCCCTGCTTAGGGATGAGGACCATGGGAATAACAAGAGTTCAGGGGTCAGCGGGTACACTGCAGGAGAAGGCTGGCACTGGTGTCACAGGGGGTAAGGGAGAGCCAGGGTGTGAGGACCGTGAGCTCCAGGAGGGAGCCGCAGCAGAAGAAACTGTTGCCAAAGGGAGCTAGGTCCCATGCAGTCTGGAAGATTCCAGTTCAGGGGTAACTGACTCAAACCGAAGCTGGGTGGATAAACCATCTAGGCGTCTCTCACCTGGGAAACCAGACTAGACAGGATGTCAGAGGGGAAGGGGCAGGAGCAAGGTTGCTGGCAGAGGCCATTCCTGAGATGCCTTCTTATCCTGGCTTTATTCTAACGAGCAGCGTTTCCCTCTTTCTCCATTTAATGCCCCTTGAATAACGTGATCAGGAGATTAGGTAGACACCAGGAATTTACGGTGCTGTGAAAAAAAAAAAAAAAAAAACCCTCAATTCCATTAAGATTTCAGGACCCTGGCCAAGGCTACGCAGCAGAGCGGGTAGTATTTCCTCCTTAGATGTCTTTTCTTGATTGCGATTTACAATGCCAAGGCTGTGGCTGTACCCACCCAACGCTTCCAGAAAATATGACAGGCTCCCAAAGCTAGCTACTCTCTCTGAGGAATGTGACCGGGCAGTTTTCAGTTTTCCTCATCCAGATCCCTTTCTTGGGGGACAGGAGAGATAGGAAATGTCCTTTTCATGGGTGGTCCCGAGTGGGAGTGGCCAGCTTCACCTTCACCCTACAGATTTCTGTAAGGCTAAGGTTGCTGGTAGGCTAGAGCCCTCTGAAAGCCACGGGACGCTCTGCTACCACCTAGTGGACAGGATGGGTACTGTGGATAGGAATCCTGGGACTCTGGCTGGGTGTTCTAAATGTGGAGTGTGTGTGTGTGTGTGTGTGTGTGTGTGTGTGTGTGTCTGACTGCATGTCTGTCTGATTGTCTGTCTGTGTGTGAATGTGTGTGTCTCTTTGTGTGAGTGTGACTGTGTCTGTGTGTATGAGTGTGAGTGTGTGAGTGTGTATGTCTGAGTGTGACTGTGTCTGTGAGTGTGAGTGTATGTGTCTGTGTGTGTAAATGTGTGTCTGTATGTGTATGAATGTGTATGAACGTGAATGTGTGTGCCTGTGTGTGTGTCTGTGTGTGTCTGTGTGAGTGTATCTGTGTGACTGTGTGTGGTTGTGTGTCTCTGTGTGTGAGTGTATCTGTGTGTGTTTGAATGTGAGTGTGTGTCTGTGCGTGTGTGTCTGTGTGAGTTTGTGTGTGTGTGTGACTGTGAGTATGTGTGTCTGTGTGTGTGTGAGTGTGTGTACAGGCATTAAATTCTCATTCTGAGGATACACGTCAGACCTGCAAAGGTCATGGTGTCATCATCGGTGGGCTGACCACTGATTACTGCCAGGGCTTTTTACCCCAGTAGAGTGGGTGGGTAAGTGTTGTCAGGGGCGGCCCCTAAGAGACTGTCTCTCCACAAGCAAAATGTAAAGTCTTTTAGATGTCACTGTGCTATCATAGGCCCCAGAGTCAGGCTTGTCCCATAGCCTTGGGCAAGGATTTTTCCCGTAGTCACGTGAGCTGGAGCCTTCAGTTGGTCTCCTGTCCCCCTCACATTCCCAGGCCTTGTTTGCTCCATGTCCCTTATCCTGGTGTGCTAGCTCTCCTCTGTCCTTCAGCAAGGACTGGGCTGCCCGGGCGAGCTGGAAGGCAGAGACAGGATGAAGCTGCCAGGACTGCGGTCCCTTGGAGCTGGGAATTATTAATTAGTCTTATTATCCACAACGTGTCAGTCTCTTAATCCGAGGGTCTGCAGAGGGGTTTGTGGCTCTGCGGTGTGTGCTGTCAGCTTGGCTAAGCAATCGCTTTCCTTGTAAAGGCAGAACAATGGGTTCTACAGTTTGCTTACTATCTTTATCTATCACGCCCAACAACTCACGCCCCACTCCCTCACAGAATACCCTTCAAAGGCGAGGAGAAAGCCGAAGCGGCTTAATTTCCCGGCTAGATGGCTTATAATGCAGGCTTTTGTCTAATTATCCTGCTTGTGTAATCTTGAGCTGACATCCTGTCCGTAATATCCTAATCTTCTTTTGAGCAAAGGGGAAACTGTGTGGCTATGCTTCTCAAAGCGCCAGACAAAAGTTGGCCTCGAGGAAATTCTTTCGGTGTCGCCTCTGAAGAAACTCAAAGGGCCGGGAAAGAACAGCGGATGTGATGGAATCTGAGGTATCTGCCACGTGCTCTGCCTGTCTGTGACTGTCAGCAGCTCTCTGAGACCTCTAGCTGTACCCTAGCAGGTGATGCCAGTCTGTGTGGGAATGATCCAGATCCACCATGAATAAGGAGGTCCTGTGATCTGCACCGTCTTAGTGTGGGATGTCCGGATGTAGGGATGAGACTTGCTACAGTGCTGCAGACTTGTGTCAGGCAGTTTTAGCTCGATAGATGTCTGCAGGCATGCACAGGTACACACACACATGCAATAAATGCACAGGTATGCAAGTGTACGCAGATACTCATAAGTGTGGACATGTATACGCAGGTGTGTACAGGTGTTCATAACACACAAGTGTTCATTTATGTAAGTGTGCACGGGCATACATGTATGCACATGTGTTCATAGGCGTACACAGGCAAGCACGTGTGTGCACACATGATCACAGGTGTTCATAGATATGCATAGGTGTGCATGAGTATACACGTATACTCATAAGTATATATGATCACAGGTGTGCACATGTGTGTTCATAGATGTGCAGATAGCCATAGATGTTTGTGGGTATGCATAGCTATATACAAACATTCTGCATGGGTATCCGCTGTACATATATGTGATCACAGATGGGCATAGGTGACCTCCCCAGACCCTTGTTTAATGCCCTGCTGGTCAGGACACATATATTCACAGATGTACAGGGTATATAAAATACATGCACATGTGATCATGGGCACAGAGATAATCACTAGCATGTACACGTGTACACAGGTATGCATGTTTTATATAGCATCCCTGGTGCCCACTTGTCTTAGGGGGTCTGTTCCTGCACAAAGCATCACGACCAAGAAGCAAGTTGGGGAGCAAGTGTAAGTCTGTGTAAGTCTGTGTGTTAGTTCAATGAGTCCTTTTTGTGCATGTCAGAAGTCACAAGCAGAGTGGGCTTCCACACAATAGGCATCTACAGGCACGTCCTCAACCAAAGCTCAAGGTCTGCCTGGTTCTTTGTGTCTGAAGTCAGTTTCCTCTGTGAGCCAACTGAGCGTGACTTACCAAGTGTGTAGGTTGTCATAGCGAGAGCCATCAAGGGCAGAAACAGCCTCCGTCTGGAAACCCTGGTGTTTCATCCTAGGCCAGAGGTCAGCACCTGTTTGGCATTTCCCACCAGTGTTCTGGTGCTTTAAAACAGGTAGAATCGTCACTGGGTAACTTGGGGTTCCCTTTCATAGGGTTTTAGTCTTGTTAATAAAATAATTTTAAAACAGACTCAGAAGGAAGCTGAAGGACCATTTTACTAGAGTTGGAGAGAAAAAACATCGGGACAGGCAATAAATCTTGGCAACTGCCAGGAAGAGAAAGATGGGGATGGAGGGGAGAGAGCTGTGTGCTTTAGTCAGGGTCCAAGAATGCAGAGAGCTGCCACGGGGCTTTAGGAAAAAAGTCGAAATGTCCAGAGGGTAGTAGCAAGGGGCAGTTCATTAAGAAAGAGCAAGGAGCTCCTAAGGTGTGGGCAGTGGATCCACAAAGTGCCTGGCCTGGGCTATGTCCCTTTGTAGGACATTCACGTTTACAAAGCATACACCTCCTTCTATCACCCTGGCTTTCCTGAGCATGCTCTGATCATTAGAAGAAGCCCAGGTGAGGAAGGACTTCCAGTCTCTCTGTAAGCTTGACCCTGTCATATCCTAATCTTTCAGTCCTGTCTCTGCCTATAGTCACATAATCCTGTATACTCCTATGCCAGGCTTCTGTCACTCGCTCGCTATGGCATTACCACCCTTTCAGAGGAAAAGGTCCATAACAGAAGGAAGGCTGGAGGGGCCAGCAGTCTGCTGCCTTTCCCTGAGGCTCTTTCCAGTTAACTCTCACAGCTGAGTCTGCAAGATCCTGAGTCAGGACAAGCAATCCAAAAAGGGAGTCTCGCCCTGTGAGACCCTCCCTCCCCTCCCTCTCCTGCAAACCTCCCCACTCCTAAGGAACAGGTTTACAATTCTGAGACGTAGTTTGAAGTGGCCTTGGAGTGAAGCTAAGGTCTCTGGGAATCTCTGGGGTTCCCTGAAGGCTTAGCCTCAGGAGGCAGAAATCTCTATGAGGTTAGCTTGGAAGCTTGAGAGGAAATCCAGTGTTAGACATATTTGCTGAATTGCTAGCAGATTGCCTGATTTAGAAATTGAGTTCTTACATAGTCATTTGGAAAGAAATACACTTCAACTGAGCCCCTTACTGCTGGGAGGGGTGTGGTTCTGGGGCTCAACTGCGGGCTGTCCCCACCTCTGAGAGCTAAGATTATTTAATGGTTCTGGGAGCGCAGTGTTCTGTGCTCTATGTGACTATAAACCGTGCATTTCCTATACTCCAAACTCTGAACTCATTCTGGCCATAGGGGAAGGTACCCTCAATAACTCCAAAGGGCTTCAGAATTCCAAGTCAGGAGACTGAGCCAACCCGATGGAGCCCCCATGGACACAGCAGCCTGGCCAGAGGGTAGGAGGCTAGAAGAGACTTCAGCTTAGCCCTGGGAACTGTCCCTATACCAGCTGCCATAGTATTCAGCCCCAATTCCCTGAAGGTTGATGAGAACCTGCATCTTGCTATATGTGGCCTAGGGATGGAAGACAAGGACCATATGTCCCTTTGGTCTCCTGGCAAGTTTAGGGCCACTCAGCTGTGCAAGAGCCAGAAGACAAGGCCCGGAGCCAGCAGCGCCACCTAGAGGCAACCCCTAGAATGGGCTTCACATTGTCCTGCACACTCAAAAATATCACCTGACCCTACCGCACTGGGAGCAGAGGACCTAGCTGTCCTTCCATCCCTGTCCCTTGGTAGACAGGCTAGAAAGAATCCTATCTTGCTCCACTAAAGGCTAACTGCCCCTCTCAAGTGCTGAGCTGACAAGCTTCAGACCCAGTATTCACTCCTAGGCAAACAAAGGAGATAAAACAGCTGCCTACAGACTACAGACTCCATGCTCTGGTACCAGCTCACCCAGGGGATGGTACCAGGTCCATATGGTCCCCAAGCCCCACAGCTCCCAGACTTTTGTGGGAACAAAAGCAACTCCTTAAAAGGGTTCAGGGAAAACGGGTCTCCAGAAGGCACCCTAGGAACTGAGGTCTCTAGATCCTCTCAAAGAGGGGAAGATGCCACACCGAGATATACCCTAATCCTACTTCTGAAAGCACACAAGCTGTGTCACTTCAGTCTAATTAACCCCAGATCTGGGCTCTGTTTCTCTGTAGGATGGTGCATTGCACTCAGAAGGGTTCAAAGAGACAGCACAGGTGACACACAGGCAAGCTGCAGTGGTAACCTTAGCTGCTGTCATCTTGAGAGTTCTGATATTACAGCCCTGGGCCATAACCCTCAGCTTGGGCCCCAAGGAGCCTGCATCCCAAATCCTTCTCTCTCTGATGGTCTCCAGCACATCTCATTCTGCTTCTAGGATATTCTGTTACCCACAGTCACAGCTGACGCCATTACCAGGCCAGGGTTTCACCACATGTCCTTCCAGATAACTGTAGGAATGTCCTCAGAGCAGCCCAGCTAGCTTAGGAGCAGGCCAGGCCCCTATCTAGAACCTGCTAAGAAGCCAAGATTGTGAAAATCGGCCATCATTATTCAGCAACCATCCATGTGACCTGCCCAGTCACCTAGCCTGCCTACTCACCTGATCTGCCCACCCACCTGAAATGCCCACCTACCTGGCTTGCCCACCCACCTGGAATGCCCACCCACCTGAAATGCCCACCTACCTGAAATGCCAACCCACCTGGCCTGCCCACCCACCTGGAATGCCCACACACCTAACCTGCCTACCCACCTGGAATGCCCACACACCTGGCCTTGCTCTCCCTATGTCTTGGTATCTCACACTAAACCTGATAACCTCAGTGTATCCACAAAGCAGCTATGATGTGCCATTTGTCACAGCATCCTCATGACAGCTGCCTCTCAGACATGTCATAGCAGCGCTGCCATTGGTCCAAGAGGAGGAAGAGATACCCATACCCGAGCCTCCTGACAAGACAGGTGTCCCGTGTGCTGCCACTGTCCAGGCTCTGTGACACCCTGCCATGCCCTGCTTCCTAGAAGCAGCTGTCTTAATGTGGGAGCGGCTTCCAAACAGGCACCCTTTCCACCAGAGCCATCACCCTGAAAACGATGTTATGCAACAGCCTAGGGTCAAGGTGGTAGCAGAGAGAAGTCCCTTGGGCATATATGGCCTTTTGCAGAACTAACCACTTCTGGGATCTTGTGAGGCTCTGGGCCTCACATGGAATGGTCACACTGAGTCACAACCTTCAATCCACACACACACAAACACACATCAGGTCATGCAGGTGTCCCGTTTTTATCTGAGAAGATTTCAGCACTGTTGGCAGTACCTGGGGCTCCTCGGAAACCAGCTGCCCAGCCCCTTGTTTTACAGAGAAAGGCTATCACCTAGAGAGGTCCCCACTTATCTGGGAATGCCCACAACTTGGCAGGAGAACTGGGCTGAAACCCTGCATCCTAAATGCTAGGCCAGGCATCTTCCTGGGTTGCCCCTCTACACACAGACTGTGTGTGAGCTACAGTGTTTTTAACATTCTGGGCTGGCTTCCCAGGACGCCCCAGCATGCGGCTCAGCCGCCAGCCGCTGGTGTCTGATCAGAGAACACAGCCTTACAACATTAGCCGAGTCGGGCTTAATTAGATAAAAGATCATTCTGCTGCCAGCAACACATCGGGCTTTCCCAGCTCCAGAAAGGGTGTTCGAGTTCAGCCGCTGCTTGGGATGAAGGCTCTTTTTAAGAGCTGGGTCCCTGCCTTCTGCTGGTGAGGCATATGGAAAGATGGCCAGATTTTTGTCCTGCAGAGCAGGGTTGTGCTGGCAAATAGCCAGCTACCACATCTTTAGGAGAATGAATGCCTGGTTTGGGGGTTCCCAGTTCCCATGCTGCTGACTCAGAGCTCCCAGCGGGGTACCCAGGTTGTAACATTTCCCCAGAACTTAGCAGGCAGCTCCTGAAAGCCAGGT
Source organism: Rhabdomys pumilio (assembly GCA_030674055.1). Taxonomy (NCBI): domain Eukaryota; kingdom Metazoa; phylum Chordata; class Mammalia; order Rodentia; family Muridae; genus Rhabdomys; species Rhabdomys pumilio. The sequence continues at coordinate 4,891,382 of JANHMN010000004.1, forward strand.
GCCATGGCAGGCTGGCCCCAGCACACCACAGTGTGAGCCCAGACTGGAGGTTATGTCCGGTGTCTGAGGACACTTGTTTGAGCCTCTCTACGTCTGCTTGCGACTAATGACACTTGTTCCTTGGTAGGTGAAAGGCAGAATCTGTCTTGTATCCCCATGGGAATGAGTAGCCCAACACCACTCAGGGACTCTGGGGTGGAGATCTTAGGTTCAGTGTCCGTAGAACTAAGGACTTGGCTTACACTGTCAGGGTAATGCCAGGCCCCGCCCACCACCACGCCTTCAGTCTCCTCCTTCCCATGTCTTGGATGACCACAGTTGACCTTTAGCAGAAGTCATGGCAATGCTGCTGCAGGGGTGTGGGCGGGGCTTCCTTCACTGAGCCTAGTCTTTCCTCCTGGATTGTTCCCACTCCATCTTTACCCCTCCACCTCCTGTAGGGAACGAGCTGAGGTGAAGTCCGACCTCCCAGGTTGTCCTTGGAAGACTCCAGAGACGAGAGTGGGAGGAAGGGCTTCCTGCTGGCCTTCCCAGCATGCCTAAGCACAGACAGAAACCCAGCTCTACCCTCAGTTCTTTAGAAATGTTTCTTAACTTTGAAAAGGTACCCTGGTCGACAGAGACGCGAAGTGTAATTGTGAGCGGAGAGGCCCGAACTTAGCATGACCCTGATATAGAGTAATGTTAATAAACTAGATTCTCGGGACAGCAATGCTGTGTATGCACGTGCATACATCACATAATACATGTATTATACATATGCATATGGAACATGTGTACATGCATACAGTGTATACATGTACATGTCTACACACAACATACCTGACATTCATGCACACATTGTATATATATAGTATATTATTACATGTGTATACCTATCACATGTGCACACAAGCACATATATGTACGCATGCATGCACAACATATATGTGTATGCATACGTGCACGTGTACACACATGATACACACACACACACACACACACACACTCCCTGCACGCCCAGCACCATGTGAACTTTGACTCCAGAAGGACACACCTTGCAGAGGTCATGGCCATGTGAACTCCTCTCTGCTAAGCAGGGAAAGAATCCAGAACAGTTATCTCTTCAAGACTGTGGTCTAGACCTAGTGTCCTCTCTGGGGAATTCTGTGTGCTCTTGAGTGGCACTTAGGATCCACCTTTCTCAGAAATCTGCTGGAAAGGTGTGTGTGGAAGGTTTGGAGCCCTTCCCTAAACCTCTCTCCATCCTGGTGCAGACGGACTCCCACTCAGGCCCTCTGCTGACCCCACATCATTCCTTCCCTGGTTGTCATGCAAGTTGACAATGTCCTTCCTGCTTCTCCGAGGAAGACAGATGTCAATGCAAGCAAGCCTTTAAGTGAGCAATGGGCTCTCGATGTTGCTTAAGTAACCTGAATCAGAAGTCAGCAAGTTCTCCAAAGGAACATGGGACAGGGCCTCCTCACTGACACAGGAAAGGGCGTCAGGCATTGCCTAAAATCAGGCAGATGGGCTAGAGATTTGGGGAAGACAAGACAAGAGTGGGTTTGGGGAGCCATGGTAAGGAAGATGCTTGCCCCAAAGTGACCCACTCTTCCCTGTCATGAACAGAGACAGTGCCACTCTCTGCCTCCATGGGCTATGGTCAATTTGGCCAAAAATATCCTCTATGGATGGCATTCCTCCTTTTGGATCCCAGAAGCTCCTGGAAAGCCTCCTCTCTGGCAGAGGACAATGACAAGGGAAGAGCTGTCTGGCCTGACTCCCTGTCAGGCATGGCCTCTGTCCTCTGTCTTCTGATTCCTAAACAGTTCCCTGCTGCCCTGCCCAACCCCCTGCAGGCCCTCTCCCACAGGAACCTACCTTATAGGAATCTGAAAATGTGCTATGGCTCCTGAGCCTGAGGGATGCCATCCTCAGGGGCTGTGGCAGTCAGGTAGGACGCTGCCCCATAGAACTGAACACTGGTGATTTTCCTGATGACTTCCTTGTTGCTCCTCTGTTGCCTAGCCCTTGACCTGAGTAGAGGGCCCTTAGCTTCTCTCTCTCTCTGTCTCTCTGTGAGCAGGTCTTACAAGACTTGTCTTGCAGAGGCTCTATTTTTTAAAAAAAAAAAATTGTATGAAGTTACCTGTATAGAAGGGTAGATACACATGTCACCTTGGCTCCCCATGGGACCTTATGAACACAATTCTCTTTCTCTGGGCCTCAGTTTCCTCAATTTGATCCAAACAAGGGAGCTTTTTAAAGTTTAAGTCCAGAAGTCTAGGGGCCTACATGTTCTTCTTTCTTTCCTCCTCAGTGGCCCCCTCTCTTGTCACCCATGCTCAGCCCTGCCACAGCAGGTGCCTCCTGCCACTACCCAAGGCTTCCCAGGCCTCGGGGACCTCTTCTCATGGCAGTTGTCAGACTCTGTGGCCCCCATGCACAGAGGAAATAAGACTAGTTTGGGGTCGTCTATCCTCCTCTCTCTGTGCCCCACTTCCAGAGGCTAAACTTCGTCTAATTCCAGAATGCAGACAGTGTACTGTATAGAACCTTCCAGAGGGACCCATATGGATCCACATCCAAGACAACTTTCAAGGGGTCACTGTCAGGGAACAGAAAAAGCTGCCAGGTGCTGAAGTGGCTTTGATGTCTCTTGTGCATTGAGAATGTTCAAACCGGTTCGCAGAGGGCATAATGCCAGGTTTGGGAGTCTAAAGAAATTTATTCTTTGGACATCAATGTAGAGTTAGGCAGCATGCCAGGTTCAGGGGACATGGGCAAACCCAGTCCCGTGGGCAAAGATCCAGAAAGACTCACTTGGGGACCTGATGGCAGATCCTTTGGAAAGCCAGAATTGCCCTGAATTTCTCCATTTTGTGAATCTAGATTTTCATGTGACCCAACTCCTTGAAGTGAGGTATACAGCCCTTTGTCACCTTCCTGAGGCCCAGAAGATAAGGAAAATCTATGTGGGCCTAGATCCAGGGAGGGGCGGGCCCCTGGAGCATCCTGTGACTAAGAAGTTGGTATGATATCCTCTGTATCCCCGCCATGCCTGGGCTCCTAAGCAGTAGGAATGACGAACTAAGGGAGTCATCAGCCAGCCTCTGCTGCTCAGCAGACCAGCGATCTTCAGCAACTCCAGGAGGGCACATGGGTCCCACCAGAAACCGCACATACTTGGATATTGATTCCCCCACCCGGGCTCTGTACACACACCCTGCAAGCAAAGCTGTCCCCTAGCACCTCCTGCTCAGGTGACTTCTCCTACAACAGACCTGGATGTCCTGGCTAATGTCTCAGAGTGCTGTCAGAATAAATAGCTCTTCTTCCAAAACCCAGAGTCACTGTCCAGTGGCACTGTCCCCATGACACTCAGATGCTAAGTGTCTTTTGCTAGACCCCTGGCTTCCTGCAGATCTGTCCAGGAACAAGGCATTTAGCCCTCATCGCAAGTCAAAATGCAATCGCTAGGAGTGATATCTAATCCCTCTCGTTCCTGTGAGGGATCAGGGTCACTGAGAAGCAGCCTGTTCCCTGTCAGGCTCTGGGCTGGAAGGAGCCACCTTGTATGGTCTTCTGATCTGAGTGGAAAGCTGCACCCTCTTCTGTTAACCTTGATGTCCCGTCTTCAGACATGGCCTCGGTGGTTGAAGGTGACAAAGAGTGCGGCCCCCATGCCTGGTGGATATTATTCCCCAGAGTGATATGGACAGAACCTCAAAATGGCTTACAACATCAGGATGAGGTAGCCAGTGATTCCCCTGTGCCTGCGTCTCTTGACCTGCCCAAGAGAGAGCCCCTTGATCCAGCTCTGCTTTGCAAACTCACTCTGTCCTGTGGACATCGTTTCTGCAGCTCTTTCTGTTTGCTTCCATGTGGGGGTTTTGCTTGCAAATGACATAATGAAAATTGCTTTCAGTTTATTTCCAAAATAATAGGAGATCTTAGCCTGTAGTCCCGCCTACACATCTGCAGTTCTCCAGCTCTGTCTTAGTGTCAAGGCCTGCAGGGCATCCCTGGATGCCCCTCTTTTCCCTACTGCCTTCCTGCCTTCAGTCACCATCCAGGCCAAACTTGATTGTTTGAAGGCCACCAGGAAGCTCTCACACTGGCTGGATAATGTCCACAAACAGCTACAGTAGGGGTTGGGGGAGGGGGAAGAACGCTGGTCCCTACAGTTTGTGGAAAAGTCCAAAAAGAGCCTTCAGCCTCCAGCTTGGGTCCACACTGGACACAGAGGGAAGATGATTCCAGAATGTTCTATGTATACCACCCAGTGTTCATTTGTGTCAGAAAGAACCCGTTATGCTCTGTCTCGGCCATTAGTTAATGTATCTGGGTGGGGGTCAGAGAGGGAGAGTGCTAAATAATTGCCAGCCCGTCTGCAGAGGGTTTTTTTTTCCTACTGACTAAGGTTAAAATGAATAGTGTTGATCCACTGCCCAGGCAGTAGGCTTGTTAAAGGAAATGGTATTTAAAATGATTTTTGAGCCAAAGCAATTTGGCTGCTTCAAGGCATTCTTTATCTTTTGCTTTCAAGAGGATAATAATGTTTAAAAACGAAGTCACTCATACAGCTTCCTGTCGGGAAGCCAGGCTGTGATGGGTACCTCCTCTTCTGCTTTGTTTATTTGATTCATGATGGGAGATGCAGGCCTAATGGGTCCCTCTGGTGAGCCATCGGTGCTCCCTCTGAACACAGTGCTGGGGCCGAACTGTGTCCAGCTTAACCTAAACCCTCAGTGGCCACACCACGATTGTCAGGATTTCACCTCACATGGTCTGAATGGAACACTCAGGCAATATCCATTTCCAGGGTTGAGAAGTGAGAGAGCCATCAAGCATAGGATAGACTTCCAGTTGGCAAAGGGGCATCTCCTTCCCATGAAGAAGGTGATGGGGGCTCTCATTTTGGGATGGTACCAGGCAAGCCCTCCGAGGCAGGAATATCCCTTCTCACTATACTTATCCTTGTCTTAGTCAAGACAGGAACCATGGACCTGCCTTGTAAGTGGACTGAAGCAGCCCCTGCCCTCCCTCATGGCCCCAAAACTACTCTGGCAGGAAAAAAGGACCACACACTCTTTAAGGTCTCTTAAAGGTTTTGTTTGTTTGTTTGTTTCCTGGTTGTGTCTGCAAAAGGCTTATGGGGGCAGGGTGGATAAAGACTGAGAGGAACTGACCCCAGCCTTATGCACTCCCAGAATGCCCTGCTCAGATGTTCAGTTGTGACCAATGAGGAACGAGCCACACCCATTCTTCTGCCTTCTCCTCCTCTGCGCAGCAGCTTGAGAGAAAGCACCATGGAAGGAAGGGGACAGGACTTCCCATGGCAGTATAAGGGAGGTACAACATCTCCTCCTGAGTCAGGACATACATGCACACACACAGGTACACACACCATACAGGTGCAGACACAGGTCCTGGCGTCAAGCGTAGACATGTGCATTTAGACCCAAGCCATTTGAACTCCCAGCACTTGAGAGCAGAGCTTCCCTCCCCCAGGAAACTCATGAGGAAACATGGGGGCATGCGTTGTCTTTAGGAAGCGTTTGGCTTCTCTGAAGATCTAGGATCCTCTCTTTGGGGTTCCTTCTGATGATACCCTGGCTATGTATCCTTTGAGCCTCTTCCTGATTCAAGCTACAGAAGGAAAACATTATAGAGACTAAAATATGGGGGACACATGGAAGATTGGGGATCTCTGTGACTATGGCTTTCACCCAGATTTGGGGTCACACATGACATCTAGTAGGGTCAATGTCCTCAGTCCCTTCTGTTCTCCAAGGCTGACCTGGTCACATCCCAGGAAGTGCTACCAGTCTGGTCTCTGCAGGCTGAATAGGGGGTTGCCAAGGCCCACTACAACCCTGATACACTCAAAGAACTCGTGTACACCTGGTTCATTTTGCCTTTGATTGGAGAGGTGGGCTTCTGGGTTTTCCTTCAAGAGATGCAGAGTTAATGGACCATGACTCTTCCTCAGATCTTTCTCTCTCCTCCTCCTCCTTGTCCTCCTCCATGTCCTCCTCCTCCTCCTCCTCCTTCTCCTCCTCTTTTTCTTCTTCCTCCTCCCCCTCCTCTTCCTCCTTCTCTTCCTCCTCCTCTTCTCCTCCTCCTCCTCCTCCTCCTCCTCCTCCTCCTCCTCCTCTTCTTCTTCTTCTTCTTCTTCTTCTTCTTCTTCTTCTTCTTCTTC
>JANHMN010000004.1:4897578-4913234 GCA_030674055.1 Rhabdomys pumilio
TCTTCTTCTTCTTCTTCTTCTTCTTCTTCTTCTTCTTCTTCTTCTTCTTCATCTTCTTCTTCTTCTTCTTCTTGAAAAGGCAGCATTAAAAAAGCAACTCAACTCAGAATTTCTGTTTGCTCAAGGCGGGGGGTCAGGGGTGGGCTCTACTTGTTGTTCTGGCCCTAGATTTTCCTGAGAGATCAGTGTGCTCTCCTGCCAAGATATTAGCTAAAGGAAACACATTTGCTATGGATCAGAAAGATTTATCCTTTTCTGGACAGGAGATCTGAGAAAGCTCACCTGAATGTATTGCACCTGGAGACAGGAGAGGTTGTAGGCCCTGGAGCTGCAGCTAAAATGTCAGGCTGGGCGGGAGGCTAGTCACTGGGAGGCTCAGAGAGTCCTTGAGGAGGAGAAGCCATGTGGGGGGTGTACAGCCCTGCTACAGGGTCTATGGGGGTATGACAGTCAACAGGTCCAAAGAAAGCCAGTGACCAGTAGGGAAGTAGGTCAGCTTGCCCACTGACTCACCCCAAAGCAGGGGCTATGCCTGCCCTCCTACCTTTGGGATTGAGGTCTCTCAATCCCTTTTTTTTTTTTTGCCTGTCATGTCCTCATAGAGGGGTGACTCAGGCCAACCCTGATCATATTGACAGACAAGAGAGAAGGGTCCTAGCCTCCTTGAGCCAGCTCCATGTTGAATAGCTGTCCTAGCTCCCCCAAACTATCTCTCAAACTTAGTGGTTGTCTAGTGGCTGCTTCAATAGAATGAGAGGCTCAAACTCATAAATGATTGAAAACCGTAGCAACGATGTCGGCCTCACTGCAGTCATCCTGCATCCTCTCGGGAGGCAGATGATGTTGGTCTCACTGCAGGCATCCTGCATCCTCCCGGGAGGCAGAGAGAGCCGGGGACTCAGCAAGCTGTTACTTACCTGTTCTGGTTTGAGTTAGACAGTCAACCTTGCTATATCTGAGTTCAGTGGTGCTCGTAGTTGGTTCCCTCTTCTGAGCGGTCAAGTTTGGGTTGTGGGTGGTGTCGAGGAGAAAGCAATGTGCCTGTGGTGATGTCAGAGCCTGTAGTGAGATCTTACATCTTTAGGACCCCACATTCCATTCATTAAAACAACTTACCTTTGGCGGTCAGTCAGCACCCACCCTCTTGAGCATGACAGGCAGTGGATGCCACCTACAGCTCCTGGATCCGAGGCTTGCCAGGGCTTGGCCTAGCCTCTCCTTTCGGGACCCAGAGAGTGTTAAACATTCAGGTGAAATACAGATCTTGACTGCCCTCTCAGGGCTCAGATGACCCACTCTGGAGTCTCCATCAGCGCAGGTAAGTGCAGGATGATGTCATCGTCCAGGATCTGCCTGTCAGAGATGTCCCTGCTTGCCTGGATTTGGTTATGAGGAAGCCTGTGGCCTTTCACCTTGAGGGCCCTAGATCTTGTATAAGCAGAATTGTCTTAGGGCTCCCGGGGATAGGAAGCCTGTCCTGGACAGATTGCAGATTCCAGGAATTTATAGAGAGGCTGTGCCGCACTCATCTATTTCTGTCTTGTTTCCAGACCTGCTGGCCATAATTCCATCTCAGGTGGATGAAAGCCCCTTTCACTGCCTCAGACATGCAAACCACCTTTTCTGTAGTGCCTGAGCCAGGAAGAGCTTTCTGAGTATCACCAGAGGCCATGGTAGGGCTCCCAGAAGACTTGGCCACCTAGACACCAAGGGTCAGTCAAAGTGACTATCTTCTTCCTGCACTGTCAGCCTGAGTTTGCCCCCACACAGGAACAGACTGGCTGGGATGTCTTTATACTTGAAAACCAGCTTTCATGGTGAAGGCCCAGCAGAAGGAGTGAGCCCATGCTGGGCTTTCTGTAGACCAGGCTGTGTGAGACCATGAGCTCATGACTCTCTGGGATGAAGGACTCCTTAGGGAGAATTCTGTGGCTAAGTATGAAAGAGTGAGCTTAAGAATTTGAGAAGGAGGCAAAGGTCCCATGCTCACATGTGGTTGCTTGTCCCAACCTGCACAATGGCCATGTGTCTCTTTAAACACTGGTGACTGTACCACACTGCCATGCCACAGTAACACCTCCCAGGAAGGAACTTCCAGTGTCTAAGTTGGCTCTTGCTTGTCTGGTGTTTATTATGATTAGAGAACAAGTTCTTTAGAAAATGAACACAGGTTTAGAGACAGCATCCCTACCCTGCCCTGCTGCCCTCTTTAGAGCCATGACACTCCCTCTCTGCTTCACATAAGCCTGCTGTCCGGACTTCCCCAGGACCCAAGGATGGAGGCTTGCCTGGCTTCGGCAATACCTTCCAGATGCTAACTGCCACAGTCTCATCCTGGGAGCCTCTGTCACGAGCACTCAAAGGAACACATTTATTTTTCTTGGCTGTGAAGAGATGGTACAGCCCAGGGACAGAGGCACAGATGCCAAGCCAGGCCCCCGAAGACAAAGGGCCAGGACAAGTAGCAGAAGCCACCAAATTCCCTTGAGCCCTGTGCACACTGGTCCCAAGGGCATGGCTCTGGACCCTATGCTTCCCCACCCTGTTTCTCTGAACACGAGGCTGATCACCCAGGACCAGCAGAGAGAAGCAAGCTACAGCTTCCAATAAGGTGGTCAGAGCTGTATGGTTTCTCTCAGACTGGGAAAGCTGGTGGTGTCCCTACAGAAGATGGTGCCACAACAGGCTCCATTTTCAGTCCTTCAGCCATGATGATTGGTCACATATACTGCCCTGTCCTTTAAAAAGTCTGAAGCTGGCAGCCAGCTGCTTTCTCCTGTCAGCAGCTTACGTAGAAAGCCACGCTCAACCCATCCCCCTTTGCCTTCTGAAACACGCACTGTCTGGGCAGGAGAAAGAATGAACCCCAGTGAGATGGGCCCTGGCTCTGTCCCACTGTCGGGCAGCGCTGGATGATGCCCAGGGTGGTGACAGCCCTGGCCCTGCCTCTCGGCCATTGCTGTTGACACCCTGAGCTGTAACCCCAGAGAACTCTCCTGGCCCTGTTCATCTTGCTCCTGGTGTGCTTCTAGACTGAGAGTCACGTCACAGAGTACTCTCTCCATGTACCTCTCAAAACCTCACGAACATATGACTTTCAGCTCCCCATGCATCTCTTAGGAACTCGCCCACTGGGAGGGACACTACAGAGAGTCAGAGTCCAGAAAGAATGACAGCAGAGGTCAGCCATGAGAGTGGAGATGAAACAGGCAGGGACACGCCCTCCTCAGGGGACACACTGAGGATGGGGAACGCAGTCTGCATTCCAGAAAACCCCTCTCAATATTCTATGCCAACACACAGAGGTCAGTACAAGCAGCCCCGCCCAACTGTGCAGACAGGAAGTGACTGACTGGGCCCTTGGAAGACTGCCTTTGCCTGCTGGGTGTCCAAGAGACCCAAAGTGCTGTCTGGGGAAGTCTCATCACAGTGTGCTAGAGTGAGCCCAGCGCTTCCTGGGCACCACTGCAGAAGGACAGAGTGGGGGACACAAGTCTCCTCATGGCTTGGGAGGCTCAACTGGACATGGTGTGTGTGTGTGTGTGTGTGTGTGTGTGTGTGTGTGTGTGTGTACAGAGTTATTCATGTGTGTACATGTACAGATACACATGTGCACATGGGTGGTGTAATGCATATGAGCACATGTTCACAGATATATTTCTACATATGTGTTTTGCACATGTGTAGTGGATATTTGAGATGTACATATATTTACATTAAATATATGTACATATATTTAAGTGTTGTGGTGCATGTGAATATGTGCTATGTGTGTGTGTGTACCTGTGTTATGAGTGTGTATACATGTAAAAAAGTACATGCGCATATGCACAGTAGTATTACAGTGTATATGAGTATGTTTTCACAGATACATGTGTGCATGTGCATATTGCACATGTATGAGCGCATATACAAAAGAGTATGTACATATGTTTAAGTGTGGTACATCTGGATACATATATGTGTGCAGTGTGTGTGTGAGTTGAGGGAGGCAAGTAAATGTGTACATGTGAGTATGTAATATGTGTACATATGTGTTATACATGTATGTATATATGGTTGTTGTACATGTATGTTTACCTGTATGTGCATGTGCAAGGCTGACTGCATATGAATGTTGTGATATGGTTTTGCATGTTATGTACATGTGAGCACATGCATATGAATGTTATCTATGGGATATGCATATGTATACATGAGTATTGTGTTGTGGGATTTGATTGAGTGAGTGTTGAGGGATGTTTGAGTTTGCATACATGTTCACATGAGTGTTATTTATGGACTAAATGAGTGTGCACACACATATGAATGGAATATGTACATGCATGTGTGTGTAAGTTTTGTGGTGTGTATTAGTGTGTATATGAGTGTGGTGTGTATGCAAGTGTGTGCGGACTTGTGAATTGTGCATTAGTGAATACAGGTATGCATAACCCGTGTGCGGCATGTATTCGTGTGAGCGTTAATGTGTGTGAGAATTCAGCATGTGTTTACAGGAGTTCAGAAGGGCAATTACTGCCCAGCTTTTGTGTGGCTCAGCAAAGCCGAGTCTCACTGACCCCTATCCACAAACACAGTCCTCCAAGGACACGGCTCTGCGTCCCTGGCTGGCACCCCAGGCAGGGCAGCCTCTGGAGGTTGTGGCTTTACTCAGTCTGCCTCACACTTCTGCTCACCAGCTTCAAATAACACAGCTCTGAGTGACAGGTACGAGAGGCCCCATCAAAGATGTATGTGGGGGTGGAGGGGTTCTCACCCTTCCAAATCTGTGCTTAGCTTCAGAGACAATGAAGCAGGTACCTTTTTCCTTTGCCAAGCTGCAAGCCTGGGCCAGATGATGCCAAACAGCCCAGGGTCAAGGCTGTGCCCTTGTCGGCTCCGGCTTCACACTGCTCCAGCTTTACACTCAACTGGCCAGACCCAACTGGGCAAAGGAATCGCAGGCAGAGAGGCCTACGAGCTTCCCGGGAGAATTAGCCTGTGACCGTGGAAGTGTCATTCAGCTCCTCGGAGAAGCAAGCGGGGCTTGAGGAAGCCAGTTATTACCCACCAGTGGCATGTGTCATTTGTCTTGATGCCAACATGTTTATGGGCCACTGCAGGAGAGCCAAGCTCAGTAGCCAAAAGAGGAAGCTGAGTAAGCAGATTCTAGAGCCTTCCTTAGAGCCCCCTCTAGGGGATTTCCTTACCAAGCAGCCTCTTTCTCTGCCCTTGGTCGGCAGCAACAAAGTCTAAGAAAAAGGAAACAAGAAAACCTGGGAAAGAAGTGTGGGCCAGGTGGTCGGCAGCAACAAAGTCTCAGAAAAAAAGCAACAAGAAGAGCCGGGAGAGGAGGGCTCAGAAGTGTGGGCCAGGGCTCTGCCACAAGGAAAGGGGGCTGGTGACAACAGTTTGTTCCCAGAATCTCCCAACCAGATGTGCTCTCCCGGCTGCCAGCCTTCTTGTGCTGTCAGTTCAGATTTCTGTCTTCCAGAGCCCTCGGGGCAGGCAGCTCACGGAAAACATCTCTGCAGAGCTTTGCACCTGTGGGGTGGAGGCAGAGCGTAGCTGAGCCTGAAAACTCAACCTGCACTAGACCCCAGAGGTTGATCTTCAGGCTCACAGAAGTCTGCAAGTAAAAATATCAGATGCTCCGTGGATTTGAATTGCAGATGAACAAGGGACTCTTAAAATTATTTTAAGTACGAGTCTATGGATATGTGTGTAGATATGACTGGCGTCTGCCACAGAGTCCCTTCTTTGTAGGTCTTTGTGCCTCCCCCATCAGTGTCTACAGCTTGGGGGCTCTAGGGTACACAGACAACTTCTGGAACCCAATGGGGGTGCCTGTGTGCTGTGGAGTCTTTAGAGCCCCTAAACCTCCAGCCGAGTCCATCTGCACCTCTGGTTTTTGTAGAGATTCTCTGCAGTAGAGTCTACAGAGCAGTTAGCACGAGCCAAGAACTCCAGCCTCTAGCTGCTGCAGTGGTCCCTGGCCACACGGAAGGAGCACACAGTAGGGAGGCTGGTGGTTTTCTATTCAGGATTGGACAGGAATGAGGAAACTGCAGGTGGACAGGACAGGACCAATGCCCACAGGAGCTTTAAGATGGCTGGTTAGGAGTCTCTGTGTGGCTTCATGCCACTTGGCTGTCTGGAGCCTGAGCTGCCAGCTAGCCTCCAACCTCTGATCAAGGACATCCTCAAAGGCCAGCCTCTGCACACTGGCTTTTGAGGAAGTGTGTCCTCTCTCTGTGCAGAAACATTGGCAGTCAAGCCTGTGTGTGGAATTTTTATTTCTCTAATACGGCCCAGGCAGGATTTAGTAGACAAGTTCTCCAGAGGAAATGCGTCCAATAAAAATTTGATGGGCTCCGGCAGCTCAGCAGAGTCTCCTTGCGAATTCCAAGTGCCTGTTCGGTCCCTGGCTTGGACAGAGTGCAGCTTCAGTCAGCTTTAGGGAGGGCACCTGGAGGGAATGGCTGCCCCCGACCAGAAAGTCACCTTTAGTCTCTGCTTCCGAAGAAGTCCACAAGCCCCTTCTAAGCCCAGGTGTGGAGGCTCCTGGCCTGGAACCTGCAAAGGAGCTAGGCCCCATAGCTTGGGGGACACAGGGGTCTTCATGGCATGATAAGTGTTGCTGAACCGGCTTGGAAACAGGTGGCTTCTGGGACATAAATTCAGTTAGGGACTCGATGTGAATGTGCTATGGAGAGTGGGAAGTAGAATAATTCTCCAGTGACTGTCCTGTGTCACATCCCTCTGCCCTGCACATGGAAAGAGTTCCTCTTTGGGGATGAGAATGAATCAAGTGTCCCCTGCCTCTCAGCCCCTGGCTGGGAACACTGAGTGACCTGGGTCAGCAGGCAGCTCCCTGGCATACAGGCTGTGTCTGCACACTCCCTCGGCTCACCTCCTAGCTAAGCCTGGATAGCGAGGGAGCCCAGTCCATAGCAAGTAGACAGAAGAGCAACAGCCAGGCCCTTGGGATGGAGAGAGCTGACTGCCTGCCTGGCCCATCGGCCCAACCCCGATTCCCCAGATAACTAGGAAATACTCGGGGCTCGGCTGCAACTGAAGAGGGGACCCAACACTGTGCACAAGTGTTCGCGGCCTCGAGAGTCCTCCTGCCTGGGCAGGGCTGGGAGTATAGAGCCAGCATCTATAGACAAAACCTTTCTTTGTGGACACCACATTCACTACAAAGGAAGAGGACATTGACTGTGCTCACCACTACTCACAGAAGACAGCCCATGTTGAGGACATAATATACCTAGGCCTCAGCTCATCCCCGGCAGTTGCTAACTAGGTGGCCCTGGGACAGGGACTTGGCCTTCCTAACCATTTTATCCTTCCATAAACTAGAATGAAGGCCCCTCCCTCACAGAAGGAGAGAGTGTGGGTTGGACTGTACGAAAATCATGTGGCATACTGGGGTGTGTGCAAGCCTGGCCCCCATGTGCTATAGGATCATGTGGCATACTGGGATGTGTGCAGGCCTGGCTCCTGTGTGCTATAGCATGTGACATACTGGAGTGTGTGCAGGCCTGGCCCCTGTATGCTATAGCACCATGTGGCATACTGAGGTGTGTGCAAGACTGGCTCCTGTGTGCTGTAGCATGTGACATGGTGGGGTATGTGCAAGCCTGGCCCCTGTGTGCTGTAGCATGTGACATACTGGGGTGTGTGCAGGCCTGGCCCCTGTGTGGTATAGCACCATGTGACATACTGGGGTGTGTGCAGGCCTGGCTCCTGTGTGCTATAGCACCATGTGGCATACTGGCCCTGTGTGCTGCAGTGTCACGTGGCATGTCTGGGGGTGTACCTATGTGCTGTAGCATGGACAGCCAGTTTTTGCCAGCACAGCCTTTCCTTGTCATCTGAACACCATCAACTTTCCTTTAGCACAGTTCCCAATTCTACTGGGTCCAGCTCAGAGCCCTGACAAGGCCAGAACCATTTGTGAATATTTTGCTCTCCAAACCCCACAGTGAGACCCATTGGCCACAGTGCTGGCCACGTCTCCCCTCAGAGTTCCCCGAGAATGTAACCCATCTGTCTGTTCTTCCCCCGATGGCCCTATTGTCTCTCACACAAGACACAGGACACATGGCAGAGGCGAGACTAGGAGAAGGTAGCCATCGGACGCTACAAGACAGTAACGTGCTGGATCTCAGAGGCGTGTCTGGGCTGCATCTACCTTGGTATGGGAATGGGGCTCACCATTGATTCTTTATACATGTGTCCCCATCTCTCCTACACCCTATGTTTCTGCCAACAGTGGTGGCCATGTCCTCTCGGGACCTAATAGGGAATTTGGGGGGGAGGGACATAAATTGAAAACTGGAACTGTTCTGGTCACCCCCACAGGCATGCACTCCAGAAGATGAGATAAATAAGAGCTACCCACTGGGGACAGTGGCGAGAGGAAACCAGGCTAGCCCAGCCTCTGTTGGAACGGGATCACTCTACAGGGATGAGCTGTCTGCTCCCTGTCTACCAAGGGCTGAGGACTGATGGGGGCCAGAGACAGGTGTCCCTCCGTGTTGCCAGTGTTGTTTGGTAGGAAGGAGGCTAGGCTAGGAGACAGCCCATGCAATGTTGAAATGACAGAGCTAACATGAGCCCTGGTAGAAGCCTGGACAGACAGACAACTGTGGAATGACCTTGGGTAGTCTGCGCACAGGGCCAGCTGTTCTTGAGCTTGTGGGTCCAGACAATCTGTACATTAGTATCTTGCTCGGATTCCCAGGGATGACTGAAGGGTACAGGAAACGAGAGCTATCTGAGGCTTGCTTGTTCACTGGGCACTTCGTCTGCATAGACTCTCAGCTCTCTCAGTCCCAGGAGGCTTTGCACCTCTGTTCTCACTTAAGACGCCTGTTGATGGGTCCTCCTGAGGGACTACCTGGGAAGGAAGAGCTGGTGGTGACAAAGGGGAAGTAGGACCAATAGATGATAGGGAGACCGCAGATGGGCTCCCTACGGGTTACACAGAGGAAGGAAAACTGAAGACCAGGAGGTCTAGCAAGTAGGAAATGAATGTTCCCCAAAACATGGGGTATGTAATAAGAGAGATGCCAGGGAAAGCAAGGATGGCTAAGCACTAGACCCTGTAAGCGAGGGCACAATGGAACCATCAAGCGAGACCACTCTGAGGGTAGAAAGACTTGTTGGAAAATTCAGACTGCCAGGCTGTCTCAGGCAGAGAGGGGCAGAAAGGAGAGCTAAAATCAGAAAGTGCCTTGTCAGTTTTACGGAGAGCAGGAAGGGGTCTGCGGGTGAGAACAGCCTAGGAGTTAAAAGTAGGGGAAGCTGGGGTGCAGGCCCAAACAGCAAGGGATGTGTTTCCTGTTCCAGGCTTATTTGAGTTAATCAGGAACTAGGTGCTCGCCCTCACCAGAGCTGGTCGGTTGTGAGGGGTGCATGAGGAAGTAAGGCTTTTCCTGACAGACAGAAGCCTGCTTCCCAAAGTCTCTGAGGAATGCGGAGTTCAGGTAGCAATCCTTCAGCTTACCCTGTGAGAGTCTAGCTTGAGCTGAGCCTACACTGTCTGTCACACAGGACATTGTCAACAGCGCTGCCATTTGAGGGCTCCCGTTGTACCTAACATTTCCCATTGTCCAAGGACAAGGAAACAAGCCCCAGGCCACTTGGGTCCAGAAGAGCCAAGGAGATTTCAGAGGTGTGGTTTGAGGTTTGGGCCTCCCCACACACCACACACACACACACACACACACACACACATCACACAACTACAATTCACAGGCTCGCACACATGCTCACAGAACACAACCCCATCAAGCCCTGTTCTCCTTGTACCTTCTTTGGGACTGCATCTCTGCTGAGGGGCCTGGCAGCCTGGGGTGGGTAGGCACACGCCCAGCTCTGGGAACCCTCAAGCCATTTGCTCCTTGGAGCAGCACTTAGCTCTGCTTCCTCTTCTACTGTCCTTTGGCTCCCAGAGAACCCTAAGCATTCCCAGAAGGAGAGCAGGCCCTTCATTACCTCCTGGGCTCAGCACAACTGCATCCATAATTGAAAGTGCCTTGACTCAAATTGCATTTTCCCCAAGGAGCTCAGAAGACAGGAGTGCGGGAAGAAGCGTGGGCAGAGGGTAGCCACCAGCCTGAGAGGCAGAGTCCCATCCCCCTAGGGCTCCTGAAACTACATGGGGACAAAAGCAAAGCCTGCTTCCCAGGCAGAAGCACCCCTCTCCTGAGGAATCCTCTGAAGACTCCACCCCGGGGAGGATTGAGTTCTCCAAGTCCACTAGTCATGCTTGACTGACGGAGTGCTAGCTTGTGCCCCAGGGCCTTTGCTCATGCTGGTTCCTCTAAAGCCCACTTCTCCTTCCACAAACCACATTGCCAGCAAGGTCTACAGAGCTCTTGACTGTGTCTCCTACAGGGCTGTACACATTGTTAGCTCACTGAGTTTGTTTGGAGACCTTAAGAGGCAGGGTTGTTCTGGCTGCCGCATTAGGGCTAGGGAAAGGAGGTCCTTGGTGGGTGTAGCCAAGAGGAAGCATTGATGGCCGTCAGCTGGAGCTTTCTGCCTCTGAGCTGTGCTGGAAGCAAGATGGGGTTGGCTCTACACCACCCTCTGTAGACCTCTGGCAATATATGGGGAAGAACAGCTGCTCTCACCCCATCAGAAGAGGTCTCTGGAAAGCTTCTAGACACTGAGGCGGGGCTGAAAGACTCTCAAAAGCTGAGATGAATTTGGTGACAGTTACCATACGTAAGCCTCCATAGTGGTCTGAGAAGAGAACAGAGGGGGTAGCTCAGGCGCAGAAGACACATGTGGGGCACTCACAAGCGGGACACCTTGTCCTGCAAGTCCGCTTAGCAGCTTCTGTGTCCCCAGAACTTGGAAGATGCTCACATGCTTGTAGGATAGAATGAATGAGGGAAGTGGAGGGGGCAGGGATGGGCAGAGCCAGGGCCTAAGCAGCAGGAACAGAGCCCCGCCCACCTCCTGAGGAAGTAGACTCTGGTACCCTCACTTCCCTCTGGCATTTCTGTCCATCCTGGCTTCTGCTGCACACCCGCTGAGTGGGTGTGGAGTTGGTGAGAGGATGAAGGCGTGCGCACTTTGCCTGGATGCAGGCAGAACCCCAGACCCGTGAATGAGGCTCATCCCTGGACTGGCTGGGCAGAGATCTGGAGGGAATGGGGGATGGTCACTTCCACCAGCATTTAGCAGTGACCTGGGGTGTCTGGGGAGCAGCCTGGTTCAATTATTTTCTTCTCCACTCCTTATGGTCACAAGGAGCAACAGGGAGCCTTCCTTCTCCCAACTCTGCTCCCTCTAGCCAGCAATCCCACTAGCACCAGGTGGTGCATAAACAAAGCACTGCCTGGCAGCTGGCTGAGGACTACTGCAGCCCTCCACTAGGCTGGGGACACTTGCAGAGAGGAGGGCGACCAGGATTCAGGACAGAGACCAAATGTTGTGGCACTGACTTGATTTCTGGACTGTCAGCTGTGTGGCGCTTTATAGTCCGCAGGGCCGTGGGCCATTTTTCCCCTCTCCATTTCTCTACTCCATTTCTGGATTGCAGTCCATAAGTTTCAAAATGGCCCAGGATCCCTGAGTGGTTTATAAATTAGGGCTGTGTTCTGGGAGCGCCCAGTATGTGGTCATATTTTAGGTGGTGTCAGAGTTTCCATTATAAGCCCCATTTCTCAGAGGTTTATAACTAGGCCATAAAAGCACACCGAGGCCAGAGGCTAGGACTGGACCTTACACAGCTGCCGGCTCCAGGCTCCAGGTAGAGACACCAGCAGACCTGCCACAGAGTAAGAGGCCAGGGTGCCAAAACTCTGTGACCTGGAGTGAGGGTCATAAACACAGAGGATCGCTCCCGCCAGACAAGAGAGTTGCATAGGTTCTGAGGTCATCTGTAAATGATCACATGAGCTGAGCGAATCAGGTGTTGCCTGACAGTTGGGTGACCAAAGGTGAGATGCTCCCCTGATGCTCCCCTGCCTCTCAGGGAGCCTCTGGGCCACGTGTACTGGCTGCTGTTCCAAGGTCATCCGGGGAATAACAATAGTTTATAACTGTAGCCTCCCTCTGAGACCATAGAGAGCCTGAAACATCACTAACCAGACATCAGACCAGGAGCATTCCAGACCCTCTGTGGCAGAGGAGGAGAGGGAAAGAGGAAGGGAGGGAGGGAGGGAAGGAGGGAGGGAGGGAGGGAGGGAGGGAGGGAGGGAGGGAGGGAAGAAGAGAGTCTTGCTGTGTAGCCCAGGCTGGCCTCAAGCTCTCTAGCCTTCAGAGTGTCAGGATTAGAGACATGCTCCTCCCCAGATTCCAGACTGATTTTCACACCAGAAAAGATTCCACATTTGGGAAGTTAAAGGGGCTTAAAAATCATCCCAACCATTTTCACTAAATAGCGCTGCTTAGAAAGTAAAGCCAAGATCAACGGCTCCCAGGACACTGCCTCCTATAAAACATAAAGGGAGCTCGATGTCTGCTCACCCTCCAGGGAGCTCTGGTCCAGTGGGTCTGGGGTGAAACCTGGGATGGCTTCTGGTGTCAAAACAGACTGGAGTGGGTCCACCTCTGATGTCCGGTGTTGGCTGCACCTGCAGTAGACGGAGAGGCAGAAGGCAGGTGGGGATGGAGGTCTCTCTGCCTGTGTCAGAACCTCAGGGACAGTGGTAGCCCTGCTGCCAGGGGCTGCAGGAGGTTTGACACTGAGGGCTTTGGACTTTGTGGGAGCATCAGAACTGAGTTGAGTATCTTCCCAGAAATCTTGCAGTTCCCAGGACAGGGTTATGTTATATATGCAAAATGGTTTTCCCTCTTGCATTCCCTAAGAGCCCCCTAGTGCTCCCCCTCAGGGAGACCCTAGTTTCAGGGCCCCCGTCTTGCTCCTGAGCACCCTGATTCATAAGAAGGACCATCACCTCTGCTCTGGTTTGAGGTTGCTGTGGCTCTCTGTGGTTTGCGGGTCCCTGTGCCTTTGCAAGATTGACTTCACCCCCAATCCCTGACCAAACCCTTTATACCCTGTCTTACCCACACATGGCTGTCTCCCTGGGAAGGCTCCTGGGAGCTTCACCTCTGCCCTCCTTAGTCCCTCCATGTGCTTCTCCTTCAACCTCTCCTCTGTTGGCCTATTTAGTCTTCCATGGTCCTTGATGGATGGCCGGAGGTCACATGCTCGCAAGTGCTCATTAATTCCACATGTCAGCTGCTGCTCTTCAAAGGTGGAGACCATGCCCTACCAGCACGCTGCCTTCTCCCTTCCCATTCAAGTCAAACCTGGGAAATTAAGCAAAGCACTACATAAAACTCCAACTTTGCAATTTCTAAAGTTTTGACCAGGAAGATGACTCCAGTGGATGAAGGTGCTTGCTGCCAAACCTGATCACTTGAATTCCATCCCTAGGACTCCCATGGTGGGAGAGAACTAACTGCCCCAGACTGTCCCCTGACCTCCACATGTTTGCTATGGCACGTGTACACAAACACACACACTCACACATGTGTGCACACACATACACACATGCACACATGTGTTCACACAATGCATGCACATACCTGCACACACTCATACACCAAACTCACACTACACATCTCACACTCACATGTGTGCACACTCACATACATGCACATGCGTGCACACATTCACACACCAAACTCACACTAACACAGACACATATGCGCATGTACACACATATATACACTGAATGCACATGTGAGCACAGTCACACACACCACACACATTCTCACACTCACGTGTGTGTACAATCACATACATGCACATGCATGTACACACACATGCAAGCACACTCACACAGAGCACACACTTGCACACTCACATACACTCACACCTATACACACTTACTTACACATATACATTCCCATGTGCACACATACACACACATACATACTCACGGGTTAGAGAAACAATTTAGCCTTGTGGCATTGCACACTTATTTCTCACCTGTAATGCAGGATTTCCATGCATAGTTGCACATTAGAAGGAAGAGAGATAATGAATGTACATTGTTTAGAATTTACAGGTGTATTGGTCACTCTCTTACTGTCATGACCAAATACCTCTGAGGCCAAATTGCCTTCTTATACACACAACGATCAGGGCCCTCCACTTCACTGTGGTCTCATCTCAACTAATGCCCTCAGCAGTGAGCCCACACCAGGTAACATTAAAACCCCAGAGACTTCACAACATGATAGAGCTAGGAATACAAACCAGTATGTGACATAGAGCTAAGGATACAAAACAGCATGTGACATTAGAGGGAGTGTGACACCAGCAGGCAGGGATGGTCTCACATCTATCTTGGATCCTCTTCTGGAAGCCTCTTCTAGCTCCCTGGGTGAGGGAAAAGGCTAGGATCTTCCTTAGGCCTCCCATCCTGCCTTGTTGGCCTCAGCCCCAGTCACTCAGACACTAGTCTGCTCTTGAGGTCAACCACTGTAGTAGAGGAGTCCATGAATGGATGATGGCATCACTTCCTTCACCATACACCTACTGTGTGCAAACTTAGAAATGCATCCAAGAAACTATTAGGGACCAGAATATGGCCTTGGGGAGGACTTTGAAGGACAGGGAAGATGTATCCCTAGGAGAAAGATGAGACCCCTTTGTACACAACAACAAACTTGTTCCTGCAGGGAGGGAAAACCCACCACCCCTCCTGACTTCCACAGGCAGGATCCAAACAGGCCAACTTTGTAAGGCTCTGCTTCTTAACACAAAGTCACGGGCTCCACCACAGAGGGGTTTTGTTTGGAACTTAAAACACTTGCTCAAATTAATGACCAAAAATGTCAGATGTGTCCACAGCTAATTATTCATTAGATGCTTAATTAGTGTGGGATGATCATGACATTTTAATGTTATTAATTTTTATACTGTAATAGGAATTAAATCGTTCTGCTGTCCCAAAGCCTCCCGGTGGAGGCTTACTGTGGACTGGGGGAGCCAGGAGGAAGCAGGAGCCATGGGGCAGCAGGTGGTGGACAGGCACTGAGCTGGCCCAGATCCAGAGCATGTGTACCTCTCTCCTAGGCAGGGATGGACTTTCTCTAGCCATGTATAGCCCCTCGACAGTTAGATCTTTCTAATGCTGTAGGTCAGGTGACCTGGATGCAGATGACCTGAGTGTTGGGTACCATGGATGCTGGGTGCCATGAATACTGGGTACCCTGGATGTAGATGCAGGGCAGATGAAAAAAAAAAGATAGTGAACACGAGTGCCACACCTCAAGGATCACCGAACAGATCTCTATACCATATATACAGAGGAAAGAGATGGAGTCTGTTCAGACAGATTGAAGGCAGCCGTGTCTGCAGGGAAGGGTGAGATGCGTGAGCTTCTGATGGCCTTTTCTTTGTAAACTGAACATAGCCTAATTAGGAAAGCAGCCCATACCCAGTTTTGGAAATCAAACCAAGCAGTAAAGGAAAGAGGTTGTAGAAAAAACATCACACAACATCCCACCACTTGGAAATAATTGTTTTTCAAACTTCTGTGTATGAGTTCCAAGCCACTATCAGGCATGTGACTGTGGGTTTGGGCAAACGTGCTTCTGTCAGACACAGTGGTTCCAGAGTAAATGAGTTCCCACTGGACACAATGGTCCCAGGGTAAATGAGCTCCCACTGGACGCAGTGGTCCCAGGGT
>JANHMN010000004.1:4913244-4925002 GCA_030674055.1 Rhabdomys pumilio
AGGGTAAATGAGCTCCCACTGGACGCAGTGGTCCCAGGGTAAATGAGTTCCCACTGGACGCAGTGGTCCCAGGGTAAATGAGTTCCCACTGAAAACAATGGTCCCAGGGTAAATGAGTTCCCACTGGAAACAATGGTCCCAGGGAAAATGAGTTCCCACTGAACCCAGTGGTCCCAGGGTAAATGAGTTCCCACTGGACACAACGGTCCCAGGGTAAATGAGTTCCCACTGGACACAGTGGTCCTAATAATCTGCTGTCAGAGTGACATCGCACAAGCTTCATTATAGGCTACAGGGTTCAGATCTGTGGAACAGAACACTTCTCAGTGGCCCCGTTGTATCCTATTCCACAAACACCTAATTGTCCTCTGATGGTGAGACTTTTGATGATTCTTAATTGTTCTTAATGAATACTCCAAAACCCCTGGTATTTCCTCTATGCTGGTCAGCTTAATCATTTGTGATAAACTCCAAAACACTGCTCTGCAAGGTGACAGGGGACTTTCTTTGTTGGAGAGGAAGTCTGCTTGATTTGTGGCCATAGTCAATGTTTTAATCCCCCTGTAGCCATACTCCCTACCTATGGGATGGTGGTAATGACTGCAGGCCCAGGCGCCAAGCCCAGCACTTCATAGATACAATGAAACTTGGGCTCCCTTTCAGTACTGCCACGTGCTGACTCAGTGCACAAAGGACGTCCGTGGGTAATATCCCTTGCATCTTGTCATCTCATGGGAAAGAGGTAGAAAGGGCTTGGGCTGAAGAAGGCCCCGGGGTGGATTCCTGAAGGGGTGGTGTCAGGAAGAAGGGTGCTCTCGGGGATTCATTTTCAAACTTTAAAGGTCACAGGCATCTAGAGAAACCCACACGGGCTTCTATACGCCACTTGGATGTCTTGACTTGTCCCATCAGAGGGAGTGTGGGATCCATTCTGTTCTGGGGATGAAAACCAGCTCAGAACAGAGGAAGGAGGGCCATAGTTTAAATCAGTATATTGCAGTAAGTCCCAGTGTGGGGGGTTCCCCCAGGGTGCCCTGAAAGACTCCTTTTATATGGAGCTCTGAGACTGTGACTGGGGTAGGTCCTCTGGATCTCTAGGTTTGGGCAGCCTCTGAGCCATTGAAGACTCTAGGCTTTCTAGCCTGAAGACACAGGCCAAGGGCTCAGAGACTCTTCTCCCAGCAGAGACCGAGAGGACATCTGGATGGGTGTGTGGTAACTGTGAAGCTTGGTGTGACATGGATGTGCCAGAGACAGATGTATGAAAACCATGTGGGGGTGGGGCAATAATAAGCTAGGGCCAGTTTGACCTTTTTTGCAATTTGGAAAACCGAACAAAAACCAAAACGATATAAAACAAAACAAAACCTGGTAAATTAAAAGCTGTCCGATGCGTAGCTGAACCACTTGGAGGCTGTGCCCCACCGTGACCTGTTTCTTAGTAGATCTCCCTCCCTTCCTCTTCTGCCTTCTCCTTCCCTCTGCTTTCCGTGGGCTCTCTGCATCATGGGTCTGGGCTCATCACTCAGCTCCAGTGAAGGCCTCGGTGGTGTCGTGGCATCCCAGAGCACTGGTGAGTTGGGCTGAGGAATAAGAATAAAGAGGCATATTCAGTCAAAGCAACCGGAGAGCCCCGGAGCTCTCCCCAGGGCAGCCGTGTGTGCTCTCCCTGCCCTTGGGAAAGGACCCTGTGACCATTCAGAGCTGGCTCCAGCAGAAGGCACTCTTTGACCTGCATCCTGAGAAGGACATGAACACATTTCATCAATTTTTCTTGGCCCTTTCTGCCTCCATCCTTTCAAAGCCAAATGTCATAACAAATCTATAGAGCCTCCCATCAGTGGGCAGAGGGAACCTGACCAACATGGATCCCCGTTCTGAAGCCACACTGGGAATACCCCTGGGAATGCCCCTCCTCCACTGGGCACCTGTCTATATGAGCACTATGACAAATATCTGAGGGGGAAAAAAAAACCTTAAAAGGCAGAAGGCATTATTTTGACTCAGTTTCAGGGGCTCCCATCTGTGGACATTCAGCCCTGTTGCTCCTTGGGTGAGGGATATTGTCTGATTAGAGAAGCCTGATGAGACCAAGCTGCTTGGTTACCTCATAACAGCTAAGAAGCAAGAGAGAGGCAGAGGGGGGCTGGAAAGAGACAAGATCTACCCTTCAAAGACACACCTGTCCCAGTGACCCACTTTCTATGGGGAGGTCACACCTGTCCCAGTGACCCTCTTTCTATGGGGAGGTCACACCTGTCCCAGTGACCCTCTTTCTATGGGGAGGTTTCATCTCCTGCTGTGTCCACTCTGCTGTGAGCTCAACCATGGGGGAATGCATGGGAGATGGAATGTCCTTCTGATCCACTTGCCTTCCAGCAGTACCACCAGGGGCCGGGGGATGGCTCAGTTGGTAAAGGGCTCACTGCACATGAATGAAGACCTGAGTTTGAATCCCTAGCACCCACAAAAAAATGTTGGGCATGGTGATGTACACCTATGGGAAAGGAGATCCAGGGGGACCCAGGAGATCTCACTGCCAGGCCATCAGGTCAACTGGGTGAGCTCCGGGTTCAGCAAGAGATCCCGTCTGAAAACGTAAGCTGGAGAGCAATTGGAAAAGGCTCTCAACACTGACCTCTGGCTTCCACATGCTCGCACACAGATACACAGACCCACACATGCAAGCACATGCACACACACGCACACACACGCACACACATGCACACATGCACACATACATAGACCCACACATGCAAGCACATGCACACACATGGACACACACACAGACCCACATATGCAAGCATACACACACACACACACACACACACACACACACACGCAAGCACATGCACGCACACAAACACATACACAGACCCACACATGCAAGCACATGTACACACATGGACACACACACAGACACATACATAGACCCACACATGCAAGCATACACACATATAGACATACACACAGACCCACATGTGCAAGAACATGGACACATACACAGACCCACATATGCAAGCACACACACACACAAGCACATGCATGCACACGGACACATACACAGACCCACGCATGTAAGCACATGTACACACACACACACACACACACACACACACACACATCTCCAGGTGGAGCCAAGTCTTTAACATATAAGCTTCTGAGAGAGATGCTCCAGGAAAAAAAAATGTCCTGTAAAGACTACAGACTGTGAACCATGATGCTATAGGCTAGCATAGGAGCCTAGGAAGGGGACCAATCCTGTGCCAGGATCAGAGGCTCCTGGGAGAGGCAACAGTCCCCAAAAAACCTCCTGGCCAGCCCCTGCCACATCAACCATCATGACAGACCTCCTGCTTCACATAAAGAAAGGAAAGGAACACGCAATATTAATGGCTGTTAATCTTGAGATCCTAACCGCTGGCTCTAATTAGAGGCTTCTGGAATCATCAAAAGCTCGTTTGCAAAGCGAGACACCCAAGGTGTCCCGGTGCTGATGTGGAACCCACACCTCCCAACCCTCCTGATAAGCAGGAGTTTAAGGTGACCACATCAGTCTCTCTGGGGGCGTCGGCAAGTAGGTAGAGCTGGAAGATGGGGGGCTGGAACCTCCGCACACGTCTCACTGAGGGCAGCTATTGTTTGTGGCACCTTAGGAGGTGACTCTGCTGCAAGGCCACCTGCCCACCACACCACTTTTAACTGAAACACTTGTACACTCATGGCGAGGCGGGGGAAGCCCCTTCCAGGCATCAGCGTCCTCAAGCTGGGCATGAGGCTTTAACTGGCTTTGTGAATCTCCCTGGACCTGATGGTCCTCTGTCACTGCAGATCTCTTTCCTGAGACACCTCAGCCACGCCCATTGTTTGGACAATAACTCCCTAATTCCTCTCCAGTTTGGAGCTTCCCCTGGGCTGTAGGCCACCCATCCAGCTGCCTCCTTGGGAGCCATCAATGCTAGGCTCATCTGTGGCCTGTCTGCAGGTTCCTTCTGAGGCTCTCTCTCACACAGCCTGCCCACTCTTCCTTGGTTCTCTACCTTATGTTTTAGAAAGGATTCTCTCTGAGTCTGGGGCTCACTGACTTGGTTAGACCGCTGGTCAGTGAGCTCCTGGATTCCACCTGTCTCCACCTCCTGACGGTGGGAGAGGTCTATGCTGCCATGCCTGGTTTGGTGCCGCTCCCCTCTGTCTGCACAGCCAGATCCCTCACCTGCTTTCCACAGTTGTCTCTTTGCTCATCTTGGGGACATGAGCTGTCCTGCTCTGGTGCTGGGTCTCAGGACTTTCAGAGTCTTTCTAAAACATGTTATTTAATGACATTCCACTACCCGAGTCTTCAAAGATCCCCTCATAGTAGGGGTGGGGAAGCAATAACCACCCTCACATGGGGGATACCCCTTCATCCGCCAGTACCACTGTTTCATCTCTGGAGCTTTGTGCTCACAGAACCTACTTGTGGGGGCCCAGCAGGAGGCCTCCCAGTGTGCCTTCCTCCCTTCCTGCCTTTCTCCTTCTAGTAGTCCTCAGAACTGAGACACCCCGCTGTGAGGAGCTCCAGAAACTCACCCAGGCCCATAGGCCACTGTAGCAAAAGCACTGGAAAGTTTTGCTGAAAATGCAGAGTCCCGGGCCCCACCATGGTCCTGTGACATCAAACCTCTGCAGTAGAGCGGCAGAGCCAAGTTTTAAGTAAGCATCTACTCACACTGCCCTAGGACCCGCGCTCTGTGCTGCACGGAGTTGGGGGTGGGGTCATTAATAGACTTTCTGGGCAGTAGTGCTCCCCTTCCCCCTCCCGGGCTTCCCCTCACTGTGCTTCTGTGGCTGTTTAGAAGGTTGACTGCTGTGTACACTGTGTCAATCTCTTCAACACCTCCTCTCATGTGGTCTTCACTGTCGTTACCTTTATTTTAGAGAAAAGGAAACTGAGGCACAGGAGAGCTTAAGTGCCTAGCCTGCACTAATAGGTCAGTGGGGGGATCTGAGGCTTGACCTCAAGTGGTCTAGTTCCAGAATTTGAGTTGTGAC
Source organism: Rhabdomys pumilio (assembly GCA_030674055.1). NCBI lineage: Eukaryota > Metazoa > Chordata > Mammalia > Rodentia > Muridae > Rhabdomys > Rhabdomys pumilio. The sequence continues at coordinate 4,918,276 of JANHMN010000004.1, forward strand.
TGCTTTGAGAGTCCACCCAGTACCTTGGATGAGTGAATGGACAGACAGATGGATGGATGGATGGATGGATGGATGGATGGATGGATGGATGGATGGATGGATGGACAGACAGACAGATGGACGGATGGACGGATGGACGGATGGACGGATGGACGGATGGACGGATGGATGGATGGATGGATGGATGGATGGATGGATGGATGGACAGGTGGACAGATGGACAGACAGATGGACGGACGGATGGATGAACAGACAGACAGATGGGTGGACTAAAAAGCCGCTTGCTCAGATGATACCACATACAACTATATTTAGAGCATTGCCCAAGGGCTGAGTCTCTGAGCCACATCTCCAAAGACACAATGCTGTCCCTCTCTGGGAATGAGGAGGCAGACCATGTGCTGGAGGGGACACCTTGGTCCCCACAGCCTGCATTCTGCTTTTCTATCACTCCACCTGAGAATGCCTTGTTCCTTGTCCATTCCACGCTCTACACAAAGAAAGTTCTGTCATGAGAGTCACACTCTGAATCCCAAGGGTGACTGGCCAGTATGTGGAGCTGGGGTCTGTCTAACCCCATGACCAGAAACAATCTGGCCCTGGGCTCTGGCTCTAGGCCTCTCTTCTATAATGGCTTGCCACGGCGATGCATGGTGCTGACTCAGCAAAGCCGAATTCCTGGCCACAAGGAATGCCTGCCATATGCATGCTGTGGGAGTGATTTGATTAGCGACTCTGCTCTGGGGCCGGGGGTTGGGGGGCTTCTGCAGAAATGCTAAGAGGAAGCTTCTCCTCAGGAAGATGGGCTCCCACATCACTGAGCCGTCAGCAAAAGTGTGGTTGTGGAGACATGGATCTGTGATGGGAAGACTTGAGGAGAAAGGAACCACATGCAGGCAGCAGTGTTCAGGATAAGTTCCATCCAGCCCTTAGAAAAGCCTGGCAACCTGTCCTAACCTTCACTTCATGATTCCTTCCAGAATGTCACAGGCTGTGCCCAGACTGGCCTCCCCTGAGACACTGAAGAATCCTAAACACAACTCTCTACATTGTGACCATTACACACCATCATCACCACCATCACCACCATCACCATCACCACCATCATCACCACCATCACCACCTCCCCATTGTTTAAGAAGCCTATGCTGCGTGTTAACAGCTCTCAAATGATTGTTTTTGACCCCAAACCACAGAGTGACGTGCTTGTCGATCTGTAGAGAAGCATAGGAGGTTTTATAAGTGTGATGAGCTTTTCCACGAACCAGGCACATTTCAAAGGGACCTTTTCTTTTATTCTGCGCCTGCGAGCCCCCCTGTTTTTAACTGGACTTTAAATGTCCTTTCTTTTATGAAGACACGGTGGCAGAAGAAGAGGCGGTGGGGGTTTTGATGACTTGGCTGACAAAATTAAATGGCAATATCCCTGTCCATTTCTCCCTTTCGATTGGAACTTTTATTGAGATAATAGAAGTCTTGTGTGCGTTCCTAAGAACTAATGCAAAGAGGTCCCGTGCCTCTCATCCTTTTCCCTCCAATGGTGACACACCGGGAATGCTTACGTGATGTCACAGGCATTGATACAACTCACCAATCTATACTCGGTGGTCAAGATCTTGCCGGAATTGTGTGGTTGTGTGAACCCGTATGTGCATTCCCGTGTGTATGGTGCGTGTACACATACATGTGTTGGGAGTTCACGTGTATGTGTGTCACAGAGCAAATACGAAGGTCAGAAAACAACCTCAGATATCACCTTCCATCTTACTCGAGACGGGGCCACTTTGCTGTTAGTGGCTACGCACCCCAGATCAACTGGCCTGAGGGCTCATACAGCCTCATGGACAGAGGTGTGCAAATGTCACACTGTCGAGGTATTGACTTCCCAGTGGAGAGCCGTCCCAAACCGTGGCATGCGTGCAATAGCTCGCTCCTGTTTGCTTCAACAGTCATTCCTCAAAGGATGTCTGGGTGCGTCTGCTCTCCGGCTACGAGCAGCAGCTCTGTGCTGTATCTCGTGTGCAGACGTTTGTGTGACGTGGACTTTTGTCCTCTAGGATAAATACCCGTGCGTGCATCTGATGGATCGGTTGGTGCTTGTCTAAAAGAAATTGTCACCAGTTTTTCAGAGAGTTTATAATGTTCTCATCATACCTAGAATGTATGAAGGATTCATGGCATCCTTGCCAGCATTGAATTCCATCCCTAGGTTTGTGTGTGGGAGGGTGTTTATTGCATTTTTATTTATTTATTTGGAGGGGGTAGACATTTAATAGTGTACACATAGAGGTCAGAGGTCAGAGGTCAGAGAGCAACATGCTGAAGTTGGTCCTTCCTTTCCCACCATACCACCACCATCACCACAACACCACAACCACCACCATCACCACCATCACCATCACCACCATCACCACCACCACCACCACCACCACCATCATCACCATCACCATCACCACCACCACCATCATCACCATCACCATCACCATCACCACCACCACCATCATCACCACCATCACCACCACCACCACAACCACCACCATCACCATCATCACCATCACCATCACCACCATCACCATCACCACCACCACCACCACCACCATCACCACAACCATCACCACAACCACCACCACCATCACCATCATCACCATCATCATCACCATCATCATCATCATCACCATCACCATCACCACCATCACCATCACCACTACCACCACCACCATCACCACAACCATCACCACAACCACCACCACCATCACCATCATCACCATCATCATCACCATCATCATCATCATCACCATCACCACCACCACCACCACCAGCAGCAGCAGCACCACCACCTCCCCACTAATCAATAGGGCTATACTTGGTGTTAACAGCTCTTGAATAATTATCTTCAGCCCCAGGCCACTCAGAGTGACGCTCTTGTCAGTCTGTAGAGAAGTGTGGGAGGCTTTTTAAGTTTAATTTTGATAAAATACAACTTATCAACATTTCCTTTATAGGCCCGTATGTGTTTGTGGTATCACGTCCCCAATTGCTTGGTTCCAAATATCTTCTGTTTTTACTAACAGTCTTGGCATTTCCGTAGCTCAGTCCGTGGTTGGTACTTAGTTGTGTGGGTAGTCATAGCAACAGGTTGGAGTTTCCGCTGCAGGGGGATTGTTATAGTTTTATTTTTGCTGGGTTTTGGTTTGGGGAGGAGACTTGGGGTTGTGTCTGAAGATGTCTAGTTGCCACAGCAACTAGAAAACGTTACCCTCCTTCCATTTAACTGTTTTGTGCCTTTATCAAAAAGCTGAACTTGCTTGTATGGGACAAACTCTCCGCTCCGTGTCCTGTCACATTGGTCTGTGTGTCTGTCCCTTCTTGGAACCCTGCTAGATAGATTGCTGTCACTCTGTGGTCAGACTCAGTGTCAGACAGATTGCTACCCCTTGTGCCTCTCTGTGGGGTGTCTTAGCTCTTCAGGGCCCGTGTCTTTCCACACACATGTGATAGGATACATCTACCTGTCAAAAGCGTTGCTTTGGGAGCTAGGGAGATGACCCCACAGGAAAAGAATTCAGCATACAAGAGTGAAGGCCAGAGTTCAGGTCCACTGTATGATGTAAATGTAATCCCAGTGCACAGGAGGCTGAGGCAGGGCAAGCTGGGTGACTAAACTGGCCAGATCAGCAAATTGTGGGTTCAAGTGAGATGGAGAATGACTGAGGAAGACACTCAATGTAACCTCAGCTACACACATGCACACACACAAACACATGCACATATACGTGCGTGTATACACACATGAACATGTATGCACACGTGTGCACACATGCACTCACACACACACAAACACATGCACACACACACATACATGTATGCACACTCATCCACACACATGCACACACATGCACACGCACACACACACATGTCCTTGCACATGTACACATACACATACGCACACATGCAAGTGTGCACATCCATACTCATACAGACAGGCATACACGCCATCTCATAGGTTTCAGTAGGAACTGCATCAAGCCCATTGATAGATTTGGAAAGGATTAGCATTCTTGCTGTGCTGGGTCTTCCGTCCGTGAACAGCAGATGCTTCACATCTTAGGCCCTTGTCAGATGACATCAGTAGTGTTTGGCCACTTCAGCACGCTGCTCCTGTATAGTTTGCAAAAGGTCAGCTGCAGAATTTCATTCTCTTTGGCATGCTCGTACGCACAACTGTGAGTTTTGTTCCATCTCTCATGTTAGTCCTTTGAATATAGAAATGAGGAGATACTCCTGTGTTCATCCTGTCTCTCGTCACCTTGCCGAGCCTTCTTGCCTGTCTGAGTTATTGTTCCACAAGCAGCCTAGGACTCTGTGCCATCTATAGAGCTGGTTGTATTTCTGCCAGACCAACCTATGTGTCTTGTACCTTTTATCTGTGCCTTGGGCTCCCTCTACTGTGCGGGCCGAGAGTGCAGCAGATGTCCCCACATTCGGGCTGTCACTATTGGGGATTTTGTAGATGCTTTTTGAAAATCAAATTAAGATGACCCCTCCCCCTCTCCCTAACTCTCTCTCACTCGTGAAACTTTGGGAACCATGAGTCTGCACCCCACGAGTCACTCAGCAAGCCTGAGCTTTAGACTATCCATCCCATAACAGCATGAGGGGCATCACGGTACCTAGGGAAAGCCCATCTAACCCCTTCAGGTGACCCTCATTTCATCCCTCCACACCACGTGTGAGTACATCCACCTGTACTCCCAGGGACTGGCCCAGGCTAACACTGCTTCTGGAGCTGCTGCAGCCCCCAGTTTATTTTTCCAGGAAACATATACCAAGCAACATCCCCAGAGCCCATCCCTCTCTGTTTCCACAGCGGGTGGAAGATGAGCCACCTTGTCCTAGCCCAGCGCCCCCTCCCCCGCCCCGATCTTTCTGCAGGTGCCACAGCTGCAGGATGACCTACTATCAGCGCCCTTGGTTGTTGTTGTTGTTTTTAATCAGGGAAACAATTTCTGCCTATGCAAATCTCTTTAATAATAGCAATATTATCATTGTTATCATCAGTGGCCTCAGGCAGCGGCCCGCTGCATTGGAAAGAAGCCAAGCTGATAGTTTTCTGCACCAAGGGCTCTGAGCATCTTCAGGCTCTAGGTAGAGAGGAACACTCACTTCCCCAAACAAAGTGACACCGGGGCCCACACAGTCCACCCACCCACCCTCCCCTGCTCCGTGCATTGAGCACACCATCTCAAGCCATGACCGAGGCAGGACAGCTCGGGCTTGAGACCAACCTCTGTAGCATCTACAGACTACCCACTGACCATATATGCAGACTGCTGTCCAGAGCCGGATGGGCAGGCAGGACCCAGTAGCTACTCACAGTCTGAGAAGAGAGGCAGGCAGGACAGAACAGAGCACTTGGTCAGTCCTCTGCCCCCAACACCAAGGACTTGGAGATGCTGGTACCTCACCCAGCCTCGCCCACAACTAGGGTATAGTGAAAGAGGCAGGACCTGGCTGCAGAACTTAAGGTGGATCCGTGAAAACCAGTAGACTAAACAAATAATATTTCAATGTAACTTTTTTTTTAATTAGTCAAAATACTCAGTAAAATCAGCATTTTAAACAAAGATAGAAAAATTCCAGGGAGGTTATGTGGCAAAAGGATGCCTTTGCTATATATTGAAGGAGATGGACAGGCAGAACAGAAGCAAAGAGAGGACCTCCCCACCCTGCCTGCACATCATCGAACTTCATGTCCCATGGTCCTTAGACGAGCCTTCTGCTGGCTGTGTGCATTCTGATGCATGCCCACCATGGGCTAGATTGGGGCTCTCCCAATCCCAGGAGGTGGTCTCATATTACTGGCTGTGCTTAGAAGCAGCTCAGCAGCTTACCCTGTTGCCCTGGCCACACCTCTTTCCTGCAGCTGGACAGTTCTGCCAGCTGTGTATCAACCTGTGGTACCACCTACAGAAGGTTCCAGAGTACTCGGCTGCCTTTGGCTGGGGCTGCAGCCTGCCTCAACTCTTCCTCCTCGCTGTCTGTCACAAGCATAATCAGTGGTTCATGAAAGGGACCGAGGCTAACAATTTAGGAAGTAATTTGTTATTAGTGTGGCACTGATGCGTTGAGTGACCAAAGTGCCTTTCAGTGGATTATTATTAAATATTAAGCCTATTGATTTGATGCTGAGCTGCGCGCTGATCAGTCCCTTGGAGCAGGGGAATGTGCGTTTATTTCCATGATTTATGGAAACCAAGCCTACTCAAAGGAGCCTCATACATGTAACCATCCAGTGCAACAATCCGGATCTCCTGATTGCTCCCCAAGTATGTTGTATAAATGAGGCCCGAGGGTCAGAGACGTTAAGGAGGCTGCCCAAGGCCACACAGCAGAAGGGCAAACATAGTACCCACTCAAATATGTCTGAGTCAGGCCCCTTCTGCTCTGTGCTGTGTGCCAGGATGCAGTTAGATGGACACTAGTATTTCTTCCCAATATAGCGTTGCAACCATAAGAAGAGAATGTGGACTTTCCAAATTACTAAAGTATTCCTGTCACACCATACTCTTAATATGCTCAGTAGGTATTAAGAGGGATGAACAGAAGGGTGGGTGGGTAGAAGATGAGTGGATCAATGGTATAGGATAATTGGGTGGATAGGTGAATAGATGGGATTGGTGGATGAATGGATGGATGGCTGATGAATGGATGGATGGATGGATGGATG
>JANHMN010000004.1:4925012-4942512 GCA_030674055.1 Rhabdomys pumilio
ATGAATGGATGGATGGCTGATGAATGGATGGATGGATGGATGGATGGCTGATGAATGAATGGATGGATGGATGGATGATGAATGGATGGATGGATGGATGGATGGATGGATGGATGAATGGATGGATGACTGATGAATGGATGGATGGATGGATGGATGGATGAGATGGGATGGGTGAATGAAGGAAAGATGGGTAGAAAGATGTATGAGTAGATGCATGTTATGGTATAGAATACATAAATGTATGGACAGATGGATAGGCATAAGAATAGATTGATGAATGCGTGGGTGGATGGACAGTTAGGGTGGGTGGATGAATGATGGGTGGATGATGATAGATGGATAGATGGATGATAGATGGATGATGGACAGATGGATGGATAGATAGATGGATGAATGGAACAAAGGGAGGGAAGGAGAGGAGAGCACAGAAAGGAGGAAGAAAGGGGAGGAGGAGAAGCAGCGAGGCAGCCAAGAGTACAGCAATGTGAGAGTTGATTCTCTTGCTCAGCACTGCTGTGCTTCTTTCACAGTCTAAAGCCAACGCCCTTCAGCAGTCCCTGCTTCCTGTTCTGCATCTGTAGACAGATATGCAGCCATAGCACCCACTCTGTGGACTCTGTAGTGGGGGGGGCAGGTCAATGAGCAAACACATGAGCATTCCAGCTGAGTGAGCCCGTGGGGTTCTGCTGTCATACCACAGCAAAGCTCAAGGCCCCTCACATCATTCCAGGGACCCCAGGAGAAGAACCACAGGTAGACTCCAACTCACCAGAGGGCTCAGGCATGCCTGGCTCCTCCTAGCTCAGGAACCCTGAGAAGAGGGACCTCCTCTGCCCAGCTCCAGAAGTGGTTGATACTCTGGGCCTTCGCTGATGGAAACTTTAGCCTGATAATGGGAACTGAGCCTTGGAGCCATTTCCTTAACCCCACTGTGTGCGTCCTCCCACCCTCCACCCACTCCTAACCCCCCCCCCCACAGCCTTTGGATATTTAATGGAGCCTTCTTGCAACTAATGACCCTTAATCATGACTGTCACCACACCACAAGATGACCCATCGTCTTAGACCAGTGGTTCTCAACCTGTGGGTCGCGACCCCTGCATGGATCGACCTGCCCTTTCACAAGGAGTCACCATCGGAAAACTCAGATGTTCACATTACTGTCCATAACCATAGTGAAATTAGAATTGTGAAGTAGCAACAAAAATAATCGTTTTATGGTTGGGGGTCACCACAGCATGAGGTACTGTATTAAAGGGTCACAGCTTTAGGGAGGTTAAAAACCAGCCTAGATGCTTCCTTTAAGTCGGTACCTAGTTAGTGAGTTGGTTGCTATCAGTTGTCGACTTGATAAGATATAGACTCATCCATGCCCAGAGATGCCTCTGAGCATGGCCTTGGGGGACACCCTTGATTACATTAGTTGATGTGGGAAGGCCCATCTTAATAGCGGAGAGGAGCTCGGCTGAGTGGAGAGAGCAAGCTGGGCGACATTGTGTGCACATACGTCCTTACTATTCTGGTTGCAAACAACCTGTTGCTTTTAAGCTCCTGCCACGGTGACTCCCAGGCCATGACAGACTGTAACCTGTAATTACGAGGTAAAAATAAACCCTTCCTTAATTTACTTTTTGTTTGTTTTTGTTTTGGGGACAGGGTCTCACCGTATATCCCTGACCGTCCTGGAACTCACTCTCTAGGTAGTCCCAGACTGGCCTGGAACTCAGAGATCTTCCTACCTCTGCCTCTCGAGTGCCGAGTGCGAGTGATGTTGCCTCTTGGAATATTGTATCACAGTAGCAGGAGAAGATGCTCAGACAGCTAGGGTGTTACAGTTTCCAGTTACAAGTTATAGTTACAAGTGTTTGCAGAGGGCTTGAGAGCAGGGAGTAAGGCAGAGATGGGCGGAGCTTTATTCTGAGCAGGGCTGTTGTGTTCAGATGTGGGGGAAACTGTGGGATCTTGCCTACGCACATGACTAAACAAGGAATAGGAAGACTGTGCGGACCTGCCCAGGTATGGAATAGCCGTGATGAGGGCTTATCATGTGTGGGGAAGCTATGAGGACCAGCACACGCATGTGACGATAGAGGATACCTCCAGTTAGGAACTTCCATGGCCTGTCACAGGTGCAGGATTCCCCCATCCCTCCTCCAGGGCACTGAAGGAGCCACAAAAGGCCACCAAGCCTGAGTCTCTGAACTTCTCCAGCTAGATAGACATCAGAAAATGTTCTGACAGCATCTTTCTTCAGCTTGAAGGGCTTTTCTAGTGGCCCCTTTGCCAAGCCTGCTCTGGCTGTGTTTCCGCTACACTTACCCACTGCCCACTCTGCTCTGCTCTGCTCCTTTCAAAGAGCCCCAGGGAACCCCTCAGCTGGTGCCATCGTCACCCACCGCCCCATGCAGCCTCTGGTCTGCCAATACAAAGCCATACATCTTGGGGTGTGACAAATCACTTTTTAATTGCCTCAAGGAAGAAATCCATTAGTCTTCCCTTACGTGAGAGCCATCCTAATCTTGCGGAGACTGGCTGGAGGCCGAAGCTGGGGGGTGCCGGCTATTTTTAGTTTGTATCAACAGCACTGAGCTCCAAGCCTTCATCGAAGGAGCAAGGAGTAAATCTTCCCAATGCCCCGGTGCGTTCTCAGCCACGTCAACTGAGCTTGGCCAGGGTTTGGGGCGGGGGAAAGGGGGCTCCAGCAAAAGGCTGCCTGAGATGGAGTACTAATTGCCCACGTGAATTTGTCTCACGTTTCACAAAGGAGTCACTTTCCCTGTATATGATCACAGTCACCACCCTGGTAAGCAGCTGAGGGACCCACGGTGACCCTGGTAAATAGTGCTACCACACCCAACCTCAGCTCTCTCCTCACTGTGTCCTGTCCTGTCCTGTCTAGCAGAGTCCTCTGCAGTGGATGGAGGCACAGGCTGCATGTCTCTGCTGCCCAGGACAGCATCATAGCTGTAACAGCAAAGAAGAGTTATACACAGCATGGGGCTCCTTCTTCTCCCTCCTAGAGCCCACAGGTGGCTTTAGAGACAGACCAGTGGCCATATTCACAGCTTGTCCTTGAAGCTGTCTTGGGGACATATAAACTGGACTTCTGCTGGTTATGAATGGCTCTCCATTTTGGAAAAGATTCAAAAGTTTGAGTGACAAGAGTGGAGAAGAGGGAAGGGTGGGAGAAGGGAGGAGTTTCATCCGAGAAAGAGATGTTACCTGCGGTTGTGTGTTGTGTGAAGGGACTGGGATGTGGAGACTACACTCAGCCCACTAGAGGACCAGCTACCCCACCCATCATTGAGACAGATCTGTAGGGGAGAGTGAGCCCCAGTGGGAATGCCTGTTGATGAAAGACTCTGATTGTCTGAGACCCATTCTAGAGTGTCGGGAAGGTGTGACTTTGGGTCACAGTTGGATAGCACAGTCCCTCGTGGTGGGAAGGCGGGGCCACTGGAGTGAGGGGCAGCTGGTCATGTCGCCGGAGCAGAGAGAGATGAATGCAGACACTCAGGTTACCTTCTCACTTAAGTAAGGTCCAGGACTCCAGCCCGAGGATGGCGCTGCCCACATTTAGGGTTGGTCTTTTTTCCTCCGTTAAACTTTTGTGGAAACACCCTTATGGTACACATCCACGTTTCCTTGATGATTCTAAATCCAGTCAGGCTGACAATGGTAACTAACCATCACAAGTGTGCTCTAAAAGACCAGGGCTACCCCCTCTAGCAAGGTGCCTCTTGGAAGCTGCCCCTCTTCCCACAGGCTTTTAGTGTTTTTCTAAGGGGGCTGGATCCTTAGCAGCAAAGCCTGATTCTGACATCAGAGAGCGGGGTTGGGAGCCTATTCCACAGCAATATGGGCTCACAGGACAACCAGCCTCCTGCCGAATTAAGCAGTTTCTGCCCTGCCCTGTCTCAGGTGCAAGGCGGGGAACTCAGACAGCGCCCCTGTGAGGGCATGATTGCTACAGAGGAACCAGGGTTTGGACAAGGAGGCTTCTGGATGCCCTTTCTCCTATGTCCCCAGCACTAGGTCCACCCACACCCATGAGAGTCCAGCTAGTCAGGGACTCTTTGGGGCATGTGTTAGAGGGCTTCTCTCAAGGAACTCCAGCCATTTTCTTTTTAATCAGAATGAGATACTTACTGTACAGACCTATTTATGTGCATAGGACTCAAAGCTCCAGTGTTAAGGTTCCACCTGACGCTAACTAATAGCCTTAATTACAAATCCTTTATTTATAGACTCGGGTTCTAACAACCTCTGCCTGGTATTAAGGTAAATGCTGAGTAAGGCAGGGGTGGGCAGAGGTTCCCCAGCGACGCCCCCTCCTGAGTCGGAGAAATCAAGAAACAGGCTCATAGAGCCCAGCAGCGTCCTCCCCCGTGGAGGCGGGCTCCCAGGGGGCAGCCAGTTGAGAATCTTATGCAAAATAGATCTCCAAGTATTCTCATTAAACCAGCCAGGCCTGACTCAGCGCTTTGGGGTGAGTAGAGAGCCCCACCCTGCCTTGGCAAAAATCAAAGGAGGACACAGCATCTGAGACCACTCACTCCTGGCCCTGTGCAGGTTCCTGGCCTTCCCTCCAGGTTCCAGGTTCTCTATTCTTTTCTTCACTCCCCGAAAGAGTCCTTCCAAGGTTCTGAAACAGACAAGACCTGATTTTGGCAGAGCCAGGCCACATCTCAAGCATGACTCTAGTCCAGTGTCCCTGCTCTGGAAAGAGCCAGGCAAGGGCTGGGCAAGGTTCTCAGATCGTCCTTCCCTGCTCTGCTCTGGGGAAGATGGGTGGACTATCTATGGGTACCCCACCCGGCAGAAGCCTTATCTCTGAGCGGCAGACGCCCAAATCTGTGTGAGCCTGGGGATAAGATGTGAAACTTTCCAGACTGTTGACCCAATGAAGCCTTCCCTCTACTTCCCAGCCCTCAACCACGCCCTGGCTCTGAAGTCTGATGTGCTAACTCTCAAGAGGGCACCCGAACTGCCCTCCTTGAGCCCCCCAGCTGAGTGCTATCCACCCCAGGCCTCAGGTCTAATGATTTCATCCCCTCAATGTTTGCTCATCCTCCTGTGTTCTCTGATATCACCTCCTCTAAGGAGCTGACCACCCAAACTGAGTGTGGAAGGCTGACTCCCCACACTCTGGCTTTCCTTCCTGCGGGCTCCAGGTTTAAGCAGAGGCTCTGGTCCAGCCAGGTAACAGTTGCTTAATGTCAGGGGGTGGCCCTTAGCATCTGCCTGCAGTAGGTGCCTCTCCCCCTACAGTTGACAAATGTGGCTCTCCTGAGCTGGAGGCATATGGCTTAACCAGAAGGCATGCATTGCTCCACAGTTCATGGGACAAAGCATGATTAAGTGGACAGACCTTGGGGATATCTTTGTGAAGAACACTTTGTCTCTCACCCTCCGTCGGTAGAGCATCCAACCCAAACAGTCAGCAAAGTGTCTCCCCTCCCCAGTCTATTTGGATAGCCCCAGCCGCCAGTGTACTCTCTGCCCAGAGACAGACAGCCATCACCTACAGCCCATCAGCTTCAGAAGCCAGAGAGCGTCTTCCAGCGTGGCAAGCAGCACAGCCCTGGCTGCAGAGAGCCCAGCAGCCCACCTCTGCATGGGTCTGGCCTCCACCGGATAGATGTCAGCCTCAGGATCAGTGGGTGAAGGGCTGAGGTCAAAGGCTGTATTACAGGAGCCAGATCTGGGAGACACATCTGGGATGTGCTAGATCCATCTCCCCAGAGGGAGCCTCTTGCTCTTGAAGGGCACCCAGCACGAGAAATGAAGCAGCCTGTTCCCTAGAAACAGCTCAGCCTGTCCTTGTTAATCAATCACTTCCCTGGAGACTAGTCCAAACCCTTTAGCCCCAGACAAATAGAGACGTTCTTGGGCTCCTTGGAAGACATAAGATTCTAATTGTGGATGGCTTTATTGGGTGAACACTTCTCAGAGGGACACTCCAGGTCCATGTGAGCCTTGGAGGGTAGAAGAAAGGCCTTTTCTGGAGTATTCATTTCTGGCTGTGACTGACAAGGGGGACCTCTTCCTCTCAGAAGGGCCTTTTCCACTCTTCTCTTTCATAAAACAGACCCGACCCCCCCCTCCGCCCCGCCATGCACCCTCCTTTGGCATCATCCCTAGATCAGTTTGTTTCCTGTTTCATCATTTGATAGACGTGAATAAATGTGTGCACAGCACACACCAATTTACCTGAAAGTAATAAAACGCAGGCTTCAGGACCCGGTTAGATATGAACGGTGTGCCCACAGATGCTTAAGAACCAGCTTCCGGGTGGGAATGGGCGTGGCGGTGAGAATGGGCGTGGCAGTGGGAATGGGCGTGGCGGTGGGAATGAGCGTGACTGTCAGGATGAGGAGCCTGATTTGTAGTGTTTGCCAATTTCCATCATGGCTGATTTCAAACTACAGACTGGCATCCCTCAAGAATACTGCAGAACCCAGAGGTTTTCAGGGTTTAGAATATGTGCGTATGTGTAATGAGGTACAGTCACCACATCTGGCTTTTAGCATTTCGCTACAGACTTTTTCTCTGTCTCCTTGACACTCAGAATGTCTCAAGGCTAGGGAATGGAGCGACAGTTCAATGGTTAGGAGCACTGGCTGCTCGAGTTCAGTTCCCAGCATCCACATGGACGCTGGCAACCTGTAACTCCAGTTCTAGGGGGAATCTGGTGCCATCTTCTGGCCTCTGTAGGCACTGCACTCACATATGCAGAAACATGCAAGCTAAATACCCAGACACAAAATAATACATGAATATTTTTTAAAAGGCTCAGGGTTTGGAGCAGTTTGTATTGAGGATACTCAGCCTTTGCCAACACGACGTCATGGGGGCGCAAAGCTGAGAAAAAATACGTTAGTGAATCGGCATGAGCTGCCATTGTCTGCGAGTAACAGTTCCAATTATGTAAACCCTAGCTCTAACTACCTAAGTCTGTCTTTGCTTATGATTCAGGAGCTTCTGAAAAAGCCACATGTCACTCACTGTCCAGGCCAATGTGAGCCTGAGCTCAAACAAGGTACCATCAAGCTAGGGACATGAGCAATTCCCACCTTTCTCATTCATCTCCGGAAGGGTCCAGGGCTCAGTCTGAGGTTGAGCATCCACAATCCAAAATGCTCCAAATCCTGAACCTTTTTTAAAAAATGCATGTACTTTCTTTTTCAGTCTAGATGTCTAGTTGATTGCATGTATCTGCACGTACAGTGCAGTGTCTATAGAGGCCAGAAGATGGAGCTCAGGAGTCCTTGGCGTCCAGACTTTGAAACTTCTGGAAAATTCATTTAAGCTCTCAGTTCTACCAGCTACAGGAGTCGAAATCCTGACTCATACCTGCTCCCTTCCCCAGCTGCCCTCCCATCATCTAAGACTCTTCCTGTGGGTGACGTCCCCAGATGCACAGAGCCTGCAGCCCCCAGGGTGAGGGTTGCCAGTGTAGACTCTTCAACCTCCCCAAAATATTTAACCTGTGCAGTATTTTAGAAAACATTGTGTAAGCTGGCGAGAGGGCTTGGTGGGCAAGGCCGCCTGATGCCCAGCCTGACAACCCTAAGTCTGATCCCCCAGAGAGAACTGACTTCTACAAGCTGTCCTCTGACCCTCCACATGCATGATGTGGCACATGTGCCCGTGATCATGCATACACACACACACACACACGCACATGCACATGCACACGCTCACACACGCACACAAATAAATGTAATTTAAAAAATTTTAGAAAGAAACAATTGAGTCTACCTAAAAACCTTGCAATCTCACACAAGCCTGCAGATTATATGGCTCTTCTTGAAGACTGGAAACTTTAGCCTCATGAGTCTAAATGCTTCCCCCACTCCCCCAATGTGGCTACAACATGGAGGAGCTTGTGTGAGCAGCTACCCCAGACGACTGGCTGGGAGCATCTGTCCACCAGCCACACCCCAAGCTCTCTGCCCAGTGTTCAGGCCAGCCAACAGCTGCCATTTCTCACACCGCCAGAGCTGTGGGGGTTTTTTTCTTAAAGAAATACTCACAGCTGCTCAGGTTGTTTTTACACAAGTGGTCAGTGAAGGATGGGGTAAGTGGTCCATGCATTTGGAGGGAAAGCACTCGGCATATTTCTTCGCGGGAGAGAAGAATATCCCTCTCAGGCCATTGCACTGGATCATTCCAGAAGACCCATCATACCAGCTTGTGGAAACAGCGCCTCCTAGGGCCCTGTGTAGCACAGTGTATGCAGCCCGATCTGTGTGTCGTGTGCAAAGTGAAATTGCATCAAAACCACTGCCTGCAAACAGCCGTGGACATCCATGTGGCTCTACCCATTGCCGTGGCGGTCTCACGAAGAGTCTCGTAGATGATGATGCCGCATGGGTGACATCAAGGCCCAGGGATGGGCAGACCCCTTATGGAATGAAGGTCCCAATGGACAAATCTGGACATGTGTCAGAAGAGCCTCGGAGCTAAGATGCTGCGAAGAGAATGAAGCATCATCCTCTGCTGGGTTCGCCCTTCTTGCTGCAGGGGATTTATGCCAAGCCTCTGTTCCCCCTGAAAACCTAGCAAAGAAGCTGCTTCTTCCAGGATGCCTTATCTTCCTCAGAAAGGTGGTCATGACTTTCTGAGCTAAACCGTGTACCTGCCCTACATTGTACAATATCATTCTGTGTGTTATGGTTCCATTGACATGACCCAGCCTCACTACAAGGGCCATGTCCGGTTCATGGAGGTGTGCCCACTGCCTGAAACTATGCTTGTATGTGAATGAGGAGGTTCAGTAAGTAGATGAAT
The DNA here is from genome assembly GCA_030674055.1 of Rhabdomys pumilio. Taxonomy (NCBI): domain Eukaryota; kingdom Metazoa; phylum Chordata; class Mammalia; order Rodentia; family Muridae; genus Rhabdomys; species Rhabdomys pumilio. Next base: position 4,933,812 of record JANHMN010000004.1, read on the forward strand.
GGATGGACAGAGAGATGGATTGGTGGACAGATTGATCCATGGATGGGTGGTGAATGAATGGTTGGTTGAGGGGATACATGGAGGGATAGCTATATGGATGGATGCAGACATGCATGGTGGGTGGGTGGATGGATGGATGGATGAGTGGATGGATGGATGGATGGATGGATGAGTGGGTGGATGGATGGATGGATGGATGGATGGATGGATGGATGGACAGAGGAGTGGATGGATGGATAGATGGATGGATGAATGGATGGATGGATGGTGGATGGATGATGGATGGATGGATGGATGGATGGATGGGTGGATGGATGGATGATGGATGGATAGGTGATGGGTGGATGGATAGATGGGTGAGTAGGTGGATGGTTGGACAGATGATATAGAAATTGCTCTCTGAGAGGCCAGACTGTGGCCCAGCATCAGAACTGGGGAAAGCTGGGCTTAGACAAAGTGAGCTCAGTTTTGGAACCAAGTTTCACTGAAGGATCAGGACTAACCAAGACTCTTGTCGTGAAACCACTGAGCAAACCAGCCTGCCCAGAACAGTGGCCCCAGCTGAGAGTTTCAACAGTCCTAGCTCCCAGGTATGAGTCAGACCCTTCCCACCCCAGGCCGAGAGTTCAGTGATGCTTTGTCTTCCAGGAGCACATGTACACGATGCAGAAAGGACTGTGTGGCTCATGCCCCACAGACACATGGATCAGCCCCCTCTCTTGCCTCTGCTTCACAAGGATACCAAGCTGGATATGTAGGCCTAGTACTAGCCCTTCCCAGATTACAAGCGGGAGCCACAGGCCAGTTGAGGATGAAAAATGCATCAAGTTAAAGACTCCTGAGGGATGGTTATATAGTTATACACTTTTCAAAAGGTCAAGAAAACTATTGCTCAGAGCCCAACGCCAAGTGCAACTCTCAGCTGTGATTAATTGACCCAGTCATGGTGGGCTTTGACCTACCTCTCTGAAGTTGAATGAATTAGCTGGTTAGTTACATGAAGCTGCCTCTCCACCATGAGGAGGGAGGGAGTGGGTCACTGGTGTCTGGCTAATGGCATGCCCCAATGAGTTGCTCCCACCCTGCCCTGAACACATCTACCTGAGGAACTGAGGGGCACAGGGTCCCCAGGAAACTGAGGAAAATAACTCAGGGCTGTGCTGAGTGAGACAAAGCAACCTTCTGTGCTGTTCCAGCTGCTGTGGCCCACATTCTATGCTTGGCTCCTGGCTCTCTTGTTTGTCTGTTTACATCCTCTCTCGTTCTTTTCTGCCTCTCATGGTTAGAACTTGCTCTCTGACCATGGCCTTGTAGTGTACGTGAGTAGGGCCTTCATCTGCTCTTCCCTGGTCCAGAAGAGGGAGACTCAGAAAATGGCAACTCCAGACAGGGGCTTGTCAGCTCTAAAGAGGGAACAATCACCGCCTTATCATAATTATTGACGGTCTCTGGATTTGCTGAGCTGGACGATGGGAGAAGGGTTGGTATTATGGCCACAAGACTTGATCTGGTCAATAAAGCAAATTGGTTTAAGGGAAAATAAAGCCGCGTCCGCAAGTCTATTACAAGAGTTAAGTAATTGCTATCCAGGGTGCATGGAATATAAATCTCTCTTTGCTTGAAATTATTACAATGTGGTATTGATTACTTTCAACCTGCCATTGCCTTTTAAGTTATAGATTATTAAAGAGTAATATGTTTAACAAATATCTTCCGAGGCATGCCCCGATGAAACACACAGACATTACACAGGCAAATCACCCATCACCCCAGCAAGTTGTGCAGTCCTTGATCACATGACCAAAACTCCAGGCTTGGCTAGCAGGGGCTGTGGAAAGTCACCAGCTCTGGTGGACTCTGGCTCTCAGCAGATCTCAGGAAGAGATGGGAGGGAAGCAGTGTCCTTGCTCCTTCCAGGTTCCTCTGCATCTCCCACCCTCATGGCCCTCATCACATGATACACAGGAGGTGGTGCATAGATATTGGTTCCACCGACAGCCTTTTTTCTTCTTTGACTTTTTCTTTATTAAAAATATTTAATTACAGCGGCAAGTGAGCTCATTATAACAAATGAATGCATTACTCTTAACCATTTAAAAATATTATTCTAATTAAAAAAATTAGATACACTTACAGTAGCGTGCTTATGAGCTATAGAAAAATATGAAAAAAAAATAGAAAAAGTCATGCAGAGAGAAACCCTGTTTCTGCTTCGGCGTATCTCCTGTCAGTCCTTGTGACTATAACATGGAGCATAGATACGTTTGTATTTTGTTCACATGCTACTCTGTTCACCTAACCTTATATAGCATGGCTTTTAATGGCTGTGTGATATTCCACTTTATGAATAGACTGTGCTTTATCATTCCTTTCTGTGGGGTGTTTAGTTCCTTCCAGTATTGAGCCTATGGAACAGATATCTGAAGGTGAGTCTTCAGATAACTTTGGTGAGTCTTCTAAAATGGCGTGTTCTCAGAAGGACGGCACTTGGCAATTGTTACAGAAAGGGCCAGGTGCTGAGCCTACAACTTGGACATCCAGTTAATTCTTGAAATTCTTGGTAAATCTTGAAGAAGGGGTGGGTCGCATGCTTTTGCATAGTGGGAGTGGATACCTGGTACCATCCTTCCTCCAACCTTAGTTACTTTGTTATGTTTACAATGTTACAGACTAACAATCTCCTCTTACATTCAATGGATTATAGTCCTCCAGTGATGCCATTTGTTGTCATGCTTGGGTTCACTCAGACCTGGATGATGGAGGTGGGAGGGTTCTGCACCATTTGAATATTTCCTCAGGTTCTGAACATAGAATTCTAGGCATACTATCCTAGAATCCACCATTTCTCCAAAGGAGGAAAGTGATATTTAAAAGCCAAGATATGGGCTCCTCAGTGAGCTCATGGTTATCTTGATATTGTTGATCTAAGCCTTGTAAGTGGATAGAGCAAGAAAATACACTCAGTGTCTGTGAGTCATTCCATACTTATAACCGTATTTACCATCTTAATAAGCTATCTCCTAGCATCATGAAATATGCTTACACATGTGGCCAAGCTTCCTGAAAACAACTGATCTCATATCTCTGCATGGGCTCTGACAGCCCTTGAGAGGCTGCCATACTGTGAGCAATTTCCCCTTATCAGTCAACGAAACAAACAGTCGTAGAAATGATTCTGAAGCTGTCTCCAGGCTATTTCCAGGGGAAAGAGTGCTGTTATTGACTAGTAATGTCTGTAAAGGACAGGCAAGTAGGAAGTGTAGAACACTTACCTGACCTGGGAAGATCATGTGCATTCAGTTATCAGGTTGCTGTGTGGTTTCTGAGAAACAGATAACATCAATTATAACTAATAAACATATATAGCTTGTCAACTAGGTCACGTAGTTGCCCCTTTTATTGGGTGCTGGGAAACAGTTCTAGGTCTGCTCTATAGGTTTGCACCTATGACTTTAGACAGCTTCCTCAGTACCTCCCCTCTGGTTCTAGTCCCTTCCTGTAGCCTGGGAAGTCCCATAAAGAGCTTGTTAAGCTGACCATGCAAAGATGCTATGACTCCCTCTAGTCCCTTCCAGGGTGACTATGAATGGCAGGGCTACTGCTAAAAGCTCTTGGCCTGCCTTCTGATATCCCCGTTCCTCAGCCTGGTATCCACAGAACCCAGATGTCACAGATGACTCAGCAAATGCCATCAGGAGTGTGATGACTCAGCTCTACACCTGTGTGCCGGGGCTTCTAGAAAGGTCTGCTGTAGAAAGCATGCTCTGAGTAGAGTGTAGCTGTGGGCTTTCCCAGCCTTACCCGGAACCTATTTATCCTATAGGTGCCTGCCTTAGAGACTCAGCTGGACAATGTTCTGGAGTGGTCTTTGGGGTTCATGAATGAAGAGAAGGAATGGGAAGGGAAACACAATCTAAATCGAGTTACCCTGAATGGCAGGAAGCAGTGTCTGGTGCGGGGGTAAAGCTCTGAGTAAGATGGCACATACCGACAACCCAGAAGCAGGCACCCACCACCCACTTGACCCCGATCTAATGGATCACAACACCCAAGGGAGAAGACGGAGATCCCTGGAAGTGTGAGGTTGAGAAGTGTCTAGATGGAGTAGGAAGGACACCCAGGTTCTAGTCTAGCTCCAGAAGCTTCCTGACTCCCATTGGATCATGGGACCATACCAGTTCCCTGGATGGCTTGGCTAGAGGCTTGACCTCATGGGTCTCCCTGCACCTTGTCTTTGGCATTTGGCCCCTGCCACCAGTCCCTCCTGTTCTACTCATCTCTCTGCCCTTCTCAACTGCTTTGTCTTTTGCAGGGAGAGCCATTGTCTTGGGCTTCATCATAGCCTGAGAACCAAAGCCCAGAGCCATGCCCAGAGCTACACCAGAAAGGGAGAGCGGTAGAGCAGTGGGCTCCTGTATAGACTTGTTCCTGTACTGGGCTGTGTACTTTTTTTTTTCTTTTTTTTTTTTTTTTTTTTCCTTTTGAGACAGTCTCACTTTAGCCAGACTGGCCTCAAACTCATAGCAATCCTTTTGTCTCTGCTTCCCAAGTGCTGGAAATACATTGTGTACTTCATACAGTCTTCTTTATGAGCCATCATGAGAACCTTAGGCCTGCAGCACCACAGTAAAGTGCAGTAGAATACGTTAGGGTCCAACAGGGAGCATCCCCACCCCAGGCACCCCCAAGAGCCCTCGGAGAAATCAGGGAGGACATCTGTAAACATGACAGCCTCTCTGAGCTTTATTTGCTATGTCATCACCCATGTGGGCCCAGGAGACAGGTCATGTGACAGAAAGTAGACTAGGGCCTGGCTGTTCCAAGTCCAGCTACCAGGGCATGGTGTGTGTGTGTGTGTGTGTGTGTGTGTGTGTGTGTGTATCTGTGTGTATGCATGCATGGATGTATCTGCATGCCCATGTGTGCATGCATGTGTGTGCACATGCAAACATGTGTGTCATGTGTGTGTGTGTGTGTGTGTGTGTATGTGTAGTGTGTATGTGTCTATGTGTGTGTGTGTACATGTGTGGGTATATGTGCATGCTCATGTTTGCATGCATGCATGCACACATGCAAACATGTGTGTGAATACAAACATATGTGTCGTGCTGTTCATGGCAGTGATGCATGGAGGGCTCATGGAGGAAACTCCATCTACTGCCCAGACTTGATCCTTTTTGCATTAAGACATCTGTGAGCCTGAGTATCAAGGGCTCTACAGTCTGGATCATCTGTCCAGCCAGGCCCCTGAGTACATGAGCGGGTGAGTGGGTGGTGGATAAGTGGGTAAGTGAGTGAGTGGGTAGGTGGATGAATATGTAAGGGAGGGAGGGAAGGAAGGAGGGAGGTGAGGAAGGCATGCTGGAAGTGACAGAGAGAGGTACTAGGTCAGCCCTTAAAGAAAGACAAGGAAGGCTGATCATTGTGGCTCATGCACTTGGAAGACAGAAGCCAACACTCTCTGTGAATTTGAGGCTAGCCTGGTCTATGTAGCAAGTTTCATACCATGCAGTGTTGCATAGTAAAACCCTGTCTCAAAGGGGGAAAAAACACTTTGCTTTTCTCAAAGCCAATTATTTCACAGATCTTGAGGGAGATCTATCCTAGCTGCTATAGAGAGTTCACACCAGCATCCTGGCTTCTCCTGTTCTAGAAGTTACTAGAGATAAGAGATAGTACTGAAGAAACACAGAACAGGACATCTGGAGAGATGGTTCTGTGGGTGTGAGACTTAGAATGTGGTGGTTCACACCATCTGTAACTCCAGTTCTGGGTATCCGGCGCCCTCTTCTGGCCTCCGCAGGAGCTGCACTCATGTGACGTCCATACCTACATGCAAGCAAAACCCTCATACACAAAAGGGAAAGTAAAGAACTCCTTTAAAGAAAACCCAACAACATCCTCTCACAGCAGTCCACTCTGAGGGGTGACTGTGGGCCAGACCACTCTGGTCTTGCCTTGATGGAACCCAACAGGAAGATGAGAAATAGAAGGAAAAACTGTCGTCCTCAGGCTGGTTCCACTGTGCCCAGTCTGCATGGGGCCTAGCTGATTGCTGAGTCTGCTGAAGCCCCCCTTATGTGGGACTAAAGGAAATTAAGAAAGTTGCCCCCTGCCCTGCATTTGCCTTCAGGAAAGGAAAGGCAACTACCCAAACACTGGGGCAAAGTCTCAGGAGCTGGGGATGGGCTGCCAGAGCTCTCTGGTGGGCAAGAGTCACACACTGTGGAGAATAGGGCCAGGAATGAGAGAGGGAGAGAGAGAGAGAGAGAGAGAGAGAGAGAGAGCAGCAGCAGCAGACAGCCCACACAGACCAAGACGCAGGTGCTGGGCACCCTGCTAAGTCTTCATACCACGTGTCAAGGTGTCAAGTCCACACCTGGGCCCCAGACCTATGAGGGAATGTGAGGGCACGAGGGATGGGCTCTGCTAGAGCAGTCAGTTCAGACAGATGGCAGAAGTGGGAGGAAGAGAGGACAAGACACTGACGGTGGCCCAGAGGATAGCTGAAGCTGAGCACAGTGTGAAGTCCTTTCTGGGAGCCCTCCACTTCTTCCAAGCTCACTCCACCCTCTTCTTCCACCCCAGACCCCTGTTCCTCTCCCTCCACTTTGCTTTCCTCTCAGAGCCAATTATTTCAGAGATCTTGAGGAATGTCCGTAGGGTTGTGGTCCTAGGCTTGGGGGAGGCAGGACATGGGAAGCTGATTGCACTTACTCAGTGTTGTCGCTGGGAAGGTATTGGACCGTTGGGAAGCCCCAACCGCTCCAGGGTGGGAAAGTGCAGACTGAGGTGCAGGACTGCTGGAGCTGGCTTGGGGGTCCCTGGGCCTGCAAGGAGGCTGCTGGGGTCATCCGGTTCTCAGGGTCTTGGACACCCAGTCACCACCTTAAGTCTTGAAAGAGCTAAAAACAGAATGGGACCAGTGGACTGGATATAGCCCAAGGCTAGGGGAAATAGGGGGTCCCACAGGGTGAGGGGGAGTCCTTGGCTTGACTGTGGCAAACTTGGCTTGAGCTTGGCTTGGTGTTAGCCATGGCTGGGAGCACAGAGAGGCCTTCTAGGGGAGACTAGACAGCAGCTCTATTGGTGAAGGTCTTCTCCATGGCTCCCAATGACAGATCCCAATGAAAAGAGGCAGTCCATGGTTTTAGGGCATTTATTGTCATGGCAGAAAGTGGATGTGAAAAACCATACCCCACTTCTCAGGGTGGGCCTGAGGTTTAAATACCTTTTGCAGGGAGGAATATCTGGGAAGGGACGCTTATTGGCTAAGTCCTCCAGGGCTTTAGGTACCTGTCTTGAGCCTACAGGACCACAGGTCACTTACTCTACATGTGGAGGGGTTGGGGCGTTGCCCTTACATGACTGATGGCCACAAATCTATGGGGGCTGCAGCTAGTGACAAGGGTCTGGTGCCCTGGAACAGGCAAATGTCCTACCATCCCTTCAGGGCCTTTGAGCCTTAGCTCAACCAGAGACCACACTTCCTTTCACAGTCCCACAGAGGTCTGTCCTGGTGGTACACAGAGTTCATACCAGCATCCTGGCTTATCCTGTTCTAGAAGTTACTAGAGATAAGAGATAATACTGAAGGAGCACAGAACAGGACAGCTTCTTCAGAACACTTCAGAAGGAATGTTCTGGAAGGTGACACCTGTCTTCCCATCTTCTGAACCATTTGTCTGAAACTTGAGAACAGCACATCTCCAGGTGCCTCCACCTTCCCCTCCCATGCCCAGGACAGACATTACTAATAGATTGCAATATATGTTCTACTGAACCTGCACCTCAGAGTTGTCAGCTTGGCCCCCAGCTGCCACCTGCCAGTAGAAGCTGATGAATAAGCTGGAATCAACTGGCTTCCTCATATCACCATCTCCATGGCCTGACCGTCTTCCATTTTCAGCATCACAGAATACCACACACACACTTCTCACGGGATCCTTATGTTCCTTTCCCGAAGCCCACATGCTTTTATAACCCTTTGGGGTTGCCTCAGTTACTGAAACCCTTTGATTTGGCTTGCTTCACCCCAAAATAGTGGGAGCCAGATCTCTTCAGAAGAAACACAGCTGGCAGTCCAGGCCTGATGGCAGGAGCCCAAGTCTGAGTGCTGAATATTTCTGATTGGGTTTCCCGCCCCCAAAGCAGTCTGCTAATGGAGGTGAGAAGAGGGTTCATGGAGTTCACAGCTGCCTCCGCCAGCCCTGGGTAATGATGCGCGAAGGCTGACACCTCCCCACATACCGAGAACTTCCAGACATTCTCATTCCACACAGCTCCAGGGTCTTCCAGCAAGTCCAAGTCAGCTGGGTGTCAGTGGCCCCCTGAGGTGGTGGTGGGTGGTCTGCCCTGGAGCAGGTGGGCCTGCAGCTCAAGGAATCACAGAGCCCTCTCTTCTTTGGAACCCGAGAAAGTGGCAACCTCTAATCCTCCATTTTCAGCATGGTGATGTTCACCTTGTATGCAGGTGAGAAAGACCCAGGAGAGCAGATGGATTCATAACCTCCTGTAACCAAAACAGATGGACCTTGCACTTCTATTCCCCAATCAAGGCCCCCCCCCTCCGCTTCCCTCTGACACCTGTGTGACCCCCACTCCTAGGTCCTCTTCCTTTTTTTTTTTTTCTTTTCTGAGACCTGGGCTAGATCACAGAACTGCTCTCTTTATCTCCTACTGAAGACAGAGCTAGGGTGTG
>JANHMN010000004.1:4947512-4984057 GCA_030674055.1 Rhabdomys pumilio
AATGACCAAGGGGCACCCCCATGAGTGAAGAAAACCATAGCAAGTGGTGTCTGGGGTGGGAAGCTCAACAAGGCAGAAAGGCTGAGAGAGGCTGGCCACCAGAGGGAGATGGGTAACATCCTCACTGTAACCCCAGGCTCTAAGACCATCACCCAAGAGAACAGGAGACTTGGCACCACGTGGTACACACTTTAAGAGCAGCTGCGGGCACTGGAACATGGGCCCTCCTCACTCAGGGTGTGACTCTGGACACGCCTCCTCCCTTGTTGCAGAATCCTTTTCTTCATGAGCAGGCCGGCAGCAGGCAAGATGAGCCAGTCAGGTATCAGCAGGCGCCGTCCTGTAAGGAGCCAGGGCACCCAGCTCCTGCTGAGTGGGCACCACAAGCTCCCACCCCAAACCTTCTGAAATAATCTCAAATGTGGGACAGTGAGTCCCTGGACTGACTGTGCTTTGGCCCAGTAAACCATCAGCTGGGAGTAGCATGGGTAACAGGCCAACTCACTCACAGCCAGGGTAGGGTCCTTATGAGGTGACCTAAGCAAGAGGGGTCCCAAGGGACTAATTCCCACCAGGAAGTCCCTCTTCCTGAGCCAGGACAGTGGTGGGATGGCTCTTCCCCCTACTTCCCAGAGGCAGGAATGACTCATATACCAGGAGAAACTCACTACCCCCTACCTTAACATGATGGCTGCTTTCGCTAGCTGCTGTACAGCCAGCCTGACCCCTCTCATGTCCTAGGTCACAGAAATAGTGCTAATCCTTCAGCAGGAGTCCTGCTCAAAGGTCATGCCCTAGGTGATAGATGAGAGGTGTCAAGCAGAGGAACCCTGTACGCCAGAGGCTGCCTTGCCTGAGAGCACCTGCTTCCAGCCAGCCTTACAGAGAAAAGTAGGTCGCTGCTGCCCAGGGCGTGGGGTTCAGCATGCTCAGAGCTTTGGGACCCTCTAAAATCTGCTACTGTGTCAACCAGCTGAACCCCATTAAGTCACATTCAGGAGACAGTCACTTGGTACACTTTAGAGATGGCTCAGTGGTTAAGAGCACTGACTGCTCTTCCAGAGGTCCTGAGTTCAATTCCCAGCAACCACATGGTGGCTCACAACCATCTGTAATGGGATCCGATGCCCTCCCTCTTCTGGTGTGCATGAAGAGAGTGACAGTGTGTTCAAATACATAAAACAAATAACTAAGTCTTTTTATTTTTTAAAGAATATGTAAAGGCACTAAGTGAGCTATTTAGCGCTTTCTCGACGTGGCTGGGGGTGTGGCTCAGTTTGGCTCCCACAGTGTCATCATCCAGGAGGTGGGTAGTTGAAGTTTCACTTCCCTCGGAAGCCAATACTTCTGCCTGACTCCTCAACGGTCTTCTGGGAGACGGCAGAGCTGCCTACGTGTCTCCGACATGTTATCTCTCATTTGGAGATGTCACCCGCAGCCATCTGAAGCCACCTGAGTTGTTGTACAATGTTCTCAGATGGCTTATCTGGCTCCTCTGGCTGGCATAGACAAGCGCCCACAGAGAAGGTTCTGGTGTTTCCACAGCTGTTGTCTGTGGCTGCCACATCCTCCAGTCTCTGAGTAAGGGGACCCTCTGCTTCCCCAACTCCTCACCTCCTGAGGCCCTCCCGGTAGCAGCGCCTGCAGTCCTGAGTTGTCTGAGGTCATTGGGTACTGACAGAAAGGTTTTCTGGAAGCCTCTTCCTGCTTTACCCTTGACAGCCCGCCATGTTTCTCCTGTCCCTGATCCCAGTCACACCTCAGTGCCTCCCGAGCGTAAGTATACCCAGACCTGCTGATCACCTGTTTCTACACATCAAATTTGGTCAACCCAGCCCAGTGCCCTGTTTCTGTCTGTCAGGGACTCTCCTTCCCACGTGTTGGTGCAAACCACTGTATCTGGATATGAGCACTTTCCTGGGTCTGTCAGGAGCTCCTGCACGGAGCTGCTGGGAACGAGCATGCCTGCAACTTGGCTCAATACTCCACAGAGGAGCCTGAGTAGAACTGGCTCACAGTGCCTGCCACCCTTGAGGACTAAGGTACAGGCAATCAGCAAGGCTCAGCAGGCCTGACAGGCTTGGCAGTGCTGGCAGGTGTCTCCCTGTGCCTGGGATTCCCCTGGGGCCTGGCTAATGTCTACTGGCTTAAGAATTAAACTCAGTAGCAACAGCACTCACCTAGCAAGTGCCTGACTTCAGTTACCAGCACTGGAAAAGAAGGAGAGAGACCTGTGCCTGCAGCCCATCCCATGCCCTGCCTCAAAATGGTAAGACAAACATGGGGTTGGCACTTAGTCTTCAGGGCTCTCTGTGAGGACCAGGGCCAGGTTACACCACTGCTCTCTGAACTGAGACCTTCATTTCTGGGGTTTAGAATGACGCAGAAGGCAAAAGTATCATTTTGTCCAGAAGGCCATGGCAGAGGCTATCCTCAGGACAACCTCAGCTCACTCCCTTCCTGGGCCTCCCCCTTTCACCTTCATCTCCCAGGCCCTCTTCAGGTTTCTGTAAGAATAAGGAAGCTGGCTGCTAGACACAACCTGCCTTGCCTCTCCCCTGGCCAGGCCAACCTCCAAGGCTTCTCCTTCCTGCCAGAAGGGATTACAGCTGCCGATGTGATTTGTAAGCGGCTGCAGGAGGCCCCTGCTTTGGGACTGTGTGCACCGCACTTTGCAGGGAGCTCAGAAAATTAATTAGAGAGGGCCTCGTCTTTACCCAGCAAGTGCTTAGGAGCTCTCTAACACCCTCCCACACCCGCTGCCACAGCTTGGGGTACAGCTTAGTGGTGGAGCATGTGTTTAGCATGCACACAGCCCTGGGTTCCATACCCAGCACCAAAAAACAAAATCAGCTCCCTGCTGGCTCCGTCACCATTCCAGGCTCTGTGCAGCAAGAGCAAGGTGCAGCAAGTTCTAGTAATGGATGTCTGGGTGTGCCGTGTACGTTGTGTGCACAAGGGTGAGCACATGTATCTGTCACGTGTGGCCTCTAGTCACAGCTATGGTCCAGGAAGTTCTCTAGCCCAGTCCTCATCACCTCATATGGGAAGAGGGATTGGAGAGGGGGTGATGGGAACCACAGAAGATAGGAGAGGGGTAGTGAGCGTCTGTGAGGATACAGAAGGCAGTGGGAGAGCCCAACAGAGCAGGGAGGACTCTGAGATACATCCGGGAAAGGCTAAAGACAAGGAGAGAGAAAAGCAGAGAGGAGACAGAGAGAGGGAAGGAGGAGAAATGAAGGGAGAGAGGGATGGAGGGAGAGGGATGGAGGGAGGGAAAGTACCCACCAAAAGGAGCAGGAGAAAGTTCACAGAGGCTGTGGTCCAAGGCATGGGGCTCAGGCTGGGGACAGGTCTACCCAGGGTGGCAGACCCATTCTTTGGACACAATGGCATAGCTTGTGTCCCAGACCATCTTCTAGAGAGTGAGAGGTCGGGAGCAGAGAGCTGAGCACACTCTATACCAGAAGCTGGCCTTTCCCAGAAGGGTCTGCTCTGCTGGGCATGGGCATCTTACTTGGTAGGGCTGGCTGGTGAGGCTGGCACCTCTCCGAGATAGTTTTAGTCCACTGAAGAGACTTGTCCTGCCCCAGTGTATTTGTGAGGAAACACCCAGGCCCCTGCTGTGCCTGGGAGCCTCTGAGGAAGGAACTGGGCATCTGGGATAGGCCATCTTTTCTGGTTGCACTGTAAGGTTCAGGTTCCAAATTCTGGATTAGGGTAAGGATAAGGTTGAGTCCGCCGCACCTCCAAATCACTTGAGAAAGATATCTAGAGAGCAACCTTTGTCCCAGGCTCTCAAGAGACCGGAGGTGGGGACCTGGGAAGAGCTAAGCTGTGACCTTTGTGGCCTGTAGGCCTCTCATCCTCGCTAGGCATATGCTGTAGAGTCGACCTCCATCTGTGGAGGACGTGGAGAGAAAGGAGGATGTGGCGAGAGAAGATTAAGGTTATTTTTAAGTATGGAAAGTGGTCTTTGGAGACAGCCCTGGTGTAAACAAGGTTGACTTTATTACCCATAATAAACATTTATTAAGCACCCACTGAGTTCCCAGTCCTGCGAAGAATACCAAAGAGACCCCAGCCCGGCTCCGTCCCTGTCTAGTCTCCCTTCCTCAAGGCTGATGCCAAGCAGAGCAAACAGGTAGTACAGAAAGACTCACAGCGAAGGCGCCTTCGGGGATGCTCCAGGCTGCAAGCACTGCAGACCTCCCACTAGGTGGGCCAAGGGCCGCCACACAGCAGGTGCTGGTCCCTCTGGCCCTCGGTCCCCTCTCTCCAGAGGCTTCCTTTGTTTGTTCCTTCTTCTTTTTTCGCCCTCCCCCTTTTGCCCACCACCCTTCCCTATTTTGCATTTGTATATATTTCGGGTGCTTCTGCTGAGCATGCAGTCGGCAGCCCCCAAGTCTCTGGCAAGTATCCTCTCCTGGACTCATGCCCACCCACCACAGGGTGGACAGAGAGGACTCTGATCTTGAACTCTCTGGCCTTACTGCCAGGCTCTGTCAGTAGTATCTGTATGATCTCAGGTACAGCTCCAAACCTCTCAGTGCCGGTTTCCACATCAACAAATGTGACAACCCTACTGTATGTTAGTTAATGCATGGGAAGCTTTTAGAATATTGCCTGGTAGGTTAAAAAAAAATTAACCAATAAATGAGCATCACCACATCACCATCATCACCATCATCACCATCATCACCATCATTACCATCATCACCATCATCACCATCATCACCATCATCACCATCATGATAGTATCAGTCAGTTCATGTGTAGTGAGAGCTAGCGTGTTCACAGATGCCCCGTTTCCTGTGTCCTCTCATGATGATGAGGCTAGGCCTCATGATGATGATCAGACCTCATTTGAAAGGGCGCTGGTCCCACGTAGGAGGGCTCTGGTCCACGGCTTGATCACCCCACCACCCCCACCGAGGCCTCACCTAATGTTACTTCAGAGTCTAGAATGTCAGCTTTAATACTGGAAAGGCACAAGCATCCAGGCCGTAGCAGGAGCAAGGGCTGCTAAGGACCTAAGGGACGAAGAAGAGCAAACTAGAAAGCTCGGGTTGGCTGAGGGCCTGGCGTGATGGAAAGCCAGCCTGTGCTCAAGCCGTCCGCAAGCCGCTCCCTCCTTGGTGTCCCGTTTCATCTGCTGGCCACAGCCACGCAGAGAGGCAGGCGCTGGCCCTAATCCGTCTGTCAGCTTTCTTACTTCAAGTTCTCCTTGGAAGCAATGGCTTCATCTGAAGACACATGTGCGGTTCGGTCTGTACCAGGCCTCAGATTCCTCTACCTGAATCCGCTAGGCATACTGGGCAGCAATGGAGCCAAAAGTCATGCCCTTAGCCCCTGGGACCCCTCCACGCCACAGCCCTTGACCTCGCATGTGGGCCTGCAGTGGCGTTTGGAGCCCTTCCTGTGAGCTTGGATGACCATTTCCACTGTAGAGCGAGAAAGCAGAGGCCTCAGAAGGTGACTCGGAGCACAGATGTTCTGACTCCAAGCCTGAGGGTGCCGTTGGCTCCAGGGACCACGCCTACTTCCTTGCCATCCTGATACAGCCCTTAAGCCATTTCTATGAAGGAAGCTTTGATTCCCTGACTGCCCTAATACAGTGACCACAGGCTGAGACCACAGATCCCTGCTGCCTTACAGCTCTCAGGCCATGTGTCCAAAATGGAGGGGCAGCTGGTCAGAGCCTTCCCTGCGCCCTGGGAGAAAAGGCTTACCTGGTCCTGAATCCAGTTCCCATGACTCCTGCTGTGTTTTGACATTCCCGGGCTTGAGGCTCTGTCACCCTTGCCTCTTCTTCACGAGGCCTTCTCTGTATCTCTCCCTCTCCCTTCCGGGACACTGGATGTTAGACCGCCCTGAAGTATTAAGCTGTCTGTCACCTTAGCTGACACCTTTGGAAGGGTGTTTCCAGACACTGTCATATTCTGATGTTTCGTGTAGACACACATTTCGGGGGGAACAGGATTTTACTCAGTTTACCTCCAAGAGGCAACCTCTGTGTCCTTGTATGTAGCATGGTAGCCCTGATGGAAAGGGCTGAGGAGAACGCATGTGCAGACAGGGTTAACTGTCCAATGGGAAATCATGTGGGTTCAGTGTCTTCCCCGGGAAAATGTCTGGCACCCCCACCCATACCTCTCCACATCCCCCTGTGTGGAGTCGCATAGGAAACCCAAACCACCAGTCAGGGAAGTAGCTTGGTCTGGTCATCACCAGGAAGCTAGAAGGTCCAGGTACCCAGCAGTGCCCTCTGTGGGGCGGCAACAGGGACAGCCAGGCGTGGAGACTCAAACCATGCACTACACTTCAACCTGTGGTCCGTGAGCAGTAAATGATCCTACAAACTCATAAAACAAGACTCTAAGCAGGCACGTCATCCAACAAAGACCTGGCAGTGTCTGAGAGGAACCAATAGAGAAAGGTGACCCTCTCCCTCTCTCTGGGGTTAAGCACCCCAACACAGGAATGATGAACTGTGAGGTTAGGGAGTGCTGTGGTTCACCCCAGGATGTGTGGGGGACACTCCCTGGCTTCTGAATGGAAAAAAATAAATTACCTGAGTGGCTGAGTCAGACAGGTCCTTTTGCCAGTGGAGCTCAGATAACTGGCGCTGGGCACAGCCCACGATCAATACGCCACTATTTTTAACTCCAGGATCAGCAGGGTCATTTTCCGGAGAGGAAGGGCTGTTTATTCTGCTCCATCAGCTCTGTCCTTCTCTAAGCCTCTTGACCAGCCTCAGACCTCTCTGCCTTGGGGAAAGGAGTTTGGGCTTCCGGAGCTTAGGTGGAGCGAGGCCAGGGGTCAGATGGCTAAGACAGGGGAAGAGTTATGGGCTAGCAGCTCTCATCGACCATTGGGTCATTTCCTTTGACAAATCCCAGACCCTTCAGGCTTGGCTTATCCAAACCTCCCCCTAGCCCTCCCCAGGGCCCCCAGAAGAATAGAAGTGAGGTTCAGTCATGGTATAGACCCCAACCACAGCCCTGTCGCAATGGCAGCTATGCCTAGCTCTGGACCACTACTCTGCATGTCTCCTGACTCATCCCCAGCAAGATCTGCTCCCCTCTGCCCTTGCTCTCACCCTGGAATTGGCCATCCTGCTGCCTCAGAAAGCAGCAAGACACTCGAGGGCTGCTCACATTTTAAGCACTATGCAGTGCAATGGCCAATTCCAAGTGCTTGCCTGGCATCTTCAGACGGTTCTTTCCTAAGTCGCATGACTCTGCAAGGAGTCAAGCCAGTGATGGCCTGAAACAGGAGCCTAGGCTCTGCCGTATGCTTTGTTCCTCTACCCTACCCTGGCCCATCTCTGCTCTCTGGACAGGTACCTCCCACTTTCCATGTATCTAAATTACAATCACCAAGAAGACAACTAGGGTGATGGACTTGACCTTATCCTGGAAGTACAGGCTTCTTACAGATCTCCATTCCCCATGAGTGCTTGATGCAGGAGCCAATTTCTAGAATATGAATACAAAGTTCATACATATGCCTATTGTAAAGCTCCAGGCCAGAGGAAAGGATAGAGAAGGCCTAGGCCTGCTCTGCCTTAAGTCACTACATGACTTTGAACCTGTCACCTGCCCTCTCAAGTCCTTTGTTTTCATCCCAGAGAACTCATGGCATACAATCTCATCTCTTTTATAGCATGGATGAAGGGGAAATCTAATTTCTGGCTCAGAGAGGAGGAAATCTGAGATCAATTAGTAATGTCTGTCACTGGTATAGGTGTTGGGGGTGGGAGAAGGCATATTTATGAACCATTTCTCATAATCATACCCTGTGATTTTTTTTCAGTTCCTGCCTCTCTGGATACTTCATTTAGCAAAAGACCAGGTGATGGGGGTATGGGGGGAGCCCTGGCTACAGAGAGGCTAGCCTTGGGGCACAGAGCAAAAATTAATTGCCTTGTTGATGTAGACTAAGTGTTTGTATCCCCCTCCCCCCAAACCCATGTATTGAGATCCTAACTCTCTAACCTGATGGTATTGGGAGGTGGGGTCTTTGGGAGGTTGAAGGGCTCATGTTGGGATTTCCATTGTTGATAGGCTTGAGAGAGTCCTTATATTCTCCAAGAGACACTGTTGAAGTGAACTCTCACCAAACTCAAAATGGGCCAGCGCTTCAACTTTCCAACATGAGAGCCACTGAATATAAATATCTGTGGTTTACAAGGCACTCAGCCTACCCTCCTGGAGGGAGCCAGAAGATGCCATTACGAGGCAGAAGAACAGCACTAGGGAGCCAGAACAGGTCCTTGAGAAGTGGCATAGCTCTGTGTCCTGACAGTCAGGACACAGACTGACTGTGGTGTGCAGGATCCATCAGAGCAGGGATGGGCAGAGGGAGGGGGTCGTCACCTGCCAGTGCTGGAGGGGAGGGTACAGGGACACAGAGGCCCCAGGACAACACTGTGAGATGAGAGGCCTGCAGGGGGCGTCCTCACAGCCCTCTCCCCTTACTTGTCCAGGACGATAGCCTCCAGAGGCCATCCATAGATACACTGTGTGTGGAGCTATATGGGTGGCTAAGGTATCGCAAGTGTCCCCACTGTGTTTATTTGAGAGTTCTCTGCTAGATTTGCCCTAAAGAGCTTCTTAGGCCTCCCCAGCCAATCTTGCCACCCCATCTCTGCTTCCGGTGACAGATACATACCATGGCGCCCCCTCCTGGCCAGCTGTGGCATAGCAGGATTTGATCATGGTCTTAGGTACAATCTCTCCTGCAGAGACACACCTCTACTCAGGGAAGGATGCTCCCTCAAGGCTCACACCCGGGGAACTTGCCTGGACTGTAGACATGAACTGTGTGGCTCACCTTCCTCACACCAACGCTCCTATGGTACGGTCGGACTGACTTCCTATTCCCACCCTGTTTCTCTAACATGCTCTTTCAAGGCCTTGATCTGAAGCCAAACGCTGCCTTGTTTTCCTTAAAGACACAGAGAGTGCTTTCTGCATTGCAGCCTTTGTCGTGACACCCAGTTCTTCCACTGTGGCTGGAAAGCTCTTAGACACAGTCACTGGGTAGGCGGGCTGGCTCTGTGCCAACAAAGCCTTATTTATAAAGCCGATGAGCGTCAGTTTGGGTGATCGCTCGCCAGCCTTTGTCCTAGCTCGTTGTATCCAAAGCTGTTTCAGAGTCGCTAGTTTTTTGTTGTTTCCCAAAAGCAGCATTCCGAATTATGTGAGCGTGATAGCCAGGGAGAAATAAGCCTGATGGGTCCCCATGCCCCACCCACTGTCCCCATAATGCTCACACTCGACAGAAAGCAAGATTACACACATTTCATTCGACCCTGAGAGTAGGAGCTCTGTTCCTACAGGGACCTAGAGACTGTTTCTTCCCTTTCCTGTTTCCCCTCCTCACTCCTCTCCCCTCCCTTCTGCTCCCCTCCCCTGCTCACCTCTTTCCTCCCTTCCCCCTCCCTTCCTTCCTCTTTCCTTCCCCTTTGCCCCTCCTCCTTTCCCTCATTCCCTTCTCCTTCCCTCTCCCTCCCTCCCTCCTTTTTCCTTCTCTTTCCCCCCACATACACCTGTTGACATCTTCCTTGCAAGCTTACAGACAGAGCCCATGTGTTCATACCACCTGTCCTGTAGCTCCGTGGCCACAGAACAAGCAAGGCCTGGCCGAGTCCTGAGCCGTGTGCAGCTTCTGCGTGGCAGTGCCCAGTTCACAAAGAACATCCTGGGCTGCAGATCTCAGGAATTTGAGTTTCAGGAACAGAGCCTCTTGACTACCCAACCCTAGACTCTTGTAGTGGCCCCTGTTGGAAAGACTCCCTGTCCTACTGGCTGTCCTCAGCAACAGAGATCAGCTAGGTACTCCAGTACTCTAGAGAGGGCTAGAGAAAAGTGCCTGAGGCAGGAATTAGGAGATCCTGTGCCAGGGGGGATGCCAGACATGTTCCATGGCACCGGAACGGCCTTTGAATTCTTGTTCTCTTTAGCTAGAGACAGGGAAGATGGCCGGAGACTTTGGACAATTCAGTAGTGTGTCAGACATCCCTAGCCTGCCCTGGATATACTACAGCACCCAGGAGAAGTCCCTGGAAATGTACATTGTATCTTAACAAAGAAGGGAACCATCACACTGTGATCTCAGAGAACCCAATCAGGGCCCCAAGGCAAAGTATTGATCTTGTAGCCGAGGCAAACAGAATCAGCTACCTGCCACAGCTGTAACTGCTGCTGGGTTTGCCCCAGAGAGCTTCTTGGGTCTCCTCAGACAGTCTTGCAATCCCATCTCTGTTTCTAGTGACTGATACAGATCATGGCGCCCCCTCCTGGCCAGCTGTAATAACAGAGCATGAGCGTGGTCAAGGGTATAATCTCTCCTGCAGACACACCTCTGCTCAGGGAAGGATGCTCCCTCAAGGCTCAGATACAGAGACAGGCAGAGTAGAAGTCTCCAAGGACTTTTAGCCTCTTCTATGAAGATGGACCTTCATCTGTCTTGAGCCTGCTAGCCCCATTCAGTCAGCTCACAACCCGCCTCCAACCCTGCTCTGAGCTAGGCATGGGCAAGGAGCTGGGGTGAACTAGGCCTTGTGGGTACACCAAAGGGGGTAGAAACTGAGGGAGCTGGAGGTGTTTTCTAGCTGAGTCTGTCTGTGCAGCCCACAAGGAATAGAGACCTCCCTCCTGACAGGCCAGGGGCCTGTGGTTGAACATCTGGCTGGCTTTGGGAGTTCTGAGGGGGTGGGAGTTGTAGAGAAGAGGAAGAAGCCTTCCAGAAAGATACAGAACTGTGATGGGGCCTCGGGAAAGGGCAAGAAGTAAGGTAGGAGGCAGAAGGAGGAGCTAGTGCTTCAGGCATGGTGCACCATGAGACGTTACAGCGATATTAGCATCCATGGTCCTTCCCGTGGGCCAGGTAGCTGACAGGTTACCCACTAACAAGTGGCAGATTCCCCACATGAACCAAATCAATCAAACAACGGTCCTGATGGAACTCAGAAGATCCTAGGGTGACGTGGCAGAAATCCTATGATCAGGCCAGGCATGCTGTCACATGCCTCTGATCCTAATGCTGAGGAAGCAGACTCGGGCAAGCTCTCTGAGTCTGGGGCCAGACTGCTCTGTGTAGGAAAAGAGGCAGGTCCTGAAGTGGTTTATAACAACTCCGGTGACTCTGCTCCCCTGGTGTCTGGTAATCCCAGTCACTCATCATGAGACAGCCTAAAGCTCCAGGTCCAAGGACTCTGGGCACCTCAGCCTGAGGAACTGCCCAGTCCCAGGCACCACAGTCTCTGGGTTAGACCGCTAGCTCAGGGTGACCTTGGGGTAGGTCTTTTGAGGGAGGGGGATCCCTTTTCTAGCTACCTTTGCCAACACTGTGCCTACCACAGCCTCATCCAAGAGGGGATCCCCGATACGTGGGAGGCGTGTCTTCTACTTCATCCACACATGATGATAGCCATAAGCTCCAAGAGGCTGCTAGGAAAACAAGCCAAGGCCAGACACCGTTTTGATGGCTCAGAGTCAAAGATGCTAGAGAGTCTCAGAGAATCCAAACGCAGAAAAGCAGAGTCCCCGATCAGCAAGGTCATAGCTCGGCTGCTTGCAAGTCTGCCAGCAGAAGCAGCTAACTCCTGTATCCTGCACGGGATATATCAGATAGGCCTCTGCATCCTGCACAGTAGGTCCCTTCTCCCTCCATCATACCCAGCAGTATGTGTCCAAATGGCCTCCTCATCTACCTGGAAAATTTCACTTACTGCTGGTACTCTTGGGCTCTCAGGTGCTTAGGGGCTCTACCCTCTAGGTGTCTGTGGGCACTGGGAAGCCAGAAGACCAGTTTCTGGAGTTGTCACCAGCCTCCTTCCTGGGCTCCCACACATCCCTGAGGGTGCTCACTTAGGGTGCTCACGTGGTTGTCGCCCTGGTGTGGCTCAGGACCCTGGCAACTTCCTGGTGGTGCATTTGCTATCACCTCAGAGGGGCCGGCAGTCATGTTCTTCCGATTGCTAAGCAACGGTGGCCGTTCTCGCACATGGAGAAAATTGAAACATTGATTTATCTATTTGTTTTGCAAGGAGCACTTGCGGCTTCATTACTCGGTTCCCTGGGGACACCCTCCCACACATTCAAATCGAAAAGTAACTCTTTTTACCTAGGAAGGGGCAGCGATGGGTTTTTAATTTGGAGGAAATACAGAAACAATAACCAGCCTGGGCACCAGAAATCCCAAGGAAAGCCTAGCCAAGGCGGACCTCAGGGAGCTGCAGGCATGGCAGCCTACTGGGCTCTGCCAGTTATGGGTGAGCCCTGCAAAATGTATCAGTTGTGAGTGACTCTTGGGGCTGTAGAGACAAGTCTCCAGCTAGACAGGGGCTGGAGGGGCTCTAGATTTCTGGCCCCTGGCCCCTGCCGCCAGGAATCCAGCAGCAGAAGCCAGAAGCATTCTCCCGCTGTGGTCCTTGATTTCAAGAGCACCACCTCCTGGTTGACACGGTTCAGTTTCAGCTTCTACCTCTGCCCAGGGCTATGCAAGGGCCCTGCTGTGAGTCATGCCTCGGTTTCCTGGGCTGTCACAGGAGACCAGGAGCCCTTCCGTTTCTCATAGAGAAATAAAGCCTCAGCAGACGGCATGGCAAGTTTAGTACCTAGGTCCGGCAGACGTCTCTCTGCTTCCTCCCACCGCAGCCCAGTGGCCACTTTCTGGAAGTACTTGTTCCTGGAGGGCCGCAGGAAAATTGTTTATATAACTTTGATGATGCTGGCTCTGTCTCCCCAACAGCCTGTGTCTGTCCCAAGAGTCAGCCTCCAGGAGAATAGCGCCCTCCTGTGGTAGGAATCTGTAGTTACCACCAATGCGTCAAGAATGGTAATCATCACCTAAGCCAGTGGTTCTAGGCCTGTAGGTAGCAATTCCTTTTGGGGGTCAAGTGACCCTTTCACAGGGGTCACATGTCAGACATCCTGCATATCAGATATTTACATTATGACTCACACCAGTAGCAAAATGATAGCTATGGCGTAGCAATGAGGAACTGTATTACAGGGTCACAGCATTAGGAAGGTTGAGAACCACAGGCCTAAGCGGTCCATCTGTCTCTCAGAAAGAACAGCCTTCTACCTGCCTGATTTCTTCTCACCCTCTGCCCCTGCTCCCAGGATGTGACTGTGCAGCCCTAAGTCACTCTCACCCAGCACACTGCAGTGTAGCCATAAAAGAACTTTCTGGAATTATCCCTGGCAAGATCTGCCTGAGCTCTAGATTCTCATGAGTTGGAATAAAATACTAATTTTAACACAAATAAAAGTTCCAAGGTTAAAGGTCTATTTTTCTCCCTGCAGCAGAGCTGGCCGGGGGGTTACTGGGTGCCTCTGACAGCATCTACGGGAGCCAGGCTCCCTTGGTCTTGTTCTAACCATCTGCTTCAGCTGCTTCTGATCCAATATGTCTGCCCCAATGCCAGCTGTCTTAGAGACATCCCAGCTGTCAGGAAAGAGAGGCACAGCCCTCCCCTTTTAAAACATCCCTGAGAACTTTGGTACATCACTGTCACACCCTGCTGATCAGTGTTCGGGCATGCGGCCATACCCGGCGCAAAGAAAGCTGGGAACTGTCACATAGTCACAGTCATCGGTGTGGCTGTGTTTCCAGGAGCTGGGGTATTGGAGGGACAGTAAAGAAACGGGCACCTCTGCTATGGACACTACAGCTATCTTCCAGAACTTTCTGGGGCTGTGCCCTCTCTATGTTCAGGGTCAACTGTTTGTCTCCTCCTAGAGGTTGAGTATAACAGACCCAGATCCAAAGGGTAGCCTTGTCCTGGACCATATCCCCTTGGCGACCTTGACCATGGAAACTGACTGTGAAAGACAGGAGATCATCAAGAATCTCTCAGCTCACCCTTGGTGCAGAAAGCTGCCCAGCATGGCTTTGGCAGTAGAGCTGGCATCCTCTCTTTGACATGCTAATCCACATGGGAAGAGTGGGAATATATGTCGACCTATGGATGGAGCAGCAAGGGGCCTAAGCACACAGGAAGCTCCGTGGGGTGTGAAGTGGAATGTGATTGGTGCTCTGAGCTGCAGATACCCGGCTGGAGTCGTCAGGGAGGGATAAGAAAGGAGTGTCTTTTGGACTGTCCTCTGTGGCACGAGGTTTCCCGAGACAGGCTAATCTCATGGTGTAAGTCACTCTTCTGTTGCTATAACGAAACATCAGAACCAAAAACCTCATGTGGAAAAGGGCGTGTCCTGGCGGCGAGTTTGTAATGGCAAAGGAGGTAGAGCAGCAGGCATGGTGGCAGACATAGGAAGCTGAGAGAGTGAACTGGAAATAAGGAGAGGCTTCACCCTGCAAAGGTTCCATAACTTTTCCAAACAGTACCCCCAATTGGGGACCCATTGTTCACATAAGCAAGCCTCTGGAGACATTCCTCATTCAAACCACCACACTCTCCCCTACTGAAAGTACACAGAGGCGGAAGTGTCAGTGGGCAGAAACCTATCTTCCTGATGTAAACAGGATAAAACCTTATCAACTTCTCCAGCTCCTGGCCTACTGTCTCCTGCTTCACCTGTGTGTGACTGTACTCTGAATTCCTGGGTTTGCTCCCAAGGTGGGTGAGTTCACCAGACGGTTCAGGGATAACATACCTCCAGCCAATGGATAAGCGTCTAGCTATTTATAAAAAAAAAAAAAAAAAAAAAAGCATCTCCCAAGAGGAGAACATGGGTCAGTGTTCCTGCTCTAAAGCTTTACTGTCTGAGGTCAGCCCTGCAGTTATGGGATCAGAGGCAGGATGCAGAAGCTGGATTGCCCCCGGGGGCTTCAAGCCCTTTGGGTGTGAATAATTCCAGAAAGGTGATCCATCCAGGATGGCTCAGGAAGCTCTGCTGGGAGGGGACTCTGAGGACATCCTGATAAGCCCTCAGCATGAGAGACATTGCCCGAAGCGCAAAATCCTTGATTTTTTTAGGCATCAGTGATGTGCAGCTAAGAAGAAACTGCTAAAGATGAGGAGGGAGGGAGATGCCAGGCAGGAGAGCTGCAGTAAGAGGCTGTTGGAAGAGAGGCGGGAAGACTGGGTTCCACTCTGATTCCCACAAGGACATGTGGAATTTTCCACCACTGACCAGAAGGAGCAATGGTTAGAGCTGGTGGGAACTGAGTCATGGCAGGAAACAGGCCAGTGGGTGACAGGAGAGAGAGAGAGAGAGAGAGAGAGAGAGAGAGAGAGAGAGAGAGAGAGAGAGGAGGTGTCAGGTGCCAGTGGTGGCAGGATTCTCACAAAAGGAGCAGAGAAGGGAACCTCTAGGGATATAGCCTGCAGGAGACATGAAGAAGGGAGACTCATGTCTTGGTCCAAGTAGTGAGCCCTTGACACAACCAAGTAAGGAAGCCATCACGGGGATCACCAAGTTCTGGGTACACAGCAGGGCACGGCACACACAGAGTCAGGTCGGCGGCCATGTGCCAGGGAAGGGAACCAAACCACAAGTGGCCAAGTTCTTCTTTTGAAAACCCTTGAGGCAGATGAGCTCAACCCAGGGGACCTTAACTGAAGGCCTGTTGATGTCTGCAGACATTATTCTGTGTCAGCCTAAGGAGAGGATGTTGCTGGCAAGCATCTTGGACTGGAGGCCAGAGGGTCTGCTAAGGTGTGAACCGCCCCCACAGCCAAGCCGTCTGGCCCACGAGACCAGGGTTAGAAACCCTGCGGGAACACTCAGAGACTTAATACAGTTCGCAGACCATATATTATGTAATGTCCCCAGCGGGGTGTGAAGCAGCACCCCGTAATCAAACGTATTAATAATTCTACAGCGGAATGTATGAATATTCACACGAAGAGGGACGAACCTGGGCTATAAATAGCTTCGCATCCGTTCAGGTCACGGTTTTTGCCATCAAATGAGTTATGAACAAGCTTTTGGTTTTCAGAGCTTTATGGATTTTGGAATTGGGTTGTGAGCCTGTAATATAATTTCAGATCGTGATAAATGCGGCAACGATAACAAAGCAGAGGCAAGGAAGGGATAGCAGGAGTTCAGGAGAGTGGCCACGTAGGGGCCTCTCTGTGCTGAGGGGACATCCAAGCAGATGCCCGAGTGATTCAACATTATCTAGTGATATGACTGCTGATCTGGACAGACTATGACCGTGCAAAGGCCCTGGGGCAGCTGTGAAAGGTCCGGGAGGGCAGCACATCTGCAGGAGATGCTCAAAGGGACAAGGTGCAAACGGACCCAATCCGAGGGGCTACAGGACTTGGGTGTGAATGCGTAGGCAAGAGAGATATAGTTGCACAGTAAGTTATGCAGAAGAAAAGCAGAAAGCCTTGAAGGAGAAGTCACGCCCCAGGGTGGCAAGCCATATAGAATAAAGGCTAGGGGATGTAGCTCACCCTTAAAAACTGGAAGGTACCACCTGTCACTCACCTGTCATTATCCCAAGATCCCTGGCTCCGAGACTTTGTCCATTTTACCCTTGTCTAGTTCAACGTGGGGCTGAGTCTTCCGTCAGCACCTGTGCCCCGCAGCATCCCAGACACATAAACCTTGAGGGATTTAGAAGACAGGTCAGAAAGAGCAGTTCTCAGGAAGACAAGATTCCAAGGATGGGTGGGACCAGGAAAAGGGACCGAAATATGGGTCAAGAGTTTGGCAGCACGAGGAAGGAGGCTTCTCTGTGCACACCACCTTGCCAATGGAAACATCTTGGGGGGAGACCAAGGGTGTCTGTAGCTGCATTAAAGCAGGCAAGTGGATAACTTGCATTGTCAATAATCCTAAGCCACTCGGGACTGTCCCTGTCTCACCTGCCTGAGTCTTCCCCCTTTTGGGAAGGAGTCTTGTTTAGACTCCACAGGAGCCAGCTGTATCCTACAGGGTTCAGTTTCAACCATGGACATAGTCTATGGTTTGGGAGTTTTCAAACCTTGCCAGCCAACATCACCCCACCCCCACCCCAGCCAGAGCCAAACTGATCATTTGAATCTTAGGACCAGCAGGTGACAGTGGGTAGGCTGGATCTCCCCTGTGGCCTGGCAGCACACACCCAAGGCCTCATTGCCCTCCCAGCACCCATGGCTAGCACAGTCGGTCTGGAAATCCAGAGGACTCTGCAACCAGAAGTCTCTGCCTTGCTGCCTGATGGGACCCCCACACACACACAGTGACCAAGGGGTCTGTAGGCAACATAACCATGGGACATTCCATCTCTTCTGTGTGCCACAGCTTCCCCCACCCTTACTGAGCTTGGCACATTGACAAAGAAGAACTGCCTAACAAATGACTCGTCCCAACAGGCCAGCCCAGCTTGATAGAGGAGTCCACACCACTCTCAAAGTGTCTGATGTAGGCAGGGACATCAGAGTCTCGGAAATATGACAGAAAGACAACAGGACTCCAAGGGCTCCATGCTGTGCTGGGTTCCCTGGCTCATGGGACCGAGTCTTGGCTGTCTGTGCTGGAAATTCTACACCCTTTTAATGAAGAGGAAATTACAATACCCAGGGAAGCTTCATGACCAAAAGTATCTTTGCTATATCAGGCTAAGTCATGATGAGGACCCTGTCCCTGGGACGTCCCTCCGCAGAGAGGCATCATGAAGAACAGAAAAACCCCTAGCTTGAAAATTGTCACAAGTTTCCCGGGGAGGACTGCCTGCACCATCTCCAACTCTACAGGAGAAAAGGGACATAAATGCCTAAGTGTGCCCCCCTCCTCCATCACTCTGCTCCTCTGGACTCCAGACCCCACATCCTCCTAGGTCAAGGAAGCAGCCTGGGGGTCAAGGGTGGCTGAAAGATCCCGGGAAGCTTAGAAGGCACACCCCACTTTTACTGGAGAGAATTCAGGGCCCTCCAGGGTTGAATGTGTCGTCTGTCATGCTTGGATGCTGGCTTCTGCCTCCCACTCCCAGAAGGGGTACATCTGTCCTGCCTAGGTGCTGTGCTCAGGGATCCGTCTCAATCCAATTACAGCAAGTGTGGGGTGTGCGTCCACGCAGCCTCCCCTCCGCTCTCTCCTCACGAGCTCAGCACCGGAGCTCTTCCCGAGTCATTTAGGGCCCTCTTTCCTTTCTTCCCATTTTGATGATGTTTCTAAATTATGCATTAAACTTATCTGGGTGAGCAACGCCTCACGGCTCCTGTGTCAGACCGAATGCCGCCGACAAGTTGCTGGTCTGTGTTTATGTGGTTGAGGACGGAGAGCCTTTCCCGCCCATTTATCTTCGTATAAGGGTTTAAAGATGAGTCCTCGGGATGGGGGGAAGCCTCAGGGATCCTGTGCACTTCAGTTCTGAAAGACCTCAGTCAGGGACCAGTCAAGGACCCCTGCCTGGGGTCCACTATGTGAGGATCAATCCCAAGAGGACAGTGGCTGGTGCGCTTCCTCCCACCCTCACCCCCTCCACCCCTGCCATGCCAGGGAAGGCATCTCTGGGAACAGAAACTAGCAACGGTTGTCCAGGAAGGGAGCACAATGGTTCTGCCCTACTCTCCTCCTGAGCCTGCATGGTGGTAGCTTCTGCCCTGGACAACAGATCCCAGATGCCTTGCTGAGATCGGCTTCTGGTGCTCACCCATTCACTCAAATCTTTGTGGCAACTTGCAGAGTAGGACTAGGCAGCCTGCCAGGGCTATCAAGCCTGCCCTGGCCTCTGGGGCTCAGAACTCACTGAACAGCATAGGGCACGCCCCCTGTAGCCTGGTAACTCCCACCCTGGACCTCAGTGCCCGCTGGCTTCCATAGCCAGTGCAGGTCATCTGAGGACCCAGAACATCCAGAAGTCTCTTCCCTGCTGCCTGACGGGAGTTGCCCACAGTGGTCCAAAGGCCAACATGACCATAAGATACCAGTTGGCTCTGCCTAGCCACTTCCAGTATTGTCTCCTTATTTCAGGAAGACATTAAGACCTGGGCACATACAGTTTGAATCCAGCAGATCCCAGACCTTGGGCTCTCAAGCCCTATGCAGCATACCTGCCTCTAGCTCCAGATCAGGAAGACTGAATACTCCCTGGCCATGCTGACCCCCTGCAGTGCCTTCTCTAGCAGGGTAATCTCAGGTTTATCCCCTAGCAAGTGTATCCAGACTGATATCATGGCTCTCCCAGTAGGTAGCGGCCCCTGCTCACAGCCTTCAGGCAGGAGTTTCACCGATAGGGATATGAGGGACCGTTTATCATATCAATAAACTTGCACCCAGCACTCTCTGTCTTCCGTAATGAAATGGGGATACAATCGCCATGTTATTGAGCACCAGGGCAACCCCATATCGGACACTTATTATTTTCTGCCGCGATCCGGGGAAGAGTGATCGAGCTCAGATAAGTAAGGCTTAAAATTGAAAACCAAGCAATTTACCTTCAATGGCTCCCTGGAATCCTGTGCAGCCAGAGACAGTTAAGGAGAAATAGACTCCCTTCTCATGTTAAGTGTTTCCCATTAACATTTGATTCCGCCTCCCTGGGAGATTAGGATTTAGCCAGGGGAGGGGGAGGAGTTCTTCCCTTCACAGAGGGGACAGGCAGCTTACCCTCGCAGGGCTGGGAGGAGCTAGCACCTGTGAAGGGGCTGGGGCCTGGGCCTATCCTGGAAGCTAACAGGGACGGGGTGTGTACAGGATGTGTGACTTCCTAGAGGTTCCATACTGTGGAGGTTAATCATACCTTTAATGGGATCTAGAATCACCTAGGAGCCAGGTCACTGTGGATGCCTGTGAGGAATGCTCTGCATTAAACCAATGGGGATGGGAAGACCTATTCTGGATGCAGGGGCTGGGTCCAGGACTACAGCAAAGGATGAAGTGCATGGCCATGCCTCCCACCTTCACCCCCTCCCCTCCGCTTCTTGACCGTGGGCTTGATATGCTGCCTCCTGCTGCCATCACCATGACTCTGTTGCCACGAAGACCTGTGTCCTTAAACCATGCACCAACATAAATAAACCCTCTATCCCTTAAACTTGCTTTTTGACCAAGTATTTTATTACTGTGACCAAAAGATAACCAGTACAGGCACCAAGCACCCACTTAGGCAGGACTCCTCCCTGCTCTGAGCCTGGGTAGAGTCCTCAGGCCCACGGTACTAGAATGTCTTTGTGTCATTCACATCATAAGAAGCAGACGTTGGCTTTGGGAAGTCTGGGTACTTGAAGACTTGGGACCCTTGGTGAGAATGTTGTCACTGGAGGTTTGCCACCAGTGTGTCCCGTAGCTGTGTGTCCACAGCTCCCCCAATTCTGCTCAGCGCCTGCAGGACCGGTTCTGTTTTCTAGCTGTGAGTTTCCCTGCTGTAGTGGGATTGGCTGAGCAAATGCCTCAGGTTGGGCCCCCAAAGACCTTACCTCAAACTTCCCCATCTTCTGGGAGATGTAAATCACCCCCTACCCCTGGTAAATTGGACAGGTGCCCCCTGAGGCCTCTCCATCAGTGACACTAAGATAAACTGTTGTGACATTGTTCAGTCTCCGATGCTCTCCTGGCTATGTGGATTCTGTCCTGGCCAGTGTGTTTGATCTCCCCCCCCACTAGCTGTGCCAGGCAGGGCTGCATGCAGAGATCAGCCTGTCCTTCACACCCTCCAGCTTGATAGGACCACAGAAATGGTTTAAAACAAGAACTTGAGGGTCAAGCACTAAGTCTATACTTGACCCTATGACCTGTGCAAAAGGTCACACGCTGGCTCACTGTCCCCAGGTAAGAATGCTTCATTCATCGAGCATAAGCCAGTGTTGCCTCCTTGAAAACACAAGCAACTCGTCCGGCATTCATGCCTAGCTCTATCCCTGGGGCCTAGCTTCTTCTCCCTCATAATCCCAGCCCTGTGTAGAAGCAGTCAGAGGAAGGAAGTTCTGGGTGGGCACGCAGAACACCATAAACTGTAGAGACCCAACAGGGGCTTGAACATTCGCTAGGACAGTTTAGACTGATGAGGTACACCTCTGCCCCTGCAGCCTTTGTGTGACCTGAACATTGCTAACCCTGGAGAATCAAGGTCAGGAGAAACCCTCACCCTGCAAGCCATCCCCTAGGCTGATGTCTGCACACACAGACTATAATATGAGATGTCTATCCTTGCTGCCTGTGGCTTGCAGAGCAGTTTGGGAGGGATGCAACTGGAGGTGACCTTTACCCGTGGCATGATCTATCAGTCCACTAGCTATCATCAGCTACCGTGATGTTCCACTCTCTTTCCCATCAACAGGCCAGTGCTAACGCTAAACAGATCCAAGGAACCATAACACAGCTCCAGTCCCCTTAAGGCCCTGCTTTGGTGACTAACACCTTGGCACACACTCAGAGCCACTGGGCATGGAATGCCAGGCTCACAGCAGTATCGAGGAGATAGAGGAGGGTGACTCTCACAGGGCTCCCTGCTCAGCACACAGGGCCTTCCCTAGGAACAGCTCATAATTCAACATCAGCACACAAAATCTGACTTTAAAAGGTACCCGACATGGCTGGGGAGATGGCTCAGTGGTTAAGAGCACTGGCTGCTCTTGCAGAGGACCAGAGTTCGGTTCCCAGCTCCGAGGGATCCAATACCCAGAGATCCAACAACCTCCACTGACCTCTGTGGACATCACACAGACATACAAGCATACACAAGTAGAAGTGAAATCCTCTTTCATGCACACATGTATGGTTTTAGGCCTAATGGTGACACACAGAGGTTGATAGGTCACAGTCAGCTCAGTGTGTGTTAAGTACACCTGATAAAGACTGGCAAATGACTCAGAAGGTAAAGGCACTTGCCCCCGACTCCGAGGACCTGAGTTCAATCTCAGGGACCTACGTGGTGGAAGGAATGGCTCCTGCAAACTCTCCTTTGACCTCCACACTCATACTGTGACACACAGTGCCCCCTCCAAAAACAAAAGCAACCCAAATAAATAAATAAATAAATAAATAAATAAATAAATTTTTAAGTCACCTGACACACATTTTCCAAATGTCCCTGTTGTTAAGCCACACACCAATCTGTTCACTTTTAAATTAGCTTGTGTTTTTTATTGCCATGCAAACAGCACCTGCAGAATCTGCAGGAAACACGAACCCGTGGGTGAATAATTACAGAGCCCGTGACAACACGCAGGGACAGAGGAAGGTTAGCACAGGATGGTTCTAAAGTTCACACCTACCCCACCATCCCACCATGCAAAGACTAGCTGCACCAAGACCCAGCTCCTGGAACAGTGTTTCTGGGCAGCTCCTGGGACATGCGGCAATATCTATCTATGCAGTGTTCTGGGCAGTCCCTGGGCCATGCAGCAATATCTATCTATGCAGTGTTCTGGGCAGTCCCTGGGCCATGCAGCAATATCTATCTATGCAGTGTTCTGGGCAGTCCCTGGGCCAGCAGCAATATCTACTGTCCCCATTGATTCTCTCCCCTTTCCTGGTCTCTGGGGGAAAGGACAGATCTAAAGATGACAGGATTCAAGAGAGATTAATTTGTTATTTTAGACCCTTAGAAAGTGCATTTGCGCAGAAGCGGAGTCCCTGGGTCGTAACGAAGTTCAGATCAATTAAAACAATTTACTTTGCTGCTAATGATTCCAGAGCATTGTAATTTATTGGTAAGTAAATGACTTCAAAAGCACATTCTTTTGCTGGCTGCACAGAGGGAATTTTAACAAGTTCTTGGATAAATTGGGTCTGGAATGTGTTAACAGACCGTTATTGTGAACCATTTAAGGAGTCTTTTCACTCTGCTCCAAGGCCTCAAAGTTTCCAGAGACAATTAAAACCTATAATCAGCTCTTCGTGGTTTGAGCAAATCGGATCACAAGCCAAAGTTCCGCTGACAGGTGGAAGACCTTTGTGTCCACCCATGTCTCAGGGCT
Organism: Rhabdomys pumilio; assembly: GCA_030674055.1. Classification (NCBI taxonomy): domain Eukaryota; kingdom Metazoa; phylum Chordata; class Mammalia; order Rodentia; family Muridae; genus Rhabdomys; species Rhabdomys pumilio. Next base: position 4,970,347 of record JANHMN010000004.1, read on the forward strand.
CAACGTGCCCCGCCTCATCTGGCTTCCAGCTACTGCAGGTCATTCTGTAGCCACGGGAAGACCTCACTCTCTCTACTCTCTTCCGGAGAACAAGTATAGCCCACACTTCTTACCCTGACCGCTCCTCCACCTATGAAGCCCTCCAGATCCAATCTGCCATGGCTGTGTCTGCCGCAGGATTTAGGTCTCAGCTCAGCAGCCCCTCCTTGGAATCCACTCCTTAAGTTTGTTCCTGCATTCCCCTTTATCCTGGCTCACAGGATGGCCACAGTCCTTGGTTTTTTTTTTTGTTTGTTTGTTTGTTTGTTTGTTTGTTTGTTTGTTTGTTTTATCTTATTCTATCTCTATAGCGATGTGCAACACTTACGGAAGGTCCCTGGGCTGGGGACATCACTGCATCATAACCAAAATGTGGCATATAGCCACTGAGGGAAAGAACAGATGCCAGCTGCAGGCACAGGCATCACCAGCATCCTGGTGGAGTGGGCGAGGCCTCATTTGTGTATCTTGCCTGTGTAGGATCAGGTGTCTGTGTCCAGGTAGCGTTTATTTATTATTTTATTTTTCTTTTACCAAACTGGATGCTGACTTCTCCGTGTTCTAAATGAAGGGTGGGTCCATGGTGTACTCCTGAGATCCACTAGGATCTCTTAGGCCCTTTTCATTGGAATTGAAGACTTCCCATGATTCTTCTCCCAAAGGCTTGTCTCTTTCACCAATGGCACCAGTACCTAAGCAAGATCAGGTGCTGTAGCCTCAGAAACCTAGTATTCAGTAGCTCTTGACAAGGTTGTGATCTGTGTGGAGGGGCAGCCGATGTCTGGAGGCTAAATGGTGTATCCAAGCCACGCCGAGTATAAGCTCCACCTTTGATCTGAAATCCTTTGTGCTGTACCACCCAGCAGGCCTTTGGGGCCTTTCCTACTACCCCACACTGGGCTGGTGACTTCTAACCAGGGGCTGAGTACAGTGAGTGATGACTCAGCAAGGGCCATGGCCACTGTCAGAATGAAGCAATTGAGGGGCCATGAGCTCCTGGTGCACACCTGCATGCCGGTGGGCGACTTGGGACAGGTCCTTGCTTAGTCAATCACGGAGGCCTGTGTACTAGAGCATACACTGGACAGACTTCCAGACCTCTGAAGTCTGGTCCTAAGACCCCAGCTCTCACATTTGGCCATCTAGTGGGAAGGACGCCCATGTGCAGAGAGACAAGAAAGGCCACCAGCTTTGAGGTCTGCTCCAAGGGGGTGTCATCTGGACCATGACCGAGTCACACGAAAACAGCCTGTAGGAACCTTGAGAAGAATGTTCCAGGGGGACCAGCCAGTCCAAAGGCACTGAGGTTGGAAAGCAGGAGAAAGCAGGCAAGCAGGTGACTGGAGCTGATGAGCCATGTGCACAGGAAGGCTCTGGAAGGAAAGATGAGGGAGCTTCTCCCTGCCCCGGGGCAGGGCAGACTGCCTCAGTTTATTTGAATATTCTAAGCATGGCAGTGATGTGATCTGATAAATGCTTGTTATGAGGGACAAGGTGGCAGCCTGTGACACCGCTGGAAGGGCCTCAGCAGGAGGGTCTCAGCAGGAGGACATAGTAGGGGCAGAGGGAAGAGGACTGGAAGCTGAGGTGATTGCAGTGAGGTTTACCAAACTTGCTTGGGGCAGGCAGGCCCATTTTAGAAAGAGAGGGATCCAGGGTGGCCAGTGGCCTTGGACTTGGAGAACTAGGGGCTGGCAAGGCTGTGGACACCGAAGCGATGTAGCAGAGAATGGACTAGAGAAATCACGTGGTCTCCAAGCCATGTTGGGAGCAAGGTGCATGTTAGACATCTGGGTAGGCTCTTCAGCTAGAAGATGAACTCTGTGGACTTGGAGTTGGCTGGACAAAATCAGGACCTGGGAAGTAGGAAGTCACAGGCAAAGCCATTGGGGCCACCACCCAGGAGACAGGGACACCAGCACCTCAGGTTAGGAGAGAGTAAAGGAGAGCATACTGGGTAGAGAGCCTGTGGATCCAGGACTGACCTCTCAACCCCAGGGAGGCCCTCCTCCAAGGCTCTCAGATCACTGTTAGTCAGAATGAGCTGCGTGCCTTCCATCTTGGATCAAATGTGATCAGGTTTTAAATTATTTGGAGCTAGCTGACAAACCTGCTAGAGCCAACAGACACTGTTTTAGCAATTTTCATAGTATTTTTGGCAGATGCAGAGACTCCAAGGCAAGGCGGAAAGCCTTTTAATGGAACACCGAAAAGCAGTTTTTAAAATACCTTTTAGAAAGCTATTTCCATTCCTGTCTGCAGAAAAAAAAAATTTAATGTGTAAACTTAGCACCTTAATTTGGTGCTTCTTGGATCTGAGGAGGTGGGAAGCTGTTTCCTCTCGTGGCTCTGCCGAATGCGGAGGCACGTCGTCTGCTGTGGCTCTGCCGAATGCGGAGGCACGTCGTCTGCTGGTGCTTAGAAGTCTGGATGTTTCTAGGGATGCTCTGTACAGGCTGGCACCAGACACTTGGCATGAAGCTAGGAAGTGCTGGACTTCTTGCACTTAGGACATGGGGACACCGAGGTCTAGACTGAGCAGTAAGAAGCTAAGAGGAGAAATCAGGCATGGTAGTTCATTCTTGTCATCCTGCTACTGAGGAGGCTGAAACAAGAGGATCACTGTGAGTTTGAAGCTAGCCTGGGGCTGCATAAGGGAAACTTGTATCCAAAAAACGGGGGGGGGGGGGGGAAGCTAAGAAGGGCTAGCCTCATCTCAGAGACAGAGAAGCAAAAGAAGCATGCCCAGTGGCAGTGCCAGAGGGGTCTGAGTCACTCTCTTGCACTTTCAGCATCTTCTGAAGGGTGTCTGTCTTAGTCAGGGTTTCTATTCCTGCCCAAACATCATGACCAAGAAGCAAGTTGGGGAGGAAAGGGTTTATTCAGCTTACACTTCACACTGCTGTTCATCACCAAAGGAAGTCAGGACTGGAACTCAAGCAGGTCAGGAAGCAGGAGCTGATGCAGAGGCCATGGAGGGATGTTACTTACTGGCTTGCTTCCCCTGGCTTGCTCAGCTTGCTTTCTTATAGAACCCAAGACTACCAGCCCAGGGATGGCACCACCCACAATGGGCCCTCCCCCATTGATCACTAATTGAGAAAATGCCTTACAGCTGGGTCTCATGGAGGCATTTCCTCAAGGGAAGCTCCTTTCTCTGTGATAACTCCAGCTTGTGTCAAGTTGACACAAAACCAGCCAGTACAGTGTCCTTCCCACCCCGCCTAACCTCCATATTGTAATGTCCTGGCTGCTTGACGCAACCTCACCTTGACGCAACCTCACCTCTCAGCCCAGCAGACATCACTGTGTCTCCGGGAGCACAGAGCTCCCAGGATCCCACTGCAGAGGCCTAGACGCAGAGATTCTTATAGGGATCACTGAGCCCTAGCCTACCTCAACCACTGACAGAGCCTGTTCTGTGGGAAGTTCCTGGGCAACTGGAGCTCAGGAGGGTATCAGTACCCCCATAGTGCTTACGAGGTTTGAACAAGTCTGAGGCTGCCTGCCACACTGCCTCACCCATGGTTTTCTGTATGTGTACACGTGTGCATATGCGTGAGGAGGTCAGAGGTCAACTCAAGTGTCTTTCTTCGGGAGGCTTCCCCTTGACTTTTTGAAACAGAGTCTCATACTGGGATCTGGGGCTCACTTGTTGGGTTGGGCTGTCTGGACAGAGATCCCCAGTGCTGGAAGTACACACGCACACATTTGGCTTAGATGGTTGCTGGACTCCGTTTCTCAGGATCTCATGGCAAGCACTCTACCAACCGAGCCAGCTCCCATTCCCCTCACCATGGTTGCTGATTCAGACTCAAGAGATGTCAATGCCAGGCAGACCTGAACAGCTACCTTACCCAACTGGAGACAGACACAGAGACAACGTACTCTCTGAAGACTGACCTCCACAGGGTCTTCTCCACACAGACGCTCCTTCCCTGCCTCCCTTCTCCCTCAGCCTCCCAAGGAGATGAGGATTAGAGACAAGGCCAAAGTCACGTCCCCAGAAACCTGGCCGACTGCCTGGATATGCACTGGGGAACTGACATCAGGTGCCTGTTCACATCTTAGGCACCAAGCCCCAGCAACAAGCATTAGACTGAGCTTAGCCTATGCTGCTACCATGTCGTCAGGAAGTTGCTGAGAACCTGGTACCTGCCTTGAGGGTGGGAAGGCAGGGCGGAACATAGGGTCAGGTGAGCCATCTTGCAGAGAAACTGAGGTGAGGGGTTTGCACAACCCATGCCTGTCCATTCACAGCAATGCAAGAGCCTTGTCCTCAACCCACGTATGGAAAGTTCAGTTCTGCCCCAGTCAAGCATGTAACCAGTCCCTGGGGTTTCATGAAAGCTGATACAAAGAGCCCTCACACTCACTGGCTTCTCCTGTGCTTGATATCTACCCCATACGTCAGATGCTAATTGCACATGCCCACACCCCACCCATGGGGGGGCCTGCAACACCTCCCACAGCTACTCAGGGATCTGTCTGTGCCATGGGCCCCCTCCACCTGACTGGCCCAGCCTGCTCCCATAGGGCAGACTGGTGGCCACTGCTCAGATGGACTAGGCGGGGGGAGGGGAGGAGGTTTCACGGGGTCACTCATTTCATAGACCAGTTTGCCCCAACTTCCATTTCTCTCCCTGGTTGAATTGGCCATCACCTGCTGGGGACAGCCATATCTGTCAAGCCTCATGCCGTTTGCTGTTATTGGCTCGCTGGCTTTATTGCCTTCCTTGGAGCAATGAGGGGCAGCCAGCTGCCGGAGAATCACTCAAATTGACATGGCTTTTTAGATTTCATTTCCTCCCAGGTCTCCTCCATGTTTCTATCTATGGGAGGGGACTGACAAGGTGACAAGCACGGGACACAAAAGCTCCCAACAGAAGCGGAGCCGGTGCCTCCAGAGCAAGCTGTGGTACCCCAGGAATCCGGTGAACCTGAGGACATAGAAGGCCTGGCCTGGTCTCAGGTATCAGCCTGTGGCATTGGCTGGCTACTGTGCTGACCAGATGGTTTTGTTTCGTTAACCTTTTATACAAACTTAGTACAAGCTAGAGTCATTAGGAAAAAGGTATCCTCCCACCAGATTTGCCTGTGGTCTGGTTTCTTGATTGATATGGGAGGACCCAGCCCACTGTGGGCAGTACCATCCCTAGGCTGGTGTTACCAGGTGTTATAAGAAGGCAGTCTGAGCAAACCATGAGGAGCAAGCCAATAAGAAGTATTCTTCCATGGCCTCTGCTTCAGTGCCTGCCTCTGGGGTCCTGCCTTGCATGAGGAACTATCACGTGGAAGTGTGAGATAAAGTAAGCCATTTCCTCCTCAGGTTGCTTTCGGTAATGGTGTTCTGTCTCAGTAATTGTTCCCTCTCTGTTCCCACATCTCGTCTCTGATGCCATTGGCCTTCTCCTCCTTGGCCTCTCAATAAATACCAAGACAAGAGCCCAGCTCCAGGCAGGGACCTCAGATAAACCTGGGGTCCAGTCTTCTTGCATTTGACCTTGGGCAGGTTGCTTGACATGTGAGCTTCCATTCATTTCTCTGAGGACACGTGAGAGGAGGCGTGTGCCATTAGCTCTGTGACCTGCACTAGACAAGCACTCAACCAATAGCAATGGCTGCTTGGTTGATTGTTGACTGGCTCCAAGACCTTTCGAGATGGGGAGGGGGGGAGCTTGACTCTGGGCTAGGTGGTCCCTAAGGTCCCATGGGTGGGATAGGGTACTCCAGAAAAAGAGTCTGTGGGAGAAAGACTGAGATGGAGATAGGAAGGCAGAGACAAGAAATGTATGAGGAATTGGCTCCTAGGACTATGAGCCTACAAATCTGCATTCTTCAGGACAGGCCAACCTTTGGGGGACCTAGGACAGAGCTGGTACTCCAGGGAAACCTGGAAGGCTGCCTGTAGGTGGGATTCCTGTTTCCTTCAAGATCTTGGCTTTTGTGTCTTAAGACCTTCAGTTGATGGTTGGAGGCCTGCTCACAAGGAGGGCCACCTGCTTACCCACAATCCACTGGTTTAAATGCTAATCTCCTCTAAGAATTCCCTCCAAGGCTGGATTCTGTTCATTGACTTGTAAGATCAGCCACAGGCATCCTCTGTGCTCTGAAGACATTGTGGGCTCTAGGACCTGCCCTGACTTGTTAGTCATCTCTCATCCCCCGCTTCCTATCTCTAGGGAAAGCCTTCAGCGAAGGGCAGGTCTCCCATAAGAGCCTGGTTACCACCACACAAAGTAACTTAAGCCAGGCCCTTGGTCCGTGGGTTGGGAATGGGATGCCTCAGTTGCCATAGATACTGATGGTCCTGGAGAGGCCTTTCATGCCTGACACAGCCCCTTCCAGATAGGCTGGGGCACCCACAGGAAGGTAGCAGAAGGAGTGTCAGAAGGAGTGTCACCACAGCCTCCCTAGAGTAGTGTTTGATGTCAGCAGCTACCACCCCACACATGGCTGTTTCGAGCCAGAGAATGGCTGCTTTGAGATGGTACTGGCTTGCCAGCATGGGACCCTCATGGGAGAGGTTCAGATCAATGCTCCAGTTTTATCTTTCTTGAAACTCAAGGTGATGAAAACTAACCTGTGTCTGTGGCTGATATAATACCAGAAACCTGCTGTATCGGCTTCTCTTTGATTTCCTTGAACAATTACCTTCAGCATGCCTGGCGTTTGCAGGCTGAGATTTTAAGTGTCCAAAAAACTTCCCAACTGAGCCCACCTGGGACTTGTCTGAACTGGTTTTTCATATACCGGGAAAAAAAAAAACACCCATAATCTTCAAAAGAGCTTGGTAGTGCATTTTGAATTTCAGGCAGACATTCCCTGCTCCCCGGGGATGTAGGGGAAAAGCTCTTCAGACTCTAAGACACACAATTCCACCAGCTTCCTTGGGGCTGAAGAACACCCAGGCTTCATAGTATGGCCAGGGTCAACTAGCGGGGACTGCAGTTCTGGGAATGACTACGGAGAGTCTGGATTTTCACTAGATATGTTGTGTTCTTCTCTGGGAGCACTTAGTTTGCTGTGGGATTGGGGCACACCTGCCTCATCTCTAACAGCACAAGTCCCACCATCTTTTGTAGCCAGAGTGAGTTCAAGTTTTCCCAGATGTCCACGCATAGAAGGAAGGATGGGGTGGGGTAGCTGGAAGGCTAGGTGAGCGGTCCCGTGAATGAATGGGTAGAAGAAAGAGGGACTGGTGGAGGTGTATGGAGATGGCTGGAAGGACAGGTGTGTAGACAGGTGGGTGGATGAGCAGGGGACAGGCTGACAGATAAGAGGATTAGTAGGTCGCAGCTGCAAAGAGAGTAGGTGGGTCAGTGAGTCCATGGACAGGAGTATAGACGGAGGGGTGGGAAGTTAAGTGGGTGGGAGAATGTGTTGATGGACAGATTTATGGGGCTAATAAGTGAGGTGTGGATGGGTGAGTAGGTAGAGGGACGGGTGGCAGGATGAAGGCGTGAGAAGGTGAATGGACAGAGGTGGGAGGATGAATGGATGGATAGATGCTTAGAGGGATGTGCAAATGAACAAGTAACTGAACCCCTCGTCTAACCTTTGAAAGGTAGCATCCTCCAGAAGAAAGAATTTCGTAGCAGCCTCATTGGCCTTGGATGGTGGACGGGGTGGAGAGGCAGCAAGCCCTCCACCCCGTGAGTGTTCAGAAAGAGCCTGTGCCTGTAGGAAACCTCCTTGAACTGGTAGGGAAAACATGTGACAACCTTCCCCTTAAGCCCCATGCTTAGAGTCTGTGAACCAGCATTTTCCAGGTCCGCCGGAACCACAGGGGCCCATGTGGTGCCTTTGCTCTTGCTGCCTGTTGGAGTGGACACACTCCCCTGCCTTGTCTTTGATTAAACTCTCTAAGGAACCAGACTGTAAGAGAACAGAAAGCACTTGACAGTGGATCACCTGACGGTTAGAGGTGAGGGACTAGGAGGGAGGGCAGGGGGTCCAAGAAGACATTCTACGAAGTCTAAAGTCCTGGAGGGAACAGGTCATAGAGCAGGGCAGAGCTTGGGGGCGGGGAGGGAAGGGGGACAGTCTTACTCTTAAAACAAGCATATAAATCTGACACCCAATTCCTCTACAGAGACCCAAGGCTTGGTGGCACTACTGAGAGGCCAAGAGAGAGGTCAGAACTCAAGACCTCTGCCCACAGAGGAAGAGGGCCAGAGCCCCAACCCGCTGCAGGCCCCACACCCATCTGTCCCCTCCGAGTTTCTTTCTCTTTGGAACAATCTAATTGCCTGTAGGTTCTGCGCTGCCCATCAATTTGATCTGAGCTCAAGGGCGCAGGCAAGCTCACCTTGTTCTGCTTAAATAATGCAGGTAGTGAGGTTATCGACAACCTGTCATCTGCTGGAAAGTGGCTTCGACACGGCCAGAAGCTCCCCAGGGTCCCGGGGGCATGGCCAGCCACAGGTCCACCTATCACTGCTGGACTAGGAGGTCTCAGGAAAGAGACTGGCCTCAGCATGAGCCCTACCTGGTCATTTCTAAAATGACCTTCCCCAGGAAGTCACAAGAGAAGGCAGTATCTGTTCTACTGAGCCAGGTTGTGGGCTGCCTCAGTGCAGTGTAGCCCCCCAGGCTGGGGCTACACTGAATCACTTCTCACCAGAGAACAGGCTGGACTCTCAGGACATCCTGTTCCTCCCTGTGTGTCTCACTCACACCTGCGTCTGTCTGTCTGTCTGCATGGGGTCTACAAGGAGGCTCTGCTCTTCTCTAAGCCAGAGTGGGTTTTTGTTTTTTTTTTTTTTAATGTTTAAAAATTCCCTGCAGCATGGCAGGTGCCCAGCTGCCGGGTCACCCCATCGGCTGTTCTGTCATCAGACATCATGTTTGCCAGTCAGATGCTGTTTTCCTGACACTCGACACTCAAAATAATGATCTCGGCGGAGCATCTTCATGAATGATTCATGAGGTGCTGCTCAACTTTAGGTTAACAGCGAATCAAAGCCCTTCTGAAGGGGGAGCTGAGGAAAGGCAAGCTAGGGCAGCATCCCTGGCCCCTGGGGACACATAGGGGCCCTGGAGCCCTCCCTGGGGACCCAGGCCCAATCCTGCTGAGTGAGCTGGTCTCAACCAAGTCTCAGCACAGTCTGCAAGTAGAACAAGACAGAAGAGTTCCAGCTGCAACACCCCCAGTGATCTTGTGGAGAATGTCAGAGCTGAAACCCTGAGCCACATCCCCAGATCCCAGCCTGATTGTCAACACCAACAGGGGAAATGACCTTGAACAGGTCACTGTGCTCCTGGGAGCCTCCCTGTTCTACACATACGGCTTGAGCCCTAACCAAAGGCACCAAGGAGTGACAAGCATGTTCTTGGTTGGCTTGCAACCAAACTGGTTGCCACAGGGGCTAGACACCTCCACCTGCTGGCAGGCTCCAGGACATTCCTTAAGCACACTCCTTAGCCCATATGCTCACACACACAGTTCAACACAGTGACCTATGGGCTGGCTCAAGGAGAAAGGCTGAGCATCTGAGAGCCATCCTCCCCTGCCCTGAGAGCAGTCCTCCCCTGCCCTGTTGACCAGCTTCTGGGAGGATGTGTTGGGTGCACTCAAGTCATTGAGCTCCCACCCAGGACTCCTTTGCCCTTGGTAAACATTACTTTGTTGCTAATTTTTCTGGGGGAGACATGAACAAACATCTGTTCACCCCAGAGATGGCACCAACAACAGACCATCCCTGTCTAACTTGGTGTACCAATGGGCTCATTTGGGGTTACTTACAGGAAAATGGGGAGACTGCACACAGCTGCACAACACCATTTCCATATCCTAGGGGAGGACTTGTGAGCCAGAGATCCCCGGGGCTGTGAGGGTCTCCTGGGATGATCACGGGCGTACTGAGCTCAAGGTGAGTGTGGCCACAGAACAGAGCCCCACAATGGCCCGAGGACACTAGGGTATGGAATGTGCTGAGCAGTGGCTGGGACAAAACCAGGGTTGCAGGCTAATGTCAGCTTGCCAGGTCTCAGATCACCTGAGAAGGGAATCTCATGGAGATCCTTGTCTGAATGGCCTATAGTCATGCCCAGGAGGAATTTCCTTAATTAGGTTAACTGAGCTGAGAAGGTCCACACTGAATGTGGGCAGCACCCCTTCGTGCCACCTCAGGACTGAATGAAAAGGAGAGACCAAGCTGAGCATGTGTTCCCCACACTCTGCTTCTGATTCAGAGGCCGTGTGACACAGGCTTTCTCCTCCTGCTCTTGCCCCACCCCTACCCCCACCCCACCCCACCCCTGCCACAACGGACGATAACTTGGAACTGTGAGCCAAAATAAGCCCTTTCTCCCCTAAGTTCCTTCTGGTTAAAATAGTTTATCCCAGCAGCAGGAAAGAAACTAAGGTACCGGGTTTGTGCTCCTGACCATGTGACTTTCTGTCTGGCTTTTGGTGTCTCCTCCTGAGAGCAGCAACCTACTGAGTTAACCACATAACTCCGCAACATCCACCCCCAGAGTCTTTTCTAGCCTGATTCTGAAGTTAGAATGTAGTGGAGGCGGAGACTTCCCCGAGGCTACACAGTGGTTGAGAGGACACATGGGATCCATCAGAACCACAACCCAGTGGGTCCTGGAAGCAGGAACCTGGCCCAGCTAAAAAGGCCTGCAGCTTTTCCTTTCCTTCCTAAATGCTCTCCAAGCTCCCTACAGCAAGGACAGAGCACTGTCCTGCCTACCTGGGTAGACACACTGTCAGCATACAAGAGGAGGGCAAACAGCACCTCGAGGGCAAAGAACTCTGGGGGGACCTCAGTTGAGGAGAGGCAAAGGCAGGTGCCTCTCAGGGCTGATAATCACTGGGCATGAACACCAGCCCACTGCCATGGTGAGGCTCAATGGCCAAGATCCATGCCCTAGGAGGGCTCCCAGCTCTGCCCTTTACCACTCGTGGTATTCTTAGCAAATCATGACACCTCTTGAGTGTCTGAAAAAGTGGGCAGACTAAATGCCTCTCCTCCTAAGGGGATTCCATGGGTCTGTGAGGGAGAAGAGTGGGATGACTAAAGGCTGCTAGCTCAGAGCCAGGTCTCCAAGGGGGTCAGGAGTGACAGTGGGAGGAAGGTAGGGTACTGATCCTGTCTGTTTATAAAACACAGCTTCATTTGTAATACGTGCTTTCCACAGTAGGTCCGGTGATTTGGAACGCGTGCGTTAAACATCTTCATCGACAAGGGTTTCGTGTGTGCGTTCGTTACCTTCCTATTGCCATGCTGAAATGCCACGACTAGGGAAACTCATGGAAGAAAGGATATATTGGGGGCTTACAATTCAGGAGGAATAGGAATCCATCCCCACCACCTGCAGCAGCTCAGAGCTCCGATCCATTCCACAAACAGGAAGCAGAGAGAGCTAACTCAAAATTGTTGGAGTCTTTTGAAACCGTAAAGCTCGCCCCCAGTAACCTCTTTCAGCAAAGCTACACCTTTGAATCGTCACCCACATAGTCCAAGTATTCAAATGCCTAAGACTTGTGGAAGCCTTTGACCCACCACATTCCACTCCCAACACTCCTATAGTCTCCTGGTCATAGCACGGCACAAATTGCATTCAGTCTCACAACACTGTTTAAAAGTCCAAGTCTCTTCTGAGACTCGAGGCAATCTCTTAACTGTAACCACTGTAAAATCAAAAATCAAATTACATACTTCCAACATACATACAGTGGCACAGAGTATTCATTACCATTCTAAAGGACTGGAACTATGTAAAGTGGGGGATGGGCATATAGTGAGGCAATACTGGACCAGCGTAAGAGCCAAACCGAGAAGGGAAAACTCCAAATCTAATTCCACATCAGATGTCAAAGAGTTTGGATCAGTGACTCTCATCTATGACTCTCATATCGGATATTTACATCACACCAGAGATTTACATTACAATTCACAACAGTAACAAAATTACAGTTACAATGTAGCAACAAAGTAATTATGGTTGGGAGACAGCACAACTTGAAGAACCGTGTTAAAGGGCCAGAGCATGAGGAAGGTTGAGAACCGCTGGCTTAGATGGCTCGACCCCTCCAGCTTTGCTGCCAGTGAGGTTTATCTCTCTCTTGGCTGGTGCTCCCCTCTGTTTCAGCTTTCCTCAGCAGATAGGCCAGGGATCTGGCATCTCTAACGCCTCAGGGTCTCCATGGCAACTCAGGCTCCACATTCACAGTTTCATGCAATGGCCTCTCAGGGCTTCTTGTATTCTCAGAACCTTCACACAGGGACTGGCACACACCCGCCGGCATGAGCGGTTCTCCTTAACCATCAAGAAAGATTCTACAGTTCCTTTATTTATGTATTCTTCATGACTCTAAAACCAGAACCACGGGGTCAACATTCTGGTACCACAATCTGTATTTGTATCCAGTAAAGGAGCAGAACTGATAGAATGAATATACATTCATTTTAGATACAGATATTGCCAAGAGCCAGCCCAGCTCTGGAGAGGGTAGTGGCAGGGCACAGAGTAGGACTCTGATGATGGCTTTAAAGTTTGAGGGTCTCAGGGTTTTCTGGCTTTTTGACCTGTACTGGAATGCTGGTGATAACTTCTAAAAAGTCCTAAAAACTTCTTCTGAAGGTAAAAGACTGCAGGCTAGGGTGATTAACACCTGTAGCCTAATAACTGAGGATTAGGCAATGTGGCCTTTGTTCTATCTCAGCAGGAACTGCTAGGCTCTAACTTACATCTGCTAGTCTGAGGTCCCAGAAAAAAAAAAGACACTTAAGAAAAGTTATTATGTAGAGTTTATTACTAAGTGTAAAAAGTTTCCTATGAAGGCTATCTAAGGGGAAAAGCAGAAAGGTCCTAAGTGGGGAAAAAGGAAAACTTCTATTCTATTTGGGAAAAGGGAAAAACTCTATTCTATCTCTATTCTATCTTCTATCTTAACTCTCTAACTCTATTCTATATCTGACTATTCTAACTCCTCTAACTATTTAACTAACTCTCATCTCTTTGTCCTCAGAACTTATACAGCTTTCAGAGTACATGGTCACATGTTACAAGGTTCATCATAAGTTCACACCAAAATTCAAATCATAAGTTGAAATAGAAGTTTCCAACACAGAATGTTTACATGCACATCCATTAGGAGTAATTATCTAGCTAAACATTCATCACCTGTCTAGCTCCACAGGTTCGCTGAAAGTTTGAAACTATAACTTAAGAAATTAGTGAAGTTTTGTATAGATAAACCCAGGCAATATTTTGTATAGACAAACCCAGGCTGTCCTGGTACCTATAATAAATCGTGAGTTCCCCTTTAGTGACCTAGGTTAATTGTTTTACAACTTCTTGGAATGTGCTCTGAGCAGAAAGTCTGGTTACTATCTCTCTCAGGGCAATGAACTGATGACACTCAGGAGACTGGCAGAGTTCTCATTGCAGTTTTGACTATGCGTGAGGGACCTAATAGCAGTCCCATTATTAAAAAGCTTAATAATCATTGATATAATTTTAGGAATTCTTATAAGATCATCATTAAGACTTAAGAAGTCATCTATTTGTCTATATAGCATCACTACAAGACAGTACATCTTTGTGGGTCTGCAGAGATCTGCTACAAAGGGGTGTGCTATTGCTTAGTGATTGTTACATATGTTTAATAATAATAATAATAATAATAATAATAATAATAATAATAATAATAATA
>JANHMN010000004.1:4984067-5004653 GCA_030674055.1 Rhabdomys pumilio
TAATAATAATAATAATAATAATAATAATAATAATAATAATAATAATATAGGAAAAGCATATTAATAGCAGGAATCTTTCCTAAAATTACGTCTGCCACAGCCTTGCTAATGGGGCACACTCATCACAGATTATATAATAATCCGAGGCAAGCATTTCAGGATGATCATCTGCTAATTATAAACTTGTCCCATTATGGCTCCTGACAAGATATAGATACAGATATAGATAGATATAGATATAGATACAGATATAGAATTTATTACAGAAGCTTACAGGCCATGGACTAAGTAGTCAACGATGGATGTCTCCCAACAGCCACACCAAGGAGGATCTGGTAGCTGTTAGGTCCGTGAGCCTGGATGTGTCAGTAGTTTTAACGTGGGGCTAGAGTCCCAGGGGATTTGGGGAAGAGCTGCTGGCCTTCAGTCTGTGTGGAATCCTGAAGATGTAGATTCTAACACCAGCAAAGGGAAGACTCAGCAAGAAGACAGACAAACTTGCCCATGAGATTGAGAGCAAGCAGGCAAAACACAAAGGCTTCCTTCCTCTATGTCCTTTGATTGACATGCCACTAGAAGGTGTGGCCCAGATGATCCAATCAAGAAAATTCCTCACAGTCATGCCCAGTTATTGGGGTTCAGTTGATTCTGGATATGACAATTGACAACCAAGGTTAGTCATTACAGTGTCCCCCTTACTTTTGGTACCCAGGGCTCTCATTTGTCTCAGCTCCACATCTGGGGGATGAATCCTTAGCTGGAGGTGTATACTATAGAGTTTGAGGCCAAGAGAGGTCAGCTTAGAGGAGCAAGGTGAGAGAGGCAAGCAGGGTTCTGCCACCAAGTCGAGTCTCCAAGCAAAAGGAACACTTGGCCTGAACCTAACCGAGATGTGTGTGGTTGAGATAGTCTGCATCCTTTGTTAATGAGTCCATGTGCCTCATCTTCCTTTCAGAATATTTTCTAAAGATAGGTATCTCCAATGCCTCCCTCAGGTCCTCTCCAGACCTGTAACCCATAGATTAAAGGGCCCAGCAGAGACCAGCAGAGAGGCCCTGAGCAGGTATGGCTAACTCCAGCTCTGGCATTTTGCCAACCAGCAGTCACCCTCAGGAATAGAGTTTAAGTTGAGCCACTGTCTTCCTGTCTTCTCAGTCACGCAAGTGCCTGGCTCGCTAGCAAGTAGGGAGGAGACTTGAGAGCAATGGGTCTGGGCTCCTGAGAGGATCAGCCCAAGCTGATGCCTCTGGTGGCCCTCACATGCAGGAAGTTAGACTTGAGGTCTAGAGAGGTCCTGGGCATCCGTTCTGAAGGACAAAAGACAGGAGGCATGGAGGCAGCCAGCTGCTTTAGGACCTAATGGGATTTGATATGGCATGGTGCTTGCCCACGGTGTTGTCAAATTGAAGACAAGTTAAATATAACAAGATTTAAGCCCACTGCCCCATAGGAAATGGAAGCTGAGTACAAAGAAGTTCTACTGATTGCCAGATGAATCAGATCCACTGCCCAAGCTCTCTGTCAGAAGAGAGCAGCGGCCTTGGGGGAGGGCTGGCCCTGAGTGGTGCTGGACAGAAAGGATTTTAACAGAACCAAAGACCCTAGGCTAAAGGTTTCAGCTGTGTCTGGGGAACAGTTTGGATGGAACTGGTGTGCTGGGGGTCAGATGTGTGTGAGGAGGGACCTTAAGATCCCTCAGCTGGACTACAACTCACCAACTCACCACCGCTCTGCTGTGTAGACTCCCATTCCTGCCAGAACCACCTCCTGATTGTCTATCTTCTGCTTACACAAAACCAGACTCCAGAGACAAGCGGGGACATAAAAAGAGAAGAGATGAAGATTCATTGGTGCCACAACCAAGTCTATTCTGGAAAATTGAAATATTTTGTAGGTAATGACAATGGAGTCACCGCGCGACCTTCCCAGAATAACTTCCCAGATATATGACAGCGCCAACAGCCAGCCCATTGGCACTGACATGCTGAAGGCTCCCAAAAGCCACCACTTAAAAAATGCCTCCTGCGTTATTAACATTCCTCACGTGGGATGCTTATAGCCTGTCACTGTTATCAACAGCAACAAATCCCAAGAACCTATAAATGACACCGCCCCCAGAGACAGAGCCTGCAACAATCCACCATCAACCTGCCCAGTCCAGGCTCAGCCATGAACATCAAAACAGGCTTATCTAATGAGTCCCTGGTGTACCCTAGCCCTGCATCTCCTGTCTTCCTCTCTCACCTTGACCCTCCAAAGCCCCGGCTCCAGAGCATTCACTTTGCTAGCTTGTCGGGAGCTGCCAAGGCTGCTGAGAGGAGGGGGAGGATGCTGGGGATGGCACAGGGAAACTTTCACTGAAGATCCATCAGGGCTTTCAGACAGGGCAGGAGTTGTACTCTTGATGGCTGAGGTCTTTCTGCTGCTCACCCCACAGCTCTTTGAAGAGTTAGGTCCTCATCCAGTGAAGTAGCTCAGGGGGTCAAGGTGCTTGCTGTACAAACCTGACAACTTAAGTTTTATTTCCTGAATCTCACAAGAAGATGAAAGGCGAGAGCAACTCTACAATGTTTTCCTCTGACCTACACATACACATGCGCACACACATACACATGCGCATACACATACACATATGGACACACATGGACACACACATATACATGGACACACATATACACACATGGACACACATGGACACACATTGACACACACATACACACTTGGACACACACATGCACACACACATACACACATAGATACACATGGACACACACATGTACACACATACACACATACATGCACACTTGCACGCACACACATACACATGTACACGTGCACACATACATAGACTCACACAAACATGCACACACCCATGCATGCACACACATACACACACATGCACTCACATACACACATATATACACACATGCACACACACATACACACATAGACACACAAATACACACATACATACACACAGTTGCACACATGCACATGTACATATGCAACATACACATATACAGACCCACAAACATGCACACACACATGCACACACATACACACATGCAGACACACATGCACACATATACACATTTGCACACACATACACATGTACACATGCATACATGCATACATACAGACTCACACAAACATGCACACACATGCATGCACACACACATACACACACATACACACATATGCATTCACATACACATATATATAGATACATGCACACACATACACATACACAGACACACAGACATGATGGGCATTATTGTTGGAGACAAACAGGAAGCATGTTGCAAGATGACAAAGAGCTGGCTCCTTGACCATGCAACACCCTAACCATGACAGGGGCTACCCACATCTCAGAGTTGCAAAGGCCACTTGAACCAACGCAGGTCAAGGGACAGACATTTCTTGAACAAACCCAGTGCATGCCAAAAAAAAAAAAAAAAAAAAAACCATTACTGTCCATTAGGAGTCTCTCCTTTTTGCTGTGGACATTAGGTCTCCTAAAAAGGAAGAGACCCCAGTGAGACATCCTCAACGCTGCTTGGTTTGGAGAATGTCTGTCTGATGGGAGGAGAGGTGAAAAGTCACTTTGTACATGTGGGGGAGGTTCAGAGGAGGTTGTGAACCAAGAGATATGTTGATGTTGACAAGTCCTGGCTTTGGCCAGCCCTGCCCATTTTTGCCGCCACAGAGTGACCAATCAGTCACTGACACCCCAGCCTCTGATTCTTTCTTCACCACCATCTTCCAAGACCTGCCACCCGTATCTGGTACCCACTATAACTATCCATGGGGTGCTCTGTACCAGATTGCTAGGAAAATCTAACAAGATAATGAATGTGAGAGGGCTTTGAAAATGCCTAGTGTTTTGTAAATGTAAGAGATTATTATTTCCATTCACCACCCCTTTTAAAAGGATATTTTCCCTCCATTCAGCCAAATTTAACTTGGATGATGAAGAACCAAGCCTGGGCTTCCCAGCTATAATTTTCTTGCTTCCTTGTGTCTCTGAATATTAAAACACAAAGGCTCACATTGCTGAGAGGAGCCGAAACAGCAGCCTATTAGAGGCGTGATGGCACCGACAGAATTCAAAGTGATATTTCAAGCGGGGCGTTCTGTTTATATAAACCTTGAGAGTACTCGATGAATGTCAGCAGAACTTTGAAATTAGAATCGCTCCTTTCTCCATACAATGCTCACTCTGTTACTGAGCCTGTGTCTTGGGTAGCCGTGGAGGTTAGAAACCACTTGGGGTTTACTTCATAATGCTGGAAATGTTAAGAGAGGAGGAAGGAGGGAACAGCATCTCAAATTGCTCTGCTCAGGGCAGCCCTGGGCCTGCAAGGCTACGTCTGTTAAAACACAGCCTCCGGGAGCTCTGTCCAGAGTGCTGAAAAGAAGGCGTTGCCCCAGGGAATGAGTGACAGGATGAGGGTTGGGCAGGGTCCCTCTCCAATGGCCTTTACTGCTTGCTCCTTAGAATCCTGGTGGGGAGAGAAGGGCACCCCGGGAAGCTGCTGGATGAGCAGGTGTGGGCAGGGCCCTAGCAGACTGAAGGAGAGAGGTGAAGGAAGCTGAAGACAGGTCTGCCCTGAATGACAGAGACTTTGGAAATGAGAGGTGCACTTGGAAGCTGGAGGGACTGGAAGATACAGTAATAAAATAGAGATACACTCAGTGACAGCAGAGAGATAAATGGAGCAAGTTATACGCAGGGCTCATGTTTGTGCAAATATTTGGGGCTCTATAAAATAAGGCTGTTTATTATAAATCTGTCTTTGAAATAAGTCTTGCCACTATGCAGATGTCACCTGGAGTGACACTCCCCAAATGTGGAGGGTTGAGCTCTGGG
This sequence comes from Rhabdomys pumilio, assembly GCA_030674055.1. NCBI lineage: Eukaryota > Metazoa > Chordata > Mammalia > Rodentia > Muridae > Rhabdomys > Rhabdomys pumilio. The sequence continues at coordinate 4,988,938 of JANHMN010000004.1, forward strand.
GACCAGATGTGACATGCACTGATCGGTCTGGGGTAGCCCCTTCCTGTGGGAACTGCTGGGAGCCACGGGCCTCACACTGGGCTGTTTGGCAGCCTTGACCTTGACCTCCAAGGCTGCTGAGGATCTGGTTTCCTGACTTCAAAGCAACTGAGTTTCACATAGTTACAGCCAAAAGTCTTTCTGTAGTCCGTCATACCCAAGAGGCTCTCCTACCAGTTCCCTTCCAATGCCAACTGGGCAGGATTGGATGGCAGCCCAGTGTTCTGTCCAGAGTGCTGAAAGTGAAGTGTCTATGCAAGAGAGTTGGATGCAGGAGGGTTGCACAGGGCTTTCTCCTGGGGCTAAAGTCTCTTGCTCCCTAGAATGTTGAAGGAGGGAGGTGACATTCTCTAAGATGTCTGTGTGAGCTGGTGTGGGTGGGCCTCTAGCAGGCAAAGGGGAAAGGTATGTCAGCAAAGAATCAGTCAATACAGACGGAAAGCTCTGGAAACCTACTGACCTTTTCCCAATATAGACTGAGTGCCTATGTGCCTCTGCCTGAATTGGTTTCACGCATCCTCCCCGGGCCCCAGGGAATGATGGGACTCCTCTAAGAGCTAGGATGAGTATCCAAAAGACCTGAGTCCTCTACCCTCCACTTCGTATTCCAGTTCCGTAGATAACCCTTGACCACAGTTCCAGTGTCTGCTTTCAGATAACCACGGCCAGCCGTGACCCAGAAGTATTAAGTAGGCGCTTCCGGAAAGAGGCAGCACATAAGTTCTAAGTTGCACACTGTTCTGAACATCATGATGAAAGTCTGCAGCATCCTGCCCAACACATGACTCACCTCTCCGTGTTCCCCACCCACACTTACCTGAGTTGTGCCCATTAGCTACTTAGTAATGCTTGTGTATCCGATCAGCTGTCCTGGGATCACAGGACATTCATGTCCTGTCCAGTAGGGCAGTGAACAGGGTCCGGGGAGATCACCTGAAAGAGAGAATGAGGGAAACAGGCGAATGCAAAGAATGAGCGACTTGTCTATAGTCTGATCAAACCACTGATTATAATCTTTTCACACAGGGGTTATTACACATAGAGGCAGGATGTGGGGAAGGAGATGACGCAGGAGCATAGGTGTTCAGGGGGAGTACAGATGTCTTCCAGAACAAAGTGTCAGCTGGGTGAAGGTTCAGGGAACATGTCACTATGACTCTGTCTATGAATCACTTGTCCTTATCTAAGTTGGTACTATCCACCAAGGTACCCTATATACAAGGTCTATGACCATTATCAAGGCTGGTAGTTTTCCACCAAGGCTGCTTGTTTACAGGATCTTATAGTCATCTGTTCAGTGTTTTTCCTCAGAGACCAAGACTTTGTGTTAGCAGACTGACTTAGGCCTATGGCTGATTTTAGACCTTCAGTGTATAAGCCAGGCTACCCCTGACACATTCAGACCAGCCTTATTTGTCTCAGCAACAGCCCTAGTGTGCAAAAATCTGTTGTTGCCAAGAAAGCACCGGGACACAAAACTTCAAAGGACAGAGTAACTTTGGTGCTATGTGACAATGCCATAGGGCACACAGGGAACACAGTGTATGTAGAAGACCCAGAGGACTAGCCACCATTTCAGGTACTTACTGCAGATAATGCAAGGCTGCTTCTGTCTGCGAGGCAAATGAGGCATTTGCAAGGTGCTCAGATCTTGTGGTGGCATCTTTCCCTGCTAATCTGGCATATGGACACCCCCAGAGGGACAGAGAGATGATAAGTATCTCAGTGGTAAGGTCACCCTGTGGACTTTGGCCACATATAAACTGTAGATTTATGCTCTTAGAAGTTTACTTTCATTTCCCAAACTTTGATGTGCGTGCGTGCGTGCGTGCGTGCGTGTGTTTATTCACTGAGGAATGGGGAAATGTGTACACAGCACATACATCATCAAAGTCGGCTTGTAGGAATCATTTTCCCCCTTCTACCACGTGGATCCTGAGGATCAAACTCAGGTCATCAGGGTCGATGGCAAACATCTTCACCCACCAAACCATCTCGCCAGTTCCTAGACCTTCTTGATTCTAAGCCACTCCAATAGCTTCAGAGTCAGGAATCTCAAGTGTCCATCCATCCAGCATCGGGGCTGGGTTAGTCAGATGAAAGAACATGATCTTTGAATCAAGTGCTCTCAGCCACAGTGTGAAACAGTGACAGAAGCAATTTCTTTGCCTCTCTGAACCTGTTTTCTCTGTACCCCCTAAATGATGTTAATCTTAGTAAGGTTCTTGGGATAGCCCGGTGCAGGGAGATGTTTGAAGCCTGCAGCCCAGGGGCTAGCACAGATTGACACTGGCTCTTCTTAGTATGGTCCAAATTTTCCATGGTCCATGGAAAATTTCACCCCTGCTTCATGAACGTGGTAGGTTGTCATGGAGATTTGAGTCTGTTTTCAAGATGTGATCCTCCTGCAGCAGCTCTGATATTGTTCCGGCAGCAGCAGCAGTATCCCACAGGGTCATCTCAGAGAACCTGCATGGTTACTACATCATCTGCCTTCTCTCTCCAAACCCTGAGGACAAGACTCTGTTTTTCCATTGGTACACTGTCAGAGCCTGGCACAGAGCCTCTCAAGAAAGTGTTAGTTGTGGGCTGAAGAGGTGATTCAGTGGCTAAGAGTGCTTTCTGTGCAAGAATGAGGACTTGAGTTTGAGTCTCAAGTACTCATGCTAAAAAACGACGGCAGAGTTAGTCACGCAGACCTATGGGGGTGCTGAGACAGAAGAATCACTGAAGTTTGATGGTGCTATTTTATCTCCAGGTTCAGTGAATGACCCTGTTTCAAGGAATAGGGCAACGAATATACAGCAAGACACCTGTCATCCTCTCCCTGGGTCTCCACATTCACGCTTATAGGTATGTGTGTGGATATGTGTGCACACACAGATACATACACGCAGACACACAAGAGTGTGTTGTGTGTTCACATATGTGTGCTCTTAGGAAGAGGGGATGAGTAAAAGGAAAGGGGAATAGACAAAAGGAATGAGGGAAGAAGGAAGGAAGAACTAGTTACCTGGTAGGTGGAAAGACAGCACTTCAGCCTGTTGTCTCCACGACAGAGCAGATTCCAGCTTCACCAGGGCCAGAGGCTCCCTGACAGCCAGGACCATCATACAAGGATGGAGCCTTGCCTCTGGGCTTCCTTTTATCAGACATGGTGGCAACTCTGAACCTCTGGGTAATCGTTTTCATTCTCTAGACAGAGGCCTTGGACCCCAAAGATGAGCTATGGTTTGTCTCTGTCTCTCTCTGTCTTAAAGGCCCAGGCCACAAGACTGGCTCCTTGCAGTTGGTCCCCGCCAACTCTAATAATATTTACTAAGCTTTCTAATTTACCAGATTTTCATGACTGTGAGGAAAGAGAAACAGAGACAGAGAGAGACAGAGACAGAGAGAGACAGATGCAGAGAGACAGAGACAGAGAGAGACAGAGAGACAGAGACACACAGAGAGAGACAAAGAGACAGAGACAGAGAGAGAGAGGGACAGAGACACAGAAACAGAGACACAGAGATGCAGAGAGACACAGAGACACAGAAACAGAGAGAGACAGAGACACAGAGACACAGAGAAACAGGGATAGAGAGACAGAGAGACAGAGAGAGGTGGAGAAAGACAGAGAGAGACAAAGACAGAGAGAGACAGAGAAAGACAGAGAGAGAGACAGAAACAGACGGGGACAGAGAGAAACGGAGAACCACACATCCAGAAACATCACCAGACAGGAAGAAATGTCCCCTCTCCTTGCCATCTCAAGTCAAGCACTGTAATTTACATGAGATCCCTGTGACTTGAGGTATTGACCTCCTATGTAACTTAGCTTCCTCTCCCACTGTGAGAATGAGATAATTAAAATACTTGCCTGTTCCTTAGATATTGAATTAGGTTAGCTCCACCCAATTTTGCATGTCAGTTTAAAAGCTCTGGTATTGTGGAGTTGTAATTTAGAGCTATCTATCTTTTCCAGGAAAAAAAATTAACATTATTTTTACCTGATCCTAGATTGGATAAAGGGCAGGGAAATGAGAGATTTGTTCAAATCTGATGATGAAGCTTGTATCATAAGGAGAAATTTTAGGGAGGCCAGGCCGGGGAGTAGCAAAGGCTAGAACACTTATCCCATGACAAGTCTTTGACTTCTCCCAGTGTGAGGCAAAGTACAGAGAGGCAATGTGAGGTAAGCCGAGGTCCTCCTCCCTCCACCCACTGACAACTGTTGCCGTGTTGGACCACTGTGAGAACCGCCCAGCCCTATGAAGGGAAACCCCACCTTCAACAGATTCGGGGGTACAAAGGCCCTGGGAAGCTAGCTGCAGGAAGATTAGTGGATAGAGGAATCAGTCACGTTCTCAAGGACCCAGGTTCCTGACCCATGTCAGTGTCACAGTGTCTTGAAGTCCTAACTCTATTCTTTGCTCAGTAACCAGAGCTAAGTCGGGTCACGTGTTTATTCCTGAAGCATCCCCAGCAAGGACACTTAACCAGTCAGGCTCACCGGCTGACCCAAACCTCCTAAGGCTTGGGTCAACACAAGGAGGATGGGCTGGGGTAGCATTAAATGCTGCCCAGAAAAAGCAATGGAGCCCACCATAATACCTTGGGATATGTTTCCTAAATATTGGACTCAGTCACAAAAATGTATATGCAGGAAACCAGAGGTAATCGGAAGTGAGCTTCCCTTCCCCACAGTAGACAAGAGCTAGACTCAGACTCTTATGTTCTCTTGAGGGACAACTTTATTTCTTCCTGTCACTCTGACAGTCTCGACAGCTGAACGTGGTACCCAGAGAATGATCAGGCTCTGGGACCATTGTGAAGCCTGGGGTTCTTAGGCAATGGTGGTTCTACACTGCATCAGACATTTGACAATACCTGGAGACATTTTGTTGTTGTGACACTTTGAGAATACTATTGACACTACACACTGGACATCAGGGATGTTGGGAAACCCACTACAAAACACAAGGAAGCCCTCAACAATAAAGAATGACCCAACCTCAAACCTCTACTGCTGCGAGGCACACATCCAGGCTATTCCCATAATGCTTTGCTCCATGGGGGAGGATATAAAAGTAAGATGGTTTGTCAGCTAGATGTGTCTGGAAACTGGAAAACACAGAACTGCCTTTGCCCATCCTTCTTTTTCTCTCAAAGGGCTTTCTTTGACCTCCTACAAATATGCACAGACATATAAAGAAAGAGGGGTCACTTCAAGGAGACTGCCACCACTAGAAAGAGGGGCCATGTTCAGCCAACATGTCTACCCCAACCATTGTGACTGGGTATCCCTTAGAACTGGAGGGAAGGAGGGTGGGTGGTGAAGGCATGGTTGGAGCAGGGTCCTCCAGGCAGCCTTCAGCTGAGGCTAAGGCTGAGATCTTCTGGTTCTTAGCTGAAGCACACTCAGTGTTCTGGAATTAGTCAAGGGGGAGTCAAAACCTTTGTTTGAGAAATTAAACTTGACAGTCAAGGCCAAGCCAAAGGCTGCTCTGTCAAGAGCAGGTGGGAAAAGATAGATGTCAGGGGCATCCTGGGAGACAGGTTCGAGAAGAGCAGGACAAGGGGGAATGGATGCTGAGGAGAGTCAAAGTTCACGGGAGGCAACAGAGTACTGGTTAGGGGCTGGGACACAGCAGGGGGAAACGGGCACCTAAGCAAACCATGGAGCCTCTCCTAAGAGTGACCCAAGGACAAGAGGCTACCAGCTCTTGAGAAGCTAATGGCTCTTGGACACGTCCCCAGCAGATACCAGGGAATTCCAGACCCTCCAGATAGACTACAGCAGAATTTTGTCTTGTCTTGGTCCCATGAGAACTAAAAAGATTCCCTGAGGGACTGCAGTCTGGGGTGCCAAGGATTCACTATTGGTTTCTGCGTATGTGCTAAGTTAGGTACCAGCCTGAGAAGGGAGCAAGAGCGACAGAGCATCCTGCATCCCTCCCTGTGCAGTATCACCAATACTGGCATTGGTGGGAGCCCTGGTAAACACTGTCCTGCAAGGTTAATTAACTGCAGAGTAATAGGGAACTAAACATTTAATTTCCTGCTGAGTGCCTCTGCCTGGCAACAACAGTCAACACCCTTCATCCCCAGTCTACATCAGGATGACAGAGGGAAGAGCATCCATTCTGGAAGCTTACTAGATGAGGATTGGAAAGGGCTGTGTACCCCTTGGTAGAGCAAGGATGCCCAGCAGAAACCAGCCCCAGTACCAGTGCTTTGAGAATGTAATTTGATTTAATCCAGTCATGGTTGGTTTAATTTGGTCGTGGTTGGCTGAAGAACACTGGGCGTTCTCTGAGCTCCTCCACCTCATGGCTTCCCTTTGTCTCTCAAGATGGGGTGACACATCTTCTCTAGGTGACCTCAGGTGACACTAATTGCACTCAGCCTTTGGCTTTCTAAAAACAACTGTCTGATAAGGAGTTATAAATTTATAAGAAAAAAAAAAAACAGGAAAGTTGACACCCACCATAACCCTTACCATGGAGCTGTGAGGAGACATGGTGATCTGATCATCACCCTGCTTGGGGGATGAGGTGGCAGGGGGGTGGGGTGGCAGGGGGAGACAAGAGACATTTAGCAACTTTCCAAAAGTCACAGTGTTTAGAGTGACCCGAGGGAGACATGAGCCAAGGTCAGCTCCACACCTGGTCCTTCCATCATGCAGCAGCAAGCTGGACAATGACAAGAGCCCTGCTCCCTTTGCAGCTTTGAATTCCAGAATTAGCATCGTAACTGAAAGTGACTGACTACTTGGGACCCGGCTGTCTTCCCTCCATTCTACAGCCCACTGTCAGATAGATTGTTCAGCAGAGCAAGCCTTAAACAATGGGAGCTTGGTGACTTCCTGCAGGGTGAACTGGGTTCATCTTGTGTGGCTTCCTCGATTTGAGAAACAGCCCTTTCTGGTGATCTGATCTCTATGAGCAGAAGTTGGCCTTCCGAAGAGAGATTGAATCTCAACTTCAATAGAGAGCCTCATTCAACATTAAAGTGTTCCTGGGCCAGTTCACTTACTCAGCAAATATTTACTCAGCCTGGCTCTGGGACCTATGCCAAGCCAGAGGCCGGGGGAACAAGAAAGTCAGTGGTAAGACCACAGTGATGGGAGCTGGCTTTTATCAGTCCCTTTTGGGCCACCACCTCCTCCTTTTTCTCCTCCTCTTCCTCTTCTTCTCTTCTTCTTCCTCGTTTCCTTCCTCCTTTCCTTCCTTCTCTTCTTCCTCCTGTCTCTTCTCCTCCTCTTTCTCCTCCTCTCCCTCCTTTCCTTCTTCCTCTTCTCTTCTTCCTCCTCTTTCTCCTCCTCTCCCTTGTTTCCTTCTTCCTCTTCTTCTCTTCTTCTTCCTCTTTCTCCTCCTTTCCCTCCTCCTCTCCCTTCTCCTTCTTTCCCTCCTTCTCTCCTTCTTTCTCTTCCTCTCCTTCCTCCTTTTCTGTTTTTTTGAGATAAAGTCTTACATGGTAGCTAAGCCTGACCTGGAACTTACAGCAAACCCCCTGTTTGAGCCTTTCAAATGCATTACAAACATGTACCACATCTGAGAATTTTAAAATGATTTAGAGATTCCATTGTTTTGGTTGGAGGGGGGTGTTTCTTAGCCTGTGTTTCTTCTTTTCCTGGCTGTCTCCCTGCATGCACACCAGGGGCCTGTGTCTGCCCTACAGTCTCCGTCCCTGGTTCCCGGTCCTGAAACCCTTCCCTTTCCTCCTGGGTCAGCTCCGTCATTTTATAGGCAGCATCAGCTCCTCTCCTCACAGCCCTCTCTGGACGCCCTGGAAGAGTTGTGCCCTGTCACCCTCCACCGCCATTAACCTGTCACCTTGTGCTCATTTCTAGAGCCTCACATCGACTCCACAACCACCACCTTCTTTAAATATTTATAGTTTATCTCTAGCAGCAGAAGCTACGTCTTGTCCACTGTAGATCCCAAACCTAGGCCAACCCTGACACCTCAGCTTTCGTTGGTGAGTGAGTGACCAGCCTCTTCTGAGGTAAGCAGAGGAGAAGAGTACCTAGGTGGCCTAGTATCCCATGGCAGCTTCTTCTTCTTCTTTTTGTTTTTTTTTTTTTTTTTTTTTTTTTTTTGTTTTTTTGAGACAGGGTTTCTCTGTGTAGCCCTGGCTGTCCTGGAATTCACTTGGTAGACCAGGCTGGCCTTGAACTCAGAAATCCACCTGCCTCTGCTTCCCAAGTGCTGGGATTAAAAGCGTGCGCCACCACCGCCCGGCCCATGGCAGCTTCTAGAACCCCCTCTGACCTTGCAAGTTCACTGACAGGAAAGCCAGAGATGGAAACCTTCAGGTGCTACATCCTCAATTTTAGACAGCAGGAAGCATACACAAGCATGTGCATGGACACACACACACATACACCACATGCATACACATGTACACACACACACACACACACACACACACACACACATGTGCACACACACAGTGTTTTTTAAAAGCCATGTGACAGCATTGGACTAAAAGCACCCTCTTTCAAATTTGGCTTTTAGCATCCTCTTTCCCAGAAGCTTCCCCAAGGAGCTGCTGGCTCAATATCCCTCCAACCACAGGATTAATTGCCATCCCTCAGTAGCTAGTGTCTCTTAACAGCTCCATGGCAACCATGCTTTGCGAATGCCAGCCAGTGTTTTTACCAAAAGGACTCTACCCCTACACAAAATAGAACATTCGGAGTGAAATTTAAACACACTATCTGAACGGCACTGTTCAGGATTTCTTCACACTTCACAAATGCTTTCTTTGCAAACATGGGTGTCCCAGTTACCCTGGGCGGGTGCCAAGGCCCTCAGCCCAGTGTGTTTTCTCAGCTTCCAGGCAGCCGTGGTGAGACTTGAAAACAAACAGTATGCTAGAGTTGTGGTTTCCCAACCAAGGAGGACGTGCACTTATGTGTGTGTGTATGTGTGTACATGTATACATGTGTGTGCATGTGTATATGCATATGTGTATGTGTGTGTGTGCATGCATGTGAAAGTGTGTATCTTTGCACATGCGTGCACGTCTGTGTATGTGGGTGCATATGTGTGTGCACATGTATGTGTCTGTGTGTGTGTATGTGAATGTGTGTGCCTGTGCATATGTGTGCACAAGAGTGTGTGCATGTGTGTGCACACACATGTGAAAGTGTGTGCCTATACATGTGTACTCATGTGTACATGTGTGTGCATGCATGTGTGCATGTGTATGTGTCTGAGTATGTATGTGTCCAGTTGGTGATGGCCAGCAGAACTCTGTGAAGAGATTCCTGGGACCCTTGCTGTGCTCCTAGAGGAAAAGCAGTTCTAGAGGACCCTGCTAGAGAAGTGTCTGGAGAGAAAGAAAGGGTGGTATGTGGGTGGCCAGTATCTAAGCCACTCACTGGGTCGCTGGGACACTGGGACACTGTAGCTCACTCACTGCAAAAGCAGTACCAAATGCCAGCACAGAGGCTCCCAGTCATGGGTCCATGATGAACAGATAGACATCCATTCGCTAGCTCAAGGTCCAGTGTGTCCATCAGTCAGTCATTCAGCTACTCGCTGCCTGCAGACTCAGGTGAAGTTTCTACTGGCTTAGATTCAGATCTTGGGAAGCCTTGGTTCTAGAAGAAGAGATGTGGGCTCCAGCCCACAGATGAGGGACATGGGTCTGGCTTACCCAACTTTGCATGTGAGGTCTTGGGAGAACAACATTCTCTTTGGTTGGAAGAGAATGAAAAATACAAGGATGGTGGAGCTGATATTTTATGGATAGGTGGGGTGCAGTGAAATTCCAGACGCTGAGACAGAGTGGGAAGGGCAGCTGACAGAGCGGGCTGAGGGGTGTGTGAAATGTGTCTGGCAACCGCGTGATTTGTGAACTATGGAGACATTTGGTGTCAGGAGTAGGGTTGTGTTTAAAAAACTAGGGGTTGTGGGGATATTAGCACCAGAACTGAAACTTAGAAGGTGGCTTGCACAGTCAGCTGGGGTCAGGACCCAGGGACGAGGCAAGGAGCTCAGGCTGGGTAAATGGACAGAGGAAGAGAGAACACTGTTTTCTCCGCCATCACTGTTCCTTGGGAAACTTTACTGATATTACCAGCAGCAGCATCCAGGAGCTGAGGCTCTAGAATCAGAGCTACCTGGTGGCTTTGAGATTCTATGCTGCCCCATCTCAGTCTTTCAGAGCAACGTTCAAGAGATGCTTGGAGCAAACTGGAGGCAGCCAGTTCTTTGGAATGGAGGAGCTCCCAGCAGGCTACACACACCTCCCCATCTTTGTCCTCAGAGCCCATAGGAGAAATGAGATTTTTGAAGAAGTGCTGGGGCTTGAGGACTCACCTTGCTGCTGCCTAAGTGTTGGCATCAGCCACTATCTTTAGGAGACAGCAATGAAGACAAATGACCCCTCCCCCTCCTTCTTCTCCTCCTCTTCCCTCAGAACCATAGATTGAACCCGGGGCCTTATGTGTGCCAGGCAAGTATTTTGCAATTGAACTATATCCCAAGCTGTTTACATTTTTATTTTCTGATAGCACCTTCCTTGGCCTTGAACTTTCAATCTTCCTACTGCTGCCTTGGTAGCTGGGATTACAGACATGCCCTGCCATCCTCCCTGTCTTGATCCTTGTTGGTATTCACCACGTGAAACCCCACTGGCGAGGGGAGAGGGAGGACAAGCTGGAACTCCCTGTGGGGGCTCTAAAACCGGGGGTGCCCATGCAGCATCCCTGCAGAGGGTGTGGCTCCCGCTTTGCCGCCTGTGTCATTAACTTTACAGCTCTGTTATTACCTAAGGAAGCTTACGAGTTATCAGTGAGCTACAGGAGCCACGGGAGAAAGGATGAAGAGAACGAGGGGTTTAAAAAGGAAATAACAAAGGAAAGAACCATATTTTCTAATCTGAACCCTGCCCTGTAGTGGCTTTGTTAACTCCAGTCACATTTCAGGACATGAACTGTTAAGGGCCACAATGACTTCCGTGATGATACTTCATCTTCACATTTAAAAAAAAAAATACAACTCAATTTCTCCATAAGACCCTCTAAAACCACTGCTGTTATGCTATAACTTCTCCATGGGCTGGGCAACGTGCCTGCTTGTCAGCCAGGGGAGAATTGGAGTTGGTGTCTTTAACAGAACCTTATGGAGGCATCCTCCAGAGACTCTTCCTAGAGCAGGGAGAGGTGATCCAAGCCCCAACCTCCCAGAATCCCCTGCTTTAAACCCCTTCCCCACTTTTGCTGCTGTCTGCAGACTTTGCACAGAAGGCAGGGACTCTGACTAGCTAGATCCAGGTTTCCTTTCCAGCCCAGAAGGATCTCCCACCCAGAGGTTTGTTAGGAAGGTCAAGACCATAAAAAGGAGACACTGGCCAGGAAGCCAGACCTATATTGGATGTCACTTGAGCGGACAATTTCAAGTTTTGAAAGCAGGCGAGGAGGTGTCATGGTTGCTTCCAGGAAGGCTGTGAACATGGACAGGAGGGTGAGCAAGAGGCCAGCAAGGGGGATGGGAAGAGATAGCACTCTGTCTTACTCTCCTGCTATCCACAGGGCCACACGGGTCCCGTCGCACCCTCCCTTGGTTGGTTTTTGCTAGCTGAAGGGGAAGATAAGTCAGTCTGCACGATCCCTGCTTCAGCTTTATCAGACTGTTTATGGCAAGAGCCATGTGCTTGCCAAGGTCTTTGCCGTCTTCCATGCATCAGTTATACTGCATAGAACATACAGGCAAGGTGGTGAACAGCAATCTCCAGAGAAGTGCCTGAAAGGCTGGGGGGAGGGGAGTGGGGAGGGAGGGAGCCCCTCACCAGGGTCCCTCACTGTCCAGGTGATGAGAAGTGAACCCTGTGGCCCTAAAGAGTCCCACACAGTCAGGGGATCCGTGGCAGGTCAGGGCCAGGGATGAGTGCCTGAGTTCACAGAGGCTGGCCAACTAGTTCCTGAGAAAATGTAGCTTAGTCTTGGGAGCTAGCCAAGAATCTTCTCTGAGACTGTGTTTGCAATTGGTAAGGAATGGTTCCTGCTTACTACTTTGAAAGCCCTGCAATTTCTTGCATATCTCATACCTTGAGATGACCATGCCTCCTCCTCAGAAAAAAAAAAAAAAAAAAAAAAAAAAAAAAAAAAAAACCTTACAAAGTGGCCTATGTGGGCATCTGTCTTTACACATTAACTCCCAAGTAGGCAGAGTCTGAATCAGTTTGACTTTATTCCAACTAGCGGTCCTATAAGACAGTAGTAAACTTTGTAGCAATGTTTTGAAACAAATTGACATTGTTTGGGAAGGGAGACCATGGGCTCTGGGGTTTGAACTCAAGTCCTCAAGCTTAAATGGCAACCACTTAGTTGACTGAGTCATCTCTCCCCTATAGGTAAGAATACTGAGGTGCTGGGACAGGACTGACCACCTGTGTATGAGATGGAACCCACATTCTAACCAACTCCACCATCTAGGACATACATCTTTAACTTCTGGCAGACCTGGGCTCAGAGGGTGGGGCTTAGGAAAGATCAATGATGCTTCAGGTTCCCTGTGTGTCTAGAGTCTTTAGTGCATAGTCAGGCCTCCTGAGAGTGTTAGGTTTAACAGAGCCAATTCCTGTGACATGCTTACCACCCAGCACCAGGAGCTCTCAGGTCCAGATACACCATAGTTCAGAGTAGTCCTGGTGATGGTGGAGACAGTCGCCCATCCTCCACACAGGCAGTGTGGCACAGACAGTTCATTCCACTGCTACAATAGCAGGCTCACTTGAGCTGACTCCTGTGTGAAGGAGTGGATAAGGGTTCAAATTTCTGGACAATCTTAAGGTGTATTAGCCTCAAACGTGTTTGGATCCAGAGACTCCATCAATGACATGGAGGCTGGGTCAGGGAGCTTCTTAGATTCCACGGGCTGGTAAGAGATGGTTCCAGAATGCAGCCTTCATCATTTCCTTCCCAGATGCCCAGTCATTTCACCTCTCCTGCCTAGACTCCCACTGGTTCCAGCCATTGCCTGAGGCCAGGAGTTGTGAGCCTCTGGAGTTCTCTAGCTCTGGCCATGCTTTTGAGGTTAATTCATTAACTCCTTCCCAGCCATTCTTGCCTCACCACAGGGACCCATCTCCCAAATTAAATCCAGCTAGAAAAATCATCCCCTACATCCCTGTGGCCCCAGACAAAGTCCGAGGACCTGGAAGCTTCCAGTGGGCTTTAAAGACCTGTTCCTAAACCAATTTCAGTGGGCTTATGGCAGGCTTGACCTGACCAGTTGAGACACATGTAACACTGGCTGATATGAGGGACAGGAAGTGGTTTCCCTAAAGAAAACCTTTACACTGCTATCCACAGGACATCATGTGCCCTAGTCATGTTCCCCTCTGCCTCCCATGAGCCATGTGTCCCTGAGTGGTTCAACTGATAACACTCAGTACAGTGGGACAGCCGCTTCTTCCAGAGGTGTGATGGAGACAGGGGCAGTACATGTTCCAGGGTACTTCGGTCCCCTAGAGGCAACCTGATGATTGTGACACCACCATTGGCCATGGTTCTGAGTAAAAAGGAGAGATGGAGATGTGGGAAGTTAAGGGAAGTTATGAGCAAAGGCAATAGCAGATGGGGCTTCTTTGAGGTCGGTGAGGTCATGTACCCCATGGGTTTCAGGGACCTGCCCACCGAACTGCTTTGCCCTTGGGGTCTGTTTGGCCCACCCAGGGAAGGATACCCTTTCCAGGGACTTCAGAAGGCTATGGCTTCTTAGCCCTGCGCTTGCCAGAGGTATTCTCACAGTGATCTCCAATAAATCAAAGCTTGGTTCAAGGTGAGAACGAGAGGCAAATAGGACACAAACCAGCAATTCGATCGAAGCCCAGACTTCACCAACCACGGGGCATGCGCCACCTGCATCCCTGGCAGGCACCTAGCAAGGGAAAAATAAATGGGCAGACACTGAACACTGGCTGGCACTTCCAGCCCTAGATTCCTCCCCACTGGGAACACAAAACATCATGGTGCCTCCTTCAGAGGCAGAAAAGCCAGAGATCCTGATCCTCCAACACTTCTTAGGGAACTAATAATATTCACAGCCCACAGTTCACTTTCTAGGGTGAGTCCTGCGTTCTCTATGAGCCTGTTTGAGCTGTAACTCCAGGGTACAGGGACACCTTTAATCTTAGCACTGGACTCACGAGGGCAACAAAGAACTCATCTCCTTTTGACCCCACCAAAAAAAAAAAAAAAAAATGGGCCTCACCTCTCTTTTTGTGTCTGAATAGGAAAAGTCTTATCTCCATTTTCTGGGGACTGCCCTCACCTCTGCAGGGGAATCCACTCACCTTGGTGGCCTTCAATTGTTTCCGCCTTAGGCGCGGCACCACTCCACCTCTCCTGCCTGCACCTTTACTGGTCCCTTCCTTTGTCCAGTGTGAACCCCCGAGGCCCTCTCAGTCACTGCCTCCCCTCACCTTACCTGACTGTCACTATTCTGCCCACCAAAACTCCCCTTGTACACTCTTCCAGTGACTCTAATAATTTAGTATCAGTGCAAGCACAGAGATGTGATTGGACAGCTCTTCCCTCAGAGCAATAGAGATTTTAAACAAGCTATAGCCTGATCAAGCTGGTATGGACCTCCCATCTGTCCATCTGGAGTCTAGGCAGCCAGGGCTAGCTCAGGGCTAGCTGTAACACAGGAAGTTCTCCCCAGCAGCACATGTCATTTTGGCCTCCTTGGAGTCTGGATGGAAGTTTCTAGAACTTTCTGGGCAAAATCCATGCAGGCAGGATCTTCCAGCTCTTCTTAATGCATGTACAGTTTGTCTGCTCTGGAAGAGAGACAAAGTGCCCTTGGGGTGCCCAGGGTGTGACCGGACCTACACAGTCCTGGTAACCTACATTCGGGAACTTCTCAACCTTCCAACCAGGGAGTCAGAGTCAGCCAACCCCTCAGCCGGCATGGATCCCGGAACCCCACACCAGGTGGGAATTGTTTAACAAGATTCCCGTGACTGGAAAATTCTGGTAATTGTGTAATAACAACAGCAACAGCACTCAGCAATTACCCAGGGTTTTCATCTTCGGGCCACTTTGCTCACATTAACTAATTAAGTCTCCCAGCCTCCCTCGAAAGCAGGAAGGGCTGCCGGCTCAGCTCCTGCCAACGCATGTGTTCATTTAATAATAGCAGCCCTGAGACAGGGCCGAGGACTCCCTGGGCAGCTGGCCTGTGCCCCAAGAAGCACCTCCTAGCCTCTCACTGGTCACCCACAATGCTCCCCTAACCCTGCTGGACATTACTGGAAAACCTGTTCCTCAGGTTGCAATGATAGTCCCGAACTCAGTATACAATACGGGACCTGATTCCCAGGAAGGAGAGTTGACCACTGAGCCCTGCTATTCTCAGGGGCACTAGACCCCTCCTTCAGATCCTTCTCTTCCCCTCCTTTTCAATCTATACATGCGCGCGCGCGCGCGCACACACACACACACACACACACACACACACACACACACACTGCTAAGTTTCAGGTGCTCAAGCCTAACTCATGTTCCCTGACACAGACCTCATTCTGACCTATGACCCCCCACCTGACACAGACCTCATTCTGACCTATGACCCACCTGACACAGACCTCATTCTGACCTATGACCCACCTGACACAGACCTCATTCTGACCTATGACCCACCTGACACAGACCTCATTCTGACCTATGACCC
>JANHMN010000004.1:5005313-5024124 GCA_030674055.1 Rhabdomys pumilio
CACACACACACACACACACACACACACACACACACACACACACACACACACACGCACTCCATTACTCCAAGCACAGAGGACAGCCGGCGGGCTGCCAGCTACAGCACGGGCAGAATTGCTTCCGTCTACCATGCAGCCGGGTGACACCCCAGCCCCGAGCCGCCCACCACCGCCATCACTTATCCATGTCCCAGTAAATCCTGTCCTTCTATCTGCCAACTCCACACTCTGGTTTTATGGGCTTCCGTCCCGGCTGTTTATTAAGCACACAGGTCCAGAAAGCTGTGCCTCTTCAGATCAGGCTCACGGGTCGTCTAGCTCTGCATAAACGGTGCTAATATGACAGATGCGATCACAGAACGGGCTCTTGGCGCAAACGATGCTGATTTACTCGCTCCATCCCCTCCTCGCAGCCGGGTTCTCCCCTCCAGCCCCCCACAGCAAGCAGGGAGATGCGGTACTATCCCAGGGTGTTATGACTTCGGAGGTGTGTGGTACTATCCCAGGCTATCACGACTTTTTGGGTAATGTATACATTGCACTATGACATGCTATTATGACTTTCTGGGTAATGTATACATTTTCACTACCACGCAACCTCTCTCCTTCATTTTTCATGAGAACTGGCATGAGATTAATGACCGAGCCTCAGAAGAAGCGGGGCACCACGCCACTCTGATTTATTGACCACTTAGTGTTGATGAAGCTGCAAACAAGAGTCAAACAGATGTTACAGCTGCATTTTTCTTTATCAAAACCAACCGCGTTTTGCATTTTTAACCGCTTCTTACATCGCTGTCTCTCTTGCTCTACACAAAGGGTGCTAGTTCTGACCTGCCTTCCCCACAGAGGCAAGAGAGATGTGTACAGGGAGTGGGACCCTACCTGGCACCCATTTCATAATGGAAGTGGCCAAGTCAGGGGCCCAGGCCTCTTGCTCTTGGCAATTGGAGTCTCTTAGTGAACCTCTGATGACTAACTCACTCCTGCACCCATAATCGACACAGGACCTGTCAGACACCCCGGGTGAGCCCAGCATGGAGTCTCCACACAAACACCAACACCTCCTTAGCTCCTAAGTTACTTGTGGCAGAGCACTGCACACTTCTGATAAGCTGTGGCCGAGGCCTTCAACGTGAAAGCTGGTAGCAGGAAGGAGACCTTTCTCTCCCTCCTGGTGTGGTGAAGGCTGTTGAACTGGTCTCCTTGTTCTGATCTCTGGGGAGATCAGCCATGTGGGGGCCTCTGAACTCTGCTCTTCCTCTCTCAGAAGCCAGAGGTGACTGGTTGTGGGTACTCACTTCATTGGTAACTGAGGGCCCTCAAAGGCCTAAGACGTTTGGTTCCCCCTCAAGCGTCTGCTCACCCCATGGCTGTCACCAGCATGACTGCCCCACTCCTCTCCTTTGCACTTTAACTCTGACATCTTCTTCATAAACCTGGCCTGAGGTCCATCCCTCCAGGGGATGCTATGAGCTATGAGCTGACTGAGTCCACACCTCCTTTGCTAGGCCTTTGCAAGGGGATCTGGCATTTCTCTAGCTTATGAGGATCTATCAGAGAAAAAGACACATCGGCTGGTCCCTTCCAGCCACCTGGACAGATGCCCCTAGCCAGCTGCAGTCATGACAGGGCATATACAGCTGGAAGTTTTGGCAGAGCTTTTTCATATTAACATGAATTACTAGAGTTGCCGGTGAGCACCTGATACCCCATGAGCACCCACCACCCCCTTGCACTGCTGGCCTTGGCCATAGGCACCACACAGTTCCAAGATGGTGGATCTGAGGACACTTCTTTGTTCAAGCAGTTTTATTTCCATTTCCTCCTATCCCCCTTTACCCACACAGCTCCCGTCAGCTTTCTAAATAGGAGCTCCACCTCAGGAGGAGGGGGCGGCCTTGGCCACAGCAAGGGTCATGAGAGCCCTGCTGAAGAGTAGAGCCATGGGGGTCACTCAATCCAGTGAGCAAACAACAAAGGAAGCAGCATCCGCTGGGTGGGTTCCATCTGGAGAATCAGGCAGACCCGACAAGGGAGTCAGACAGCAGAGGCGGGACTCTAGGAGTGAGTGTCAGGCTTCCTCCTGGACCTGCTGGACATTGCTTGCTTTGCCTTTCCCCTTTCTTGGCATTTATCAATTGCAAATAACTTCTTGATTAGGTACGAGTAAGACCCTACACCCACTCGACTTCCCCGTGCTGGGATTTTGTCTGGTTTGAACCTGTGGGCTCATATGTGGACCATCCCTGGTGTATCTGGATGAAGCTGTCTCATGGTCATCCTCCACCTCCGACTCTTAGGATCCTCCCACCTCCTCTTCCCACGGAATCCCTGATCCTTGGGGGTTGGGGGGAAGGCTGGATGAAGACATCCTATTTAGGACTGGGTGCTCTGAAGATTGGAGCTTTCTTGAGGTACGGGACACAGCAGCCAGCAATAGCAGCGTAGGTGAATAGGGGGATGAGCGGCGTTTTGGGGAGTGTGAGACAAGAGGTAGCTGGAGAGAAACATGCTTGCTGGGGCACCAGAAGAATATGTGCATAGTCTATCTATCCTCAGGCACAGAGAGCCATCATTATTAGATCACGCCTGCTCGTGTTAGAAGAATGGTTAGAGGAATGAGGAAGAGAGGAAGCGAGGAGACCCGAGAGAAAGGGCTTTCCTCCAATACCTGCACCATCAGGAGGCTTGGACTCCAGGGGTGTGGGCACTTGGGCTGAGAGGAAGGGTCCATCTGGCTTTAAGAAAAGCTGGCGGAGTTGATAGTTATACAGTGGGGAACTGAGGAAAGGGTAGCTGCTCTTTCCGATGAGGGGAGGGCAGAGCGACGCTGTCCTTCATTGAGTGTAGCCTGGGTGGAGCCAGGTGTAGCAGTTGTACTTGGCCACACACAACTGGGGGAGCTGGGAGTATCTCAGAGGTTGTGAATAAGAGGAGCTGCTTGCAGGCTTACCAGGCAAATGGGCTGCAGTGAGCAGTGTCAGGCTGGAGAGGAGCCTAGGAATACTTGGGAGCTTCAGGCTTGTGGCAAAATAAGGTCGCTAGGGAGGGAAGGAAGGAGGGAAGAGAGAACGAGACTCAGTGCCATACCCCACCCACCCACCACGAAGAGTCTGTGGCCTGTGAAAATGGAGCAGGCGTGGGCTAGCCAGTGGAATCACGGACGTCCTCACAGGCAATCTGTCTGCTCCCAGGAAGGACTCCAGGCTGTGTGGCTTTGTTTGGATTTTGGTGGCCTCTGAGAAGACCAGGGCTTTGGACCATCCATCTGCTGCTTGGTGTCTTCCAGAGGCCTGGCAGGTTCCTCCCAGGAAGCTCCAGGGAGAGAGATGAGTCCTGCTTCCATTTATAGTTGAGATGCTGTACCTTGGCCTCACCAACACCGTACCAGCCCAGCCCACGGGGATCCTCCCATCCTGCCATTTAAAGCCCCTGCCAGGACACAAGAACATTTGGGGCTCAGCTTCAAAGTCATGTCCACTTCAAGGAGCAGCTTCTAGCTTCATGGAGATCCCAGAACTGTCCCTCAACCCCAGCCCACATCACATCAGGCAAAAGCCGTGGGCTGCTGTGACATCAAAGTGAGCAGTCCATGAAATGGATGTATTGGAACATTAAAGCCAATACACTGTTCTGCCAAGAGCACCCCATAAAGCCTATGGCTAATGAATAAAACCACAGTGTTGCCAAGAAGAGATGCATGCCCCACATTTAAAAGAAAACACTGTAAACATTCTGTGTTTTAAAATTGGCCGGAGGCGGGAAGCAGGAATTTAACACTGCCCAGCACTGGCCCTCAGGGGTGGAATGTGGTACTGAGTGCTGCTTGCCTCTCCCTCTTCCAAACCCAAGTCAAACTCCTTGGCCACCAGGGGCTGGGCTTCCTGTTAATTCATCAAAGCAATACAGAAAGGCAGGCTGACAAGCCTGTGTCAGGCATGTGCTCCCAGGAGGGAGATGATCTAGAACCCTCAGGCCTGGGGTAGCTGAGAGTCCAGCAGCTGCTGGTTCTGTGACCTCATGAAGTAGAGTGTGGATACAACTCAGAGGGGAAGCAGATCTGGTGGTGACTCGTGCCTGTGACTCAGTCCTTAGGAGGTTGAGGCAGAAAGGTTGCTGTGACTCTGGGGCCAATATAGTCCATATAGTGAGGCAACCTGGGCTATAGTATGGGACATAAAGATAGAGGGATGGTAGATAGGTGATAGATAGGTAGGTAGGTAGATTGATCGATTGATTATTGATAAATAATAGATAGATAGATAGTAGATAGATAAGATTGGTAGATAATAGATTGATAATAGATTGATAGATCAATAGATAGATAATAGATTGATAGATGGTAGATAGAAAAATAGATGCAATGATAGATGATAGATAGAATAATAGATAGATTAATAGATAATAGATTGATAGATAATAGATAGATAGATAGATAGATAGATAGATAGATAGATAGATAGACAATAGATAGATGATAGATAATTTATAGATAGATGGTAGATTGGTTGATAAATAGATAATAGCTAGATCAATTGATAAGATTGATAGATAGATGATAGATTGATTGATAATAGATAGATGATAGATAGATTGATAGATAGGAAATAGATGATAGATTGATAGATAATAGATAGATTGATTGATTGGTTGATAAATAGATAATGGATTGATAGATAAGTAATAGGTAGATTGATAGATAATAGATAGATTAATAAATGATAGGTAGATAATAGATTGATAGACAGATAATATAGATAGATATTGAAATAGATTGATAGATGACAGATAGATAGATAGATAGATAGATAGATAGATAGATAGATAGATAGACAGATAGAAACTTAGCTTTACCTGTCAGTGTCCACATTCAGAAACCCTTCCTGCCCTTTGTGGGCCCTGATGTCAGCAGACCTCAGGCTTCAAGGAGAAGAGTCAGAGTCATAATTTGGCCTGCCTTCATTTCTACAAACTTGGAGTGACTGTGTTATTGCCAGGGCATTATAATACCCCAGGCAGGGCCTTGTCCTGAAACCACATTCAGACATGGGAACATCTAATCGACTGATCAGTTATCAGTCCATCAAATCACCATGCCAGGAAAGTCCTTCTGGAGAAAGAGGGCCTCCTGGACACGTCATGAGTAACAGGTGGGCGCTGGTTATACCGAGGGCAACAGGCAAATCTCCAGAAACCATCCAGATGGCTAAATGCAGGAACTTGAGGCTGCAGCTTCGGGTCCACAGGCTTCACAAGCTGTAGCCTGAATCTCCCCTGGGTCATGCACAGGCTGCCTCAGCTCCCTGAGGCTGTGGGGACTGGAGGGAAGCCACAGCTTTTCATCTCCCAGGCATTGGGCATTCCAGCTCCCTCCTGCAGGGCCAAGCTCCCTCCAGGGATGGGATCAGAGGAAGCCCCAGGTGGCCTGCTGGTCCCTGCTACCTTTTGATCCAGACTCTTATCTTTGCTCTTCATGCCAAGCAGCAGGTCCAGCTGCCTAGCCAGGCCCAAGATCCAGTAAGAACCTTCAGTCAAACCCTGGCTTCAGGGAGAGCAGACCTCAGGGCTAAGAGTCCGGAGAGTCAGTCACCTACATCCCTTCCCACACCCCATCCATTTGGTGGGTGTGGCAGATCCACACAGCCCACCCACCTGTCGGGCATATTGCAAGAATAAAGGGAAATGAAGGATAGGGAATCAGTAGAGCAGAGCAGAAAGCGGCCACCAGCTGTCTTGGCAGGACGTGAATATGAAGTCAGAGCCCTGGCTCCCAGCCCAGGCGGGTCCCTCGCCAGGAACAGAGCTCTGGGCAAGCAAGTCACAGAGTCTCCCTCTCCAGAGGGAGGGAGCCCTGCCCTGGCCTGCCCATCTCCCTGGCTCTCGTGGACACCAAATGGAATAACAGTGTGAAAATACTCTAAGAAGAACGGCTGGGCCCACGGTGGCAGGAATTATCTTTATTATTAAGGAGTATGATTTACACAATCCAGAAAAGCTGCCATTAATGAGGAGCCTCCTGTTCGTGTGGATTTAATTTCCTGGTTAACTGAGCGTTGGCAAGGAAAAAAAAAAACAACCCACGTTTCAATTCTTATCGGAAATCTTTTTAAATTATGCCAGTTTGCTTTCTTACAGTGGTCATGGTATAGTCTTGAGTCTTTATTTATTAATGGGCTGATTGATTCATATTTTCATTTATTACTCTGGCTCTGACTATAACCAAAACAGCAACCATGGGTTCGGCCTCCCTCTGCCGGGGACCTTGTCCATTCCTAGAGCTCAAGTCTGGGAGAAACTGGGGATACCAGCCTGCAGAGCAAAGGCAGAGAGGTCCTACCACGTGACCTTTCCGGAGTTTTCTTCAGTGTTTTGATAATTCCTTAGAATGCCAAAAGAGAATGTGACTTAGAAAATACTTTCTGGCCAGGGTAGAGGGCTAAGCGAGTTTTTCCAGGAACATTTGTGAAGATGTGTGGTCGGTTCGTGATGGACAGTTGGCTAGTGTCTGTCTGTTTGCTTTTTTGTTGTTTGTTTGTTTGTGACAAGGTCTCATGTAGCCCAGGCTGGCCTTGAACTTGCTCTACAGATGGTTGTAGACATGACCTTGAACTTGCTCCTGCTGTTCACCTCCCCAGTGCTGACACAGACGTGCAAATTCACACCTGACTTGCCGTGGCTGTTCTTATTTGTCAGGCCTGGTGTGACCAAGTAAACCCCAAGAGTTGAGGGCACCGCCCAAAGGCTTGGGTAGTCATTACAACCTAGCTGGCTGTTCAGAAACCCCACTGTGTCACCATCAGAGCTATTGGTGACAGAATGTGGCAACTGTGCACCTAGGCTGAATCTGGTGGGGAAAAGCTGGTCATTTCATGGAATCATCTGGAAACAGACGTCCTTGAAGTCTTTGGGCTAATGGCCTTCCCATTCTTAAGTTCTAAATCAGACTGGAAGAAGCTGTCTGAGGTTCCCAGTGACAGCTGTCTTCTGGGTGAGGCTGTTGCTGTTTATGTGGGGAAAGCCTCAGGCTGCAAGCAGAGACTGGTACTGGAGAAGAAGGTCTAAAGCCCTGGTAGCCACTTTTCTCTTGAGAGCCCACATCACTGACCTCACTGTGGCCAGGATATGTTCCGTAAGCAGCAAGGGTGAGAAATGAGAGGTTTGAAACTCACAGGACACACAGGTTCATCTCACGGTTAAGGTCTTTGGCTTCATGCTTGCCAGTCATGTGTATGTTATGTATGTCTGTGGTTTGCGTCGGGGTGATTTGCCTCTGAGGGCCCTGGATAAAGCCAGAAGCCTTTCTCGTTGTCCCAGTGACGGCAGGAGCCTAATGGCGCATGGTAGCTACAGGCCTGGGAAGGCACTAGCATTCCACAGTACCTAGCACGGTCTCAAATGCCATCACCTGGTTCTAGCATAGAGCTAGTGCCACACAGGCAGTGTGGAAATGATGTATACCTATCGTGCCCTCATGTTGCCAGTGTCTGCTCTCCCCACAGAACCCCGACATCGTCCTGGTGCACTACCTGAATGTGCCAGCCATCGAGGACTGTGGCAAGCCCTGTGGGCCCATCCTCTGCTCCATCAACACCGACAAGAAGGAGTGGGCGAAGTGGACGAAGGAGGAACTCATTGGGCAGCTGAAGCCTATGTGTGAGTACCTCCCTGTGCTCCCAGCCATCACCGCCCAGGTGGACCTTGGGGACTCAGCATGGAGTCCTGTTTCTCACAGACATAGTGTCACTGTAAATGTAGCTTTAATGAAATCCCCTCCGATGCCTGCAGTCACTTAATCCTCATAAGCTAAACTGTAATCAAGACACAAACTCCCCAGACCCAGGGTGAGGTAGCCGGCTTAATCGGTAAAGTGCATCTTTGTAAACATATGGACCTGAACTCAGACCCCTGACAATGTACATAAAAAGCCGGGCACAACAGAGGTGGTGAGATTCAATGTGAAGAGCCCTGGAAGCTCTCCAAACAGCCAGCCTAGCCTACTCAATGTAGCTCCAGGCCGAGAGACTCTACCTCAAACACAAAGACGGGAAAATCTCTGAGGACCATCCCAAGTTATCCTGTGACCTCCATACACACGCACCCCCACTGACATGCATTCCTCAGACTCGTGTGTCCGCACACGTAGGAGCAGGGTGAGAGACTGAGGAGAAAGGACAAGGCAGGGAACAGGAAGAATGGCTGACTACGCTGGCCCTGGACACAGAAGCAGGCTGCTGGCCCTGGGCTGCCACAGTGCCCTGCCTGGGTGACAAAGGGCTTTCCGTAATTGAGTTGATTTCATTTGATCGGCAGAGTGGAGCTTTCTGCAGCATCTGTCAGGTGCAAGTCACCAAGACAGATGGCCAAGGCTCCAGGAAGCCGAGGATCCTTGTTCCTGCAAGTACCACCATCCCTCCTGCCCCTAGCAGCTAGGCTCAGCCAGACTGAGAAAACCACAAGGCTTCCCAATGCTTGTCAGGGCCCTACAGCACGTGGGCATGCTGGTTGTCTTCTCAGACACCACTGGTACCTGGCATAGTGAGCCTGCAGGTCGCTTAGGAGCACAACCTTTCTGAGCTAGCCAGAGGGGAGCTACAGTTATTGGACACGACCGGCGAGCCACTAAACTACCTTGCCTGTTGGCTACAAGCCAGAGCAAGGGATAGCTGCCATGACCCACTTCTTCTGAAAGTCCCTATGTACCCAAATCCCAGTACGCCATCAGCCTAAGCTCTAGAAGGGGTTACTAGGGACAATATGTTATCTAGCGTACAAAGATCCAAAAGAATCCATCCTAGGCCTTGGCCTCAGGACAGAGCATCTCCTGGGCTGTCTTCCTGAGCTCAGGTGCTGTCTCTGGTACTGCAGGTGGCCTAGGGGCCTTCAGGGTTCAAGATTCATCCTTGACTGAAACCCCAACTGTGTCTGTACTGGCAGGAAGCCACTGTGTGGCTCTCCTTCCTGTTGTTGGCAGGCAATGCCCTCACCTCTACGCCCATCCTGAGGCTTTGTAGCCATCGTGCCTTGGTTCCTTTATCTGGCCTCTCCTCTCTTCATTTTTTTTCTCCTCACTTCGGTTTCTGGACTCAACCTATATACAACCTCTCCCTGTGGCTCAGCCCATATACTCTAAAGCCCCGTAGTCTCCTCAAACCTCTACTCCAGGGAACATCAAACATAAGCAAACCCACCCCCACTATCCAGAGGAACCACACAGCCTTCACCTGATTCCACAGAGCAAAAAAAACGGGAAGCCCTGACATAAAGTTAGTGCTAAGGATGATATGGGGTGTAAGCAGAAAGTTACCGCACTGACTTTCCTGCAGTGTCTGCAGGACCCTGGACAGCAGGTGACAGCCTCCAGCATCCAAGCTCTGGGACACAAGGCTGTCCAGATATGCCTTCCCATTCCAGGACCAGTACTCCTGGTTCTTAGGTTTTCTGCTTATAATTCAGGACCCAGATGGCCTCAAGGGGTGTCATCAAGCACAGATGGAGTCCTACCTAACCCCTCATAAGCCCCATAGGCCCATTTGTCCTTTCTCATTAGGTAGTGCCTCGGATTAGCCCGGGGCAGGGACTCTGCCCAGAACACACTCTAATGCCACCCAGTAAGAGAGTAGGCAAAGCCAGAACTTGGACTCGGGATACTAACCGTTGTCCTTGCTCTATGGCCACCGTGAAACTGGAATTTGGTTCTTGTTACCTGTCACTCACAGAAACCAATGAGCAGAGCCTAGGATTATCATTTCACTCTATTCAGAAATCCAGGAATCTGAGAAGACAGTGGATTAGCTCCCTGAAACTCAGTCTTCTGTCTCATCTCCAGCCAGCAGATTATATAAGGTCGGAGACAGAGGCAGTCACTCACCCTAGGGCTCAGTCTCCGCCCTCTGGTCAGGTGGTCAGTCATGCTTCTGACACTTGTGATGTCTGCATCCCTCTCCTAATCGTCCCCTGCCTTCTTGCTGGCACTTAGTTACCACTTCCAAAATAAAGGCCCTAGGGAGGACTCTTAACTTGAAAGGTGGCAAGGGTCAGAGGTGTCTGCCCCTGGTCCACATCCTCAGTATTCTGTCTTGGGGACTCTTGCCTCCAAAACCCAACTCCAGGTAGAAGGAACACATTAACTCTTCCCCTCTGGGTCATATTTGTCTTCTGGGTCACTGCAAAGAGTTCTGCCTGCTGCTTGCCATTGACAAATTAGAGCCTGTTTGCAGATGAAAGGCTCTACCCAGGCCACCAGGAGCAGATGACTGGGTCCTGGCACAAGTGTCAGAGACCGTTTGTGCCAGAAGGACACTGGGGACATGCTACCAGGGAAAGCCATGTCTGCCAAGCTGACCCTTATGCTCAGCCTAGGGCATCTTCACTAAATGCACACAGACAGCTTCTACCTGAAGCCATCAGTGCCATGTCTCCTGACACCTTGTATAAGGGTGCCACCTCCAGGCCAGGCAAGAGTTTCGGGCTCCCATACTCTGGGGGGACAAAAAGCAGACTTGATTTGGCTTCTGAGTTTTAACCAGGAGTGGGGGCTGGGGGTGAGTGAACGCTTGTTCAGGGCCTGCAGTGCACCAAGAAAGTTACATAAAAATTTCAAGGAGACCAAGAGGCTGAATCACTCAACGAATGGTGTATGCCTGCCCTGGGCTCTGCTGTGCAGGCAGCCCTGCCTGGGAATGAGCACTTGAAGACACAGGCCCTCTAAGTGCCTAGCTGCTGGTTGAGCGTGGCTAGCACACAGGTGCCAGCCAGCAGTATTCAGGGAAAGCACTGTTTGCTGAGAGCCAAGAAACCATCAGATGGGTTCCAGAATCAGGCATAGCATGAAGGCTGGAGCCAAACACACTAGCTTCATAAATCACGTTCCTTCAATGGCTTCCCTGTTTGATACCCTGATTCTTCCCTCTCTCTCTGCCCGTCACAGTTGTCAGTGGCTTAATCGGATGGAACATGACACTGATCGGTATAAGGCCTCTGTCCGTGCTCAGTCTCTGTCATACCTGCCTCGAAACAGGAGAAGGGCTCCTTGTGCCATCTGAATCTTTGGACAAAAGGGCCTTCCCTCCACTTGAGGGCAGTCTGAGGAGCCTGTGTGTAAAGAGCAAACATGGAGGGGAAATTAAGATGTCTGACTGAATTCTCAACAGGCTTCCCAAGTGCCTCCCTGACTTCTGTAATCCCTCCTGGCCAAATAACACTGGCTTAAGTCAAAAAGACTTATATTTTGCTTTTACTTTTTTCACTTTCCGAAGTCCAGA
Organism: Rhabdomys pumilio; assembly: GCA_030674055.1. Taxonomy (NCBI): domain Eukaryota; kingdom Metazoa; phylum Chordata; class Mammalia; order Rodentia; family Muridae; genus Rhabdomys; species Rhabdomys pumilio. Next base: position 5,016,578 of record JANHMN010000004.1, read on the forward strand.
GTCGAAATGCCTGTCCCCTGTAACTGAAGTCAGCCCCTCAGGCTCCTCCCAGCTGGTGCTTCGCCATTTTTGGGTGCCGCTCACTTCTATGGGTTACAGATGGCCGCTCTAGCCCTTGCCCATTCTGATCAATGAAAGGAGAAGAAAAAAAAAATGGAGAACAAACCTCTTCCCTTTAAGGGCAGAGCCACAAAATAACACACATCATTTCTACTCATGTGCCCTTGAGTAACACGTTGTCCTATCACCCCCATTTGGGGAGGAATCTGAGGCAGTGTGACATTTTGCTAGGCACATTTTGAGAAATGACTTTCTCCCTGTGAAGTGTGCGTGAGGACCCCGTCAGCTTTGGCTTTTGCTGGCTTACAGTATGGTGAACTGTGCATCTCAGGCCAAAAGCCTGGGCGTGACTGCCTGGGGTTCTGTCTGGGGTGAAAGAGAACGGAACTCATCTGCATACAGGAAGTCCTGGGATCTACTCTCCTAGCTTAGCCCCCAGCAAGCTTCACTAGTAAGAACAAAGTCCCGCCCCCGAGGCCAGCTACAGAGGGACGCTTTAGAGTGGACGGCTGGTCTGCAAGCAAGGCTCTGGCTCTTGGTCCTTCTAGCTTGCTGGGAAATTTGTTCAGTGGCTCAAAGCCACTGCCATCATGGCCCAAATAGAGCACTCTCTGCTTCTGTGACCCAACAGAGAACCAGATAAAACTGGTTCCCATAGGGCACCCATGGCTTTCTGCCCTATCCCATTTCCTGGCTGCCCATCAGGAAAGAATATGCCAGCCTCTTCCCCGCTCGCAGCCAGACTGATGTACCAGGGCTTTTAAGCTGTTCCTAGCCCTTCCCCGAGCACAATCCTGCCCAGCTGTCCCTACTTTGGGGCTCCATTTGGAGCACCCTGAATGTCCAGATGGCCCTGCAAGAACAAACAAGGCCTGGGTTTTCAGCAGGCCTTCACCACCCCCCAGAAAGCCCCAGTCTCAGCCAGCCCAGTTTTGGTTCTGCTCAACTGTCTTCCAGGACCCCCACCATGTCACTCTGGGTCCATAGATGCCTATGGTAGGTGTCTTCAGTTACAAAAGGAGCGCCAAGTAGAAGATTGCCTGGAAAGACAGCCTGGGCCTGGGACAGCAGTCACCTCATACCCTCACTGCTCCTGCATTGTCCCATAATGTCATGCACACTTGCACACATAGGTACCCACATGCACACAGCACCCTCGCCGTTTGTACACATAGACAGGGACACACACACAAGAGCTCAGAATGGGGAAGGCTTAGTTTCCTGACCCCATGACTTCTGAAACTTTCTCCCAAAACAACCCTAACCCCTTGCCTACAAGTTAAGGCCAAGGGCGCTCTGCCCAGACTAGGACGCACACGTGATAAGTGGTTCCGTGGCTCCGTGGCTCTGTGGCTCTGTGGCTCCGTGGTTTGGGTAGTGGTGCCAGCAAGGGGGTGCCATGTACAAGAATTTCCAGCAAAGGACAGAGGCTGGATGTAAACTTGGCAGCTCTGAGCTGTGAGGAGGCAGAGCCACCTCCCCCAGACTTGGCCAGTACACCTGAGCTCTCTGAGTGGCATGTCCTCTTTCCTGGGATGGATGACAGTGGGCTGGTTGACAAGTTCCTGTGGCCCTGGAATGATATCACAGATACCAAATGACCAGTGTAATGGCTAGAGTTAGGAGGAAGACCTGTTCAAAGGCCAGAACAGTGCCTTCTGGAGGCCAGGTTCTTAGCTCACAACCCATGTGCCCAGCAAGAGCATCCAAAGGCCACCTGGACATCTCCTGTCTTCCTCCAGCCAGAGTGGGACCACTGAGCTCTGTGCTACCCTGGGCTTTGGGAAGAGGCCAGACAGGAGGAAGCCTAGGCCAGCCCTCAGGGAACCCAATTGAAGGGAGCCTACCTAGGGCATCACAGGACTGTAAGTTGAATAGGAAGTCAAAGATAGCCATTTGGTAGGGACCCCAGGCCACCAGCCCAGAGGACAGTGAGGCGGAAGACTACAGGGCAACCCAGGCACTGTGAGGAACATCAAGAAGAAAGCAGAGATGAGGTGAGTAGAAATCCTGTCAGTGTCAGGATCGTGGCCTGCAGGACTGTTTGACTCTGAAGCCATGGAAACCACGCTGAGTTTGGGGTAAAAGGCCCAGGTGACTTTGAGGATGAGGACTGAGCTTAATGTTCAGTGTGAGAGAAGAGAAGCCATGTTGAGCATGGAAGCAGCAGCCATCCATGTTGAACTCAGGGTGGAGGCCATGTTGAACTTAAAGGAAGAAAGGCCGTGTTGAGCTTGAAGGAAGGGATATTGTGTTGAATGTTGGGTAGAGGCCATGTTAGGCGTAGGAGTGGAAACCATGGTGAGTGGGGGCTAAGGGTGGAACAATGAGAGAATGAAGAGATTGAGGCCATGTTGAGTATGCAGGGGGCAGGAAGGGGGATCATAATAGAGGCCCTGGTGAGTGTGGGCTGGAGGCCGTAGTGCATGTGGGTTAGAGCCACGTTGACTGTAGAGTAAAGGCCACTGTAAGCATGGGATGGTTGCCAAGGTGAACAAGAGGTCGAGAATGCTCTTATTGCCTCTAGCAGCCTTCAGATGCCTTGACTCTTTGGTCTTTACTGGAAATGGTTTTAGAAGCTGTGTCTTGGCCCTTCTCACACTCAGCAAGGGCCTTTTCCAGCCCCAGGGCAGCCAGCATAGGCTAGGAAGACTGCAGATGGGGGATCCCCACATTGTGAAACTAGAGCTTCAGAGGCAAAGAAGTTTCCTGGGAACTCCCCACCCAGCTTCTCTGCTACCCTGTCCTCCAGTCCCCAGGGCACCTTCCCACGTGTCCCAGGATGCTCACTGGTGCCAACACACCTGCGCCTTAGGGTATACGTTCAAAATATCATGTTTTCTCGAGATTTTTTTCAAACAAAGACAAATTCTGTACAGGGAATGTGTTTATTTGTTTTGCTTTTTTGCTTAGATTGTAATCCTGGTGATTATGGAGTATCAAGATATAAAATCAACAAGGGTGCTCCTTTCCTGGGCCTTCTAGACCAGTTCCTGGTCATTTAGCGCCACCTGGTGGTCAGTTGTAGCAGAGCACCTCCAGGAGGTGCCTAACACTTCTGCGGGAATTTGTCTGAGCACAGTTTGTGGCGTGGAGTGGCTGGCCTTGGAGTAACAAAGCAACTGCCCAAGGACTGCAGGTGTGGCCATGAGAAGAGCAGAGAGTCAGGGACCAACCTCTGTTCTGTCCAGCTCTGTTCTGATTTCTGGGGTGGAAGCCACCCAGGGGACTCTGTTTTACAAAGCATTCTCATGCTGGAATCTCCAGGCTTTTATTTCCTAGAAACTCTAGCCTGAGGCAGACACCAGAAAGAAGCAAACTCGAGGCTTTTCCTTGGAGAGCAGGGCTAGCCTAACACCCTCACGCTTGGATCTCTTGGGATGACAGGGAGGCAGGGTTGGAGATTTATCAGGAAACTTCCAGAGGGAAATGTCTGGGAGATGGAAAACCTAGTTTCTGGGTGTTTCAGGAGTGAGCTGTCTCCCTAGACTCCTAATAAGGAACTGGCACCCTTAATATTTTCTGAGTTTGCAATTGGAGTCTTGGTGCCAGCACACAGTGTGATCTCTTGGAAACCATGAGACTGGGGTTCAAACCCAGAGGCTCACCCATACAGGACAAGTACACCCATTGAACCACAGTGCTAAGCCTTTTGTCCATTTTCCATTTTGAGATAGGATCTTGCTAAGTTTCCCAGGCTAGACCCGAACTTATGGTTCTCTCATCTCAGCCATCTGAGTTGCTTGGATTTCAGGCCTGTGCCACCAGGCCCAACTGAACACCTGTTGACTGTAACTCAAGAAAAGTCCTGAGTATGGACCATACCTATACAAAGAGGAACACCTTTGACCCTGGGACCAAGAATAGCAGCTGTGTCCTTAGGGACAGAAGTCTTGTGTTCTGCGGTGAATGCAGGACCTGAGTCTGGGAAAACAAAGATACACACACACACACACACACACACACACACACGCACGCACGCACACAAACACACACACACACACACATACACACACACAGAGAGAGGCCTGGAAAGGATTCCCTGTGCACTGTGCTGTCCCTGGGATAGGAACTACTGTCTCTGGACCCTCAGGGAGGCTGAGTCCCTGCTCTGCTCTGCCACACTCCTGGCAACACCCCTCACCTTGGCCATCTTCCAGCCTGGCTCCCTCTGCCCATGGGACCTTTGTTTATTTTGCAAATGTTCTTTTTTTTTCCTTCAGGCTAGATTCTATTGAGCTGATGTGTCCCTCACAAGGGACAGGCTTTTGGTTTCTTGCCTGTCCCTAACTGCTTGTCCTTTGGGGCTCCTTGGGTGCTTGTACCCCTAGGCTGATCCAGAAGTCTCCTCTGGCTTTCTCTTCCCCATTCACCAGCTCAGCCAACCTTTGTGGCTTGTTCTCAGGCCTGCCCTAGGCCTGAGAGTCAAAGATCTGATTCTTACTCAGAGATAAGCTCGCTAAAGAGGAGACGGTCTAGTGAAATGTGGAATTCTCTAACTCTCTAGGTTTTATGTCTCTGTAAGAATCAAGATCTCTGGATCACATAGTTGGGAGTTAAGAGGGGGCTTCCCCTAAGGGAAACCAGCCATCTGAAAGGTCCCTAATTTCAAGTGGCTCTGAGGGACTGGACACCCAGCTGTTTACACCTACATGTTTCCCCACTGACTGGCTCTTCCATCAAGTGGTGGGAAGGACTGGGGACTCCAGGTTTGAAATGCCAATACCAGGATAGACTCCACTCCCTGCCCCACCGAGCTTGCAGCATTCCAGCAAGTCAGGGTTTCCAGCACATTCACTACTACTGTGAAGAGTCACCAGCTCACTGGAAAAGAGGCTAAGGCTCAGGAGGCAGAAATTCTCAGCCAAGGCAGTTTCTAGCCACCATGTCTGCCTTTAAGGTTTTCCAAGAGGCCAATTGCAGAAGCCAAGGCCACGCTATCCCTATGTGGTCTAGATTCCTTGATCTAGGAGTCTCCATCCCTCACCTCCATTCCCCCTCTCCTCTGAAGCAATATGGCCAGAGTAAGTCCCTCACTCCACAGCTGACACCAAACCTCAGCTTCTGGCTTTCTCCAGGGTGGGTGTGACAGGGAATGAAGTCCAGGCCTCCCAATAGAAAGGAGCTCCTAGCATGCCACATCTCAACAGCAAGACACAGCAACCATTGGATCCTTGCATATACCCAGCATGCACACCACCCCAAACCCTCAGCTCCGCAGTGCTTCTTGGAATGAGAGCGGAGTGGAGAGATGGGAGCTGACTAGCGTGTGGGCGTCTGGATATGAGAAGTTAAATCTAATGGAAACTTCGTCTAGTCAAACCAAGAAATCAGAAGCAGGGCCTTTATTCCTGTCAACAAGGATACAGTGAGGATGAAACCTACGCTCGGCTGCCATTTCCTATTGACCTCGTTGCTATGGTGACATCCTTTGAGCATCAACAACTCCAAAGAATTCCAAAAGGGCTCTCATTCACTGGCAGCTAGGCACAGAAATGGACTCCCTCTCCAGCTGGCTCTGTCATGTGACCCACAACTAGGGTGACCCCATGACCAGGCTTGCCTGGAAGTGTCCCTGGGTCCAGGGTGACCTGGTTTGGACAAGTTAAACAAATGGTTACCCTTGTGTGGGTGACTCTTATGTGACAGGTGCTGGGTGGAAGTGGAGATGAGCTCAGACAGAAGAGGAGGAAGGGAAGGGGTAATCCAGCAAACCCTGGGACAGAGACACTGCCACAGAGACACCGGACAGAGAGACTGGGACAGAGATCCTAGGACACAGAGACACTGGACACAGAGATACTGCTACAGAGACAATGGACAGAGAGACTGGGACAGAGATACCAGGACAGAGAGACACTGCCACAGAGACACTGGACAGAGAGACTGGGACAGAGATCCTAGGACACAGAGACACTGGACACAGAGATACTGCTACAGAGACAATGGACAGAGAGACTGGGACAAAGATACCAGGACAGAGAGACACTGCCACAGAGACACTGGACAGAGAGAGATACTGCCACACAGACACTGCCAGAGACACTATCAGAGACACTGCCACACAGACACTGCCACACAAACACTGCCACACAGACACTGACAGAGACAGAAACACTAAGACAGAGACACTGTCACACAGACACTGTCACACAGACACTGTCACACAGACACTGCCACAGAGAGACACTGCCACACAGACACTGCCAGAGACAGTACCACACAGACACTGTCAGAGACAGAAACACTAAGACAGAGACACTGTCACACAGACACTGCCACACAAACACTGCCACACAGACACTGCCACACAGACAGTGCCACACAGACAGTGCCACACAGACAGTGCCACACAGACACTGCCACACAGACAGTGCCACACAGACACTGCCACACAAACACTGCCACACAGACACTGCCACACAGACACTGCCAGAGACACTGCCAAACAGACACTGCCAGAGACACTGCCACACAGACAGTGCCACACAGACAGTGCCACACAGACACTACCACAGACACTGCCAGAGACACTACTACTTGTCTTCCATTTGCCACATGCCAAGCATCTCTTCCTGTGGGAAAGGGTCAATGTGGCTTCTCACTGTTGCATCTGTGCCATTGCTATGGCAATTAAAGCTCTAACACACCTGCCCTGTCATCTTTCTGAAAACAAAGGGGCCACCAGGGTTGACGGCCCTTCCTTCTTGTTCCCTCCATCCTGTTCCTTCCCAGGGTCTGTCCCCCTAGTGTGAAGTCACTGTCCCCCTTACCACTGTGTCCTTAAAGTCCCTGGGGAGATGGTGCGGAGCCAGGGGAAGCATCATGACAGCTATATTATAGATGAGAGAACCGAGGCAGAAGAACTCTTCCAGGGAACACAAGCAAGGAGCTGCAGCCACCCTGAGGCTGCTGCAGAGGCCACTGTGGCTGGAAGTTACCTGCCTCAGGTCTCCATTCCCGGCACTGTCTTTTCCTCTCAGCCTTCAACTTGTGTGGCCATGAAGCCAGAATGAACATCTGCTGACATGTATTCACCATTAGCTCACCTCAGAGGCAGGAGTGCCAAGCAAAGAGGCCAGGTCTCAGGGCCACCTGTGCCATAGAGGTCTTAGCTCCACTTCCAAATCCCTGGTAAAGCCAGTCTGCAAGCTCATCCTGTATACAGATCTCCTCCTATGCTGGCACTTGGCCTGCTGAGGTGGAGGCCAGGAGACTTCTCCTAGTACCTGGGCTAGGACAGGATCTGAGCCCATAGGCTCCAGCAGCCCTAATGGGACCTCCTCTCCCCTCCCTTTGCTTGTGGGGTGGGGGGATCCAAGAGCACCTGCCTGTCAGGCATCCTTCTAGCCTTCTCTATTCCCCCATTTCCTGCTCATCCCCTGTTCTCCCAGCTCCTCCCTACTCCCCCAGCTCCTCCCTACTCCCCCAGCTTCTCCCTACTCCCAGCTCTCCCAGCTCCTCCCTACTCCCCCAGCTTCTCCCTA
>JANHMN010000004.1:5030299-5050611 GCA_030674055.1 Rhabdomys pumilio
ACCACACACATACATACACATGTACGCACACCGCACACATACACCACATATACATATATACACATATATACCACATGCACATACATACACCACACACATATATACCACACATACACATATATACACAAACCATACTTACACTACTCATACATACATACACATATACACACCACATATATACACACCCCCACACATACATACACACATACATACACACAACACACACACATATACATACATACACATCACACATATACACACACCACACACACACATACACACACCACACACATACATACATGCATATATACACACACCACACACATATACCACTCATACATATATACACATATACACATCACATACATACACACCCCCTACACATACATACACAATACACATACCACACACACATAACACACGACACACACACACCAGGGCTTCCCACATGAAACATCCTGCTGACTTTGAAAAAACAAAACAAACAAAAAAACCAACAACAGGATTGAAAGATTTTAGGAGGGTCACATGACATGGCAGAGCCTCGGGCCTGGGAGTAGATCACAGGTGAATAAGGATTGCAGTCTTTGCTCTGCCTAGGCTCTGGCTGGGGACTTTGTAACTGGATGGGAGAAGAATTAGCCAAAGTCCCAGCTCTGACATTGTGTGTGTGTGTGTGTGTGTGTGTGTGTGTGTGTGTGTGTGTACGTGTGTGTGTGTGTGCTCTGTTTCCATCTCCACAGGAGCGGGCAGCAGCGTGCATCATAAGTGTAACAGTGCCAAACACCGTATCATCTCACCAAAGGTGGAGCCGCGGGCCGGGGGCTACGGGGGCCATTCAGAAGTACAACACAATGACGTGTCAGAAGGCAAGCATGAACCCAGCCACGGCAGGAGCACGAGCCGGGAGAAGAGGAATGGCAAGGTGGCCAAGCCGGCACTGCTGCACCAGAACAGCACGGAGGTTTCTTCCACCAACCAGGTGGAGGTCCCCGACACTACCCAGAGCTCCCCCGTGTCCATCAGCAGCGGACTCAACAGCGACCCCGACATGGTTGACAGCCCGGTTGTCACAGGTGTGTCCAGCATGGCAGTGGCCTCTGTGATGGGGGGACTGTCCCAAAGTGCCACAGTGTTCATGTCAGAGGTCACTAATGAGGCCGTGTACACCATGTCCCCCACCGCTGGCCCCAACCACCACCTCCTCTCGCCTGATGCCTCTCAGGGCCTTGTACTGGCTGTAAGTTCTGACGGCCACAAGTTTGCCTTCCCCACCACGGGCAGCTCAGATAGCCTGTCCATGCTGCCCACCAATGTGTCCGAAGAGCTGGTCCTCTCCACCACCCTTGACGGTGGCCGGAAGATTCCAGAAACCGCCATGAACTTTGACCCCGACTGTTTCCTCAATAATCCAAAGCAGGGTCAGACATACGGGGGTGGGGGCCTGAAAGCTGAGATGGTTAGCACCAATATCCGGCCCTCGCCACCTTCAGAGAGGAGCTTTGGCTTCACCAGCGTCCTCACCAAGGAGATCAAGACCGAAGACACCTCCTTTGAGCAGCAGATGGCCAAAGAGGCCGCCTATTCCTCCTCGGCAGCAGCTGCAGCCTCCAGCTCCCTTACCCTGACTGCGGGATCTAGCCTCCTGCCGTCGGGCGGTGGACTGAGTCCCAGCACCACCCTTGAGCAGATGGACTTTAGTGCCATAGACTCTAACAAGGACTACACGTCCGGCTTCAGCCAGACTGGCCACAGCCCCCATATCCACCAGACCCCCTCCCCCAGCTTCTTCCTGCAGGATGCCAGCAAGCCCCTACCCCTTGAGCAGAATACCCACAGCAGCCTAAGCGAGTCAGGGGCCACCTTTGTAATGCCCACGGTGAAAACGGAGGCCTCGTCCCAAACCAGCTCTTGCAGCGGCCACGTGGAAACGCGGATAGAGTCTACTTCCTCCCTGCACCTCATGCAGTTCCAGGCCAACTTCCAGGCCATGGCGGCAGAAGGGGAGGTTACCATGGAGACCTCACAGGCAGCTGAAGGGAATGAGGTCCTCCTCAAGTCTGGGGAGCTGCAGGCCTGTGGCTCTGAGCACTACCTGCAGCCAGAGACCAACGGGGTGATCCGGAGTGCAGGTGGCGTCCCCCTTCTCCCGAGCAGTGTGGTACAGGGACTCTACCCGGTGGCTCAGTCCAGCCTGGGCCACACCTCTAACATGGAGCTCAGCCTGGACCATTTTGACATTTCCTTCAGCAATCAGTTCTCAGACCTGATCAATGATTTCATCTCTGTGGAGGGGGGCAGTGGCACAATCTACGGGCACCCGCTGGTGTCAGGGGACAGCACCGCACTCTCACAGTCGGAAGATGGGGCACGGGCACCCTTCACCCAGGCGGAGATGTGTGTTCCCTGCTGCAGCCCCCAGCAGGGCAGCCTGCAGCTGAACAGCACTGAGGGCGGGCCCAGCACCATGGCCTACATGCATGTCGCCGAGGTGGTCTCGGCCGCCTCGGCCCAGGGCACCCTGGGTATGCTGCAGCAGAGCGGACGGGTGTTCATGATGACTGACTATTCCCCAGAGTGGTCTTACCCAGAGGTAAGCTGCAGATGCCACTACATGCCACTGCCTTACCACTCCCCTCACCTGGGCCATTGTGAAGCCTGGAAAGCTTGTTTGCATGTGGCCATTCTTTGGATGGAGCTCTGACCGGAAACACAAAGCTGTTCCCTCCCATGGTGGCTCTCAGACTTCACTGTAGCAGGTAGCTTTGCAGTCAGGGCTATCCCTGGAGGCAAGCTGCCCTCCCGGCACCCATCAGAACAGTGTATGTTCTCCTTTTCCTTCTCTTTTTCCTTTCCTCCCCTTTCTCCCCTCCCTTCTTTGGGGGATGGAGGGGGATGTCTTGGTGCTGTTTTTAAAGCATCCAGAAATCAACACCAGAGTCACAGGGTCATTGGTCCCTGTAACTCAAGCTTGGCCTCGCTAACGCAAACGGGCAGTGCTCCCATCCACAGTGAAAGGGAGGGTGCAACTTTGGAACACTCGGCCATCTACAGAATCAGAAGCATGGCATGTGACCCAGGATCTAGCCTGTGCTCCTGTCACCATGGGCTGTCACCTTAAAGACTACTGCTCCAACAAGATCATAGGAAGACGCAGGTCTTGCCTGGTGGGGGTGGGGGATGCAATAAAATAGAATGAGATGGGAAGGGGCCAGTGCGTTTCCAGATGCCCTGAACACCTTGCTTGCATGCGGCCGAGCTTGAACTTTCCCTGGCTTCATCAGTGCATCCTCTTGGGCCCGAATCAGACACTATCCGCACTGGGGGTGGCTGCCCAAAACTCTTGGTCCCCTGGCCATATCATCTAGGCAACAGGCAGGGAATGGACTCATACTTCTTCCTCCCTCTGGGAAAGCTAACCCAGGTCAGAAAAGAATCAGAGTAGCACAGGTCGCAGCCCAGTAGCCCTGCACCGGCAGCCTGGCAGCCCGGCAGCTGTACAGGCAGAGCAGCTGTTGTGCATGTGGTCTTGTGAGTGTCCACGGGATACTGATGGAAGCCGGGAGACCACTGTGGTAGGTGAACAGCCAGGAGCATGGCGCTGGAACTGGAACTGGATGGGCTGGTAGGAATCCTGTCTCTACCCTTAGACGCCAGTGACCTTGCCATCTTTCCTGTCTCTAAAATAGCACCCATGGAGAGACCCTGAGAGACGTTTCAGCAATCGAGAGCACTAGCTGCTCTCCCAGAGGGCCCGGGGTTCAGTTCCCAACACCCACACAGAAGCCGATGACTGTCTGTGACTCTAGTCCTAGGAGATCTGAACACCCTCTTCTGACCCCATCAGGACCGGGCATGCACATGGTCCACAAACAGCATGCAAGCTAAACACCCATACATATACAAAATTAAATTAAATTTTAAAAATTAAAGCAGCAAAGGGAGCCTGGAGTCTCTGCAGCCCAACCAGAGCCAGCCCTGTCCACCTCAACTCTGGCAAACCCCAATCCCCTGGTAAGAACCCAGAAGGACCCCACTGGGCTTCCTCTTGGTGTGGCTCAGCTGTCACCCAGCTATCCCGAGCAAACATCATTGTACCTCCTGCTGTGATCACCAGAGACCCACTGGGGAGCCTCCTCCAGGAGGCTTAGAAAACCCAAAAACCTGCTAAAGCAGTAAGGAAGGAAGATGAGACTACCATGTATTCTGGGAAGGCCGTATTGGCCTTGTGACCTGACTCAGATCTGACTCTCTGGGCCTCCATTTCCTTATCAACACACAGAAGAGAGGGGTGGACTTGAGAGCCCCATGTCTTAGGACTTAGGAGGTGCTACCCTCACAAAAGCTGCCTACAGGTTTTATAACACCTAAGAGGTGGGATCATCTTGTTTCCTGGCCTGTGAGTGTGTGCCCAAGCCAGCTCTCTAGCCTCTGCTGAAAGGAAGTCTTCAGCAAGCCTGACTTCCTTCATCAGTCTATGCAGAGTTCGCCTCTATCCCCGAGACTGGCAGTTCAGCAGATCTCCACCAGAGGGCAGCCCAGGATGGCATATGCAATAGTAGTCAGAATCCAACCCACGTTTTCCAGAAACCCTGATGAGTCCCAGCACCCTGAAATGGTAGCCAAGCCAAGCCAATTTGATTAGAGGAAAAAAGCCATTTTGGTGTCCAACAGGACCTCATGGTGAAGCCTCCAAAATGGCTTCCTTCTTGCCAGGCTCTCCTACCCAGGGCAATAGTGGGGTCACGGGGCTCTCTCTGTAAGAGGCAGAACTTCTCTGCTGGCACTTGTGTCCCATCACAAACCCCTTTTTGGCATGATTGCCTAGTATCTTGCCTTCTGTCCTTGCCAGCTGATAAGGGTGCACACATCAGCTGACTTCACCAGAAGTCTGGTCTGAAGCAGGCTCTGGCAAGCTCAGGAGGAAACCCTGCAGCTGGGACCTTGCTTTAAGTCAGGCTATGTGGGCACTGGTATAGCACCCCCACCAGCTTTGAACTGCAATAGCTCTCTGGCATGCCATGCCCAGCCTGGCCTGCTGGGTCCTCCCTGAGTGTGCTTTCCTTCCACATCTGTTCCCATGTCTCCTCCATACCTACCCACTTGGTGATCACACATACACACACACACACACACACACACACACACACACGTGTGTGTGTGTGTGTGTGTGCACCAATGCTCTCTGCATCTCAATGCATCTGCCCAGGGTGCATGGGAATTCAAGACCCTTCATCTCAGGACTCACAGAACATAGACCTCAGATGGCACCCCTGCCTCTCCCCCACCACTCCCCTGCATCATCTCCCACCACTGGTTCCCAGTGCTGCAGCAGGCAGAAGAAGCTGCAATTAGAACTGTCAGGAAGGCACACATCACAAACAGCTCAGCGCAGCCAGGCGGAGTGGTTGCCATGGGAACCGTCCCTGGAACTGATGGATTCTGAGGCGTCCTGCGGCAGTTGCCATGGAGAAGGTCTTGATGTTCCCCGGTCTCCGCAGTTCTTTGTTCCCCCAGTTCACCCCCCCCCACGCCCCGCAGCAATCCATCGTTGAACTAACAGCTGTGGGTCACAATTACCATGTCCCCTTTTCTCACGTGGTAACCATCCGTGGCCTTTTGAAGCCAGTGTTCTCCCACGTCCCAGGTTTTACAGGAGGATCTTGCTCAGAGCAGGACACCACACCCAGGCAGTCATTTCCAACCCCCTATCACTTTGACAGACCCCTGAATGCACTTTACGGAGCTGCTGGAGGCAGAAAGGCTTCTGAAATCACAGCTACAAGAGGGTCTGGGCTACTTCCTGAAGTCACACAATTACCAAGGGCAAGAGAAGACGCTGGGGGGTTGGGGGTTGGCTCGGCAGCCTTGCAGGGGCCTGGGTTTGCTTCTCAGCGCCCACTTGGTGGCTCATGGCCATCTGTAACTCCAGTTCCAGGAGATCCAGTGCCACCTCCCAACCTCTGAGGGCACCAGGCACACGCATACATACATGCAGGCAAAAATATACACAATAAATAAACGGGGTGGGGGCACACTATGCTTTTGGAACCCTGTCTTGAGCTTTTTCCACTGTCTCCAAACCTTGGTGGAGACATCACACCCAGAGGAAAATTTACTTCCCTCCAACGGCCAGTCTACTGGCTCTGGGCCACAGATAGCCTCAGGACATCATTATAGTAAGCAGTACCTGCTACTATGATACCCAAGACTAGCCATGCCGTGCCTAAGGCTGGGTTCCAGGGAACACTGTAGGTGAGTCTTGAGAGCAAAAATGGGTATGGAAGTTGGAGCTTCCTCTAGGGCAGGAACAAGCAAGGGTTAAGAAGAGCAAACGAGAATCAGGGACTGAATAGGAGACAGAGTCTGGCAGGCTTGCCTGGGACAGCAGCAGAGAGCTAGGGCCCAGGCCGGTAGCAGCGAGGAAGTGGGGAAGTCGAGGCTCACTGCCGCGGCTCCTAACCAGGCCTCGCTTCAGCTCCTGGAGCGCCTCTCGGCCTTCCCTAGCCAGGGCGCCAGGTGGCGCTCTCCTCCCTATCCAGCACAGCTCTCCGCCCCCCTGCAGGGAAAGGTGTTTACTTGTTTGGGGGTGGGGTGGATGAGCCTCTGGGGTGGGTCTATCCAAGGTTAGCCAGGAGAGCCAGAGGCCAGCGCCCCTGCCTCTACATCCCGGGGCAGAGCATCCCTTCACTCCGAATGACCAGCTTTTCTTCCTGGCTAAGCCGTAAGTAGGGGACCTCTGGTCTTCTCCACCTGGGGCTCAGGAGAAAGAGAGAGGGAGGGAGAGACAGACAGAGAAAGAGACAGAGAGACAAGGAGAGACAGAGAGAGACAGAGACAGAAAGAGAGACAGAGACAGAAAGAGAGGCAGAGAGACAGAGACCAAGAAACAGAGACAAAGAAACAGAGACAAAGAGAGACGCTAATCACTAATGGAACAAAGGCCCTGAAAGGGATTTCCTGGGAGCAGCCACATGAGGCTGCTTGTTCTGGGGTATTCCTGCTGGCCAGAGCAGGTTAGAGGGAGCCCCGCCTTTCTAATGCTTTCTGGCGCTTGGCTCCTTGGGTCTGTTAAGACAGTTTTCCCTCCACATGAGCAGAGGAAGGTCAGCCTAGGCTCTGTAGGCCAGGTTTCCAGGCTGGTGCCTACGTGTGTGGTGCAGAAGTGCCAATGAGGGGCCATTCCTGTGTCTATGTAGCTCAAGATACCCTGAGTGACACAGCAGCCAGGTCGGGGGCTGGAGGGTCAGTCTATCCCAAGCCCCAGCTCAGTAACAAGAGCTCTGAGCCCCTCTAATTGTGATGCAACACTTTGGTTTTTCTCTCTCCCTATAAAGAGTTCTTCACCCCACCCACCTCCTGGGCCTCCCCCCTTACCATCTCCTACCACACCTGGGGCCTCCATTTCCCTTCAGTTTCCTGCAAGAACATCTATCTGTCCCCTGGGGTGACAGTTTCCAAATCTGAGATCCCTCCACCTCTCCCTAAATGCATGACTCAGAGTCCCCTGTGTCCCCTCTGCTTCCTTCCTGGGGACCCTGCTGGCTGGTTCTCAGGTGCACCATGGGCTTCTGTGGCATGAGAATCCCTACCTCCCACTAGTATCCTGAACTTTCAGGGTCAAGATGCTGGGGGCCAACTGAGGAGCGCCTCTGGGAATCAGAGCAGCTGCAGGCCTGTCTTCTAGAAGAGCTTCTCAGAAGTCAGGGCTTTTTAGAATGGTGAAATACAGCCTGGGAATCTGCATGTGTAGCCAGCAGCCCTCAGCCCTCCCCATCAAAGCTTGCAGCTGCAGGGGCCTCCTGCCTGCTCCATCCCTGGGGGAAACTGCTCCATCTCTTCTCTCTCCTCTGCAGGGAGGAGTGAAGGTCCTCATCACAGGCCCGTGGCAAGAAGCCAGCAATAATTACAGTTGCCTGTTTGACCAGATCTCCGTGCCTGCATCCCTGATTCAGCCTGGGGTGCTGCGTTGTTACTGCCCAGGTGAGGAGGCTGTACTCAGCCCAGCGGGGGTTGGGGAGGAAGGAGAACAGTAGACTCTGAGTCAGCCTTGGGGTGACCTTGAGCAAGTCACGCCTTTCCTCTGCTTTCCTCCGAGGTGAAGAAGTGTGCTCAGACAGTCTATTATAATATCGTCAGTTGGGGCTCATGGATTCCGTATCAATGGGGGTTACTAGGCATGCTCAGTGGGGGATGTGGAGAAAACAAGCAAAAGGACTATTTAAAGAACCAATTAGTCAAATGACATATCCGAGCTGGGGCCCAGCTGGGGCCGGGCCAAGGTGATAGATAGACAAAGTCTCTTCTACAGCAGAGATGACCTCACTTCTGCCCCCGTCCAGGCCACCCTGAGGCTCAGAGAACTCAGGGCCCTGTGCTCACAGTATTGGTTCATTGAGGCACAGGGTAAGTACCAGGAGGTCAGGGAATCCTTCCATGTGGAGGGATTGTGGGGAAGTGGGGTGTGTGGCTCAAACTAAGAATGCCGAGCATAGGGTCCTTTGAGAGGTAGGCATACACGTAAAGTACTTCTGGTTTCAAGGCCTCAGAGGAAGCCAGCCAGAAGTGCATGCCCTCTGTGGCTCTGTCTTCTCCCTCCCTTATCCTGGGCCTCAGTATCACCTAATTCATGGTCTTAGGCTTTTTGTCTTGGGATTCCTTTTTACCTGAGACATGTCTAAGGGACCTCAGATGTGCAGGCATGTAAAACTGGTCAATAAGTCAGACACCTGTAACAAAGCATGAAGGAATTGATTTAAAGACAATTATAGAAATTGGTTTTAAGACAATTATTTAATATTCGTATAATTTATTGCCCGTCAAAGATGAGATCAAATTTGCATACTAACAAAATAGATGCGTTTATCGTCCCACCAACTATGAAATCTTGGCTATCTGATACCGAAGGGCATAGAACATCTTCAAAGTTTCAGTTCATCGATGTCTTGATTTTATAACCATCAATACTGAGAATATGCCAATACACATAAATACGAAGTGTAAAGTGGCAGAAATTTGGTTCTGAGCCACTTTAGAAATTGTTGAAAATTCTGTCCTAACTGGAAGCCAAAATTCACATAATGATTTTTTTTTTAAATGAAACTAATCCGCAACTCAAAAAGCAATCTTTAAAAGCAAACATTCACCTGGACCCCTGGGAGCTTCCAGAGACTACACCACCAACCAAAGAGCATACATGGGCTAGCCCATGGCCCTAGCACACATGTAGTAGAGAACTCCCTTGTCTGGCCTCAGAGGGAGAGGATTTGCTTAATCCTGTAGAGACTTGATGCCCCCAGGGAAGGGGGGTTTTGGGGGGATGAAGGGTGTGGAAGGGGAGCACCCTCTCAGAGGCAAAGGAGAGGTGGGATGAGAAAAAAACTCTGGTAGGGGGAGACAATATTTGGAATGTAAGTAAATAAAATAATTAAAAATATATAGGAAATACTTGGGATTTTTAAAGGTCTAGAAACTATAGTCTAATACAAATATTCTGGGTAAATTTAAGCTTTTAAGTTATTTGTAATTTAAACAATATAAAAGCAAAGAAGGCTGGGTATGTAAGGAAGATGCTCGTGATCCCCAATTTGGGAAGTGGAGGCAGGAGGATCAGAAGTTCAAGGTCCTCTTCAGTTACATAGTGAGTTCAAGGTCAAAACAAATAAACAAATAAATAGTAAGTAAATCAATAAATAAAATAATAAAACAAAGATTCTTTTTAAAAAAGCAAACGCTCGAATACAATACAATACAAATGGACTCTTGTGATACTTATGTACTAAGGAGTGATGGGGGGGGGGAACTATTTAGTCTCTTTTTTCAGGAATTGAACCGTAAGAGCAAAGAATTTGGTGTGAGCAGGAGAAACACCGCAGCTCATGACAAGTCCCAGACCAGAGACGAGGTGCTTTAGGCAGGGTTTGCTGGTGACATGTGTCTGGACAGCCATGCAGAGCAAAGCACTCATATTACTTGTGCAGTGAAGTCCCTCGAGCCAACATGGGCAAGCACAGCCTGGAGGGCCTCAGAGTCACTACCCATTTATGTTGAATTTTTGGTTGTTCGACGTTTAGAAACCTTTCACTGTTGCCAAACTTGGTGTGAACCCTGGCATTCCATTTGGCAACACCTTATGGGGGGGGTCATGTGACCCACAGTTTAGAGATCTTCTTAGGTTGGTATCTCTGCCTGGATGGCCTCTGACTAAAGCTACTTCCCTGTTAGCCTGTGGACCCCGTGAAGGCAGGAGACTGTCTTTCTTGGTGACTGTTGTGTTCCCAAAGTGCCTGGAGATCTGTAAAGAAGAGACTGGGCCTCTAGAGCTTGAAAGCAGTTTGGAAAACATGACCTTTCTGTTCCCTTGGCTGGGACTGGGAAGCCTTTGTCTCATTAACCTCCCTCCCAGATCACCAGTTCTACGGATAACCCATCCACCTAGCTTGGGCAAGGGCCAGAGAGGCAGAACAAGGAAGATGGGACATCCTACATTGTTTGAAACCAGAGATCATGAAAGGAGGGTACTTCCAGTAGAAAGGAGGTCATGTACAGCAAGACGGAGGGTACTTTCGGCAGTCAGCATGGAGAAGGAAAGAAGGGACTCCCTGACAGAAGCAGGCTAATCAGAACTGTGCAGGCCTACAGGGTTCTCCTACACTCAGTGTGGTCTCTCCCCAGTGGCTGCCTGTCTTGCCGACCCTGTCCCGTATTGCAACACTCTGGAGCTTACAAGCCACCCACTCCTCCTCCCTGACCTCTCCGTCCTCTCCCTCCCCCTTCTTTTCCCCTTCTTCCTCATCTTCCACTCCTGTCTTCCACCTTCCTTCTTCTCTCTCTTCACCTTCCTTTGCAATCCACCATATCAGAATGCCCTGCTCTACAGAGTTGGCATCAGTGGTTCAGCTTAGTCTAGCATACCCCAGGACGAAATACCTGGTGCTTATAGCAACACACACACACACACCCCTTGCTGGTGACCCAGCTCTCAACAGCTCCAAGGCTGGCTCCAGAGGTACACAGCCCCAAGTCCTCCCAGCAACCCTATGAAAATTGGACAGCCACCATCCAGATGGCCACCCTGGGCCAAGGCAGCCTAGCCCAGCTCAAGAGAGATGGCAGCATGCTATTAAACTGTCCACTGTGCACCTGCTGTGGGAAGGGACTTGCCTAGCCTATAAATAGATGCCACATCTTTCTGTACCTGGCTAAATACCTTGCCTCCGGTTCCTGACAAAGGACTGGGCTTTGTATGACCTCTGAGTGGTATCCCAGGTCAGGACTCAGAGGATTCTGGGAGCTGGAATCAGTCCCACGAAAGTATGTCCTGTCAGCTACATACCATCTGTGTAACCACACCTTGGAAATTGGTGTCCCTGAATCTTAATCTTCAGAGACCTTCTTCCACATAGCTGAGAGCCTAAAACAATCAGGGGTCATGAAGCGCTTGCCTCCGAGGCTCATCTCTAAAAGGCTTTTCTAGAACAAGAGTGGGGAGAAGGAAAGAGCCAGGTAATTCTCCTCAGGGAATTCACCTGCTCTCCATGCACTTCTGGGTCGCCCTTGCTGATACACAGAGTCCATCCAGGCCACTGCTCTTCCTGGTCCCTGGGAAACTTTAGAACGGCCACTGGTCACTTCTAAAATATCCTTTCTCCAGCCAGACGCCACAAACCTAGGGGCTGCGTGCCATGATCTGGCCGCTGCACACCTCGTGCTGGCAGCTTCACAAAGTATGTCCTGTGAGAATCTATCATCTTAAAATCCCAACTGAAACAGGTCCTGCCGGGTGTATTGATCGGTTGCTTTATTCGTAAATTAGTTCATCATTTTGAAATCATTTATAAGAGTTTCCTGCATGACATGGATTGAATAGATGCCTAGACACCAACTGAGATGAAGTCCCAACCCACAGGGACACCTCACTCACTCAAAAAGCTTCTAATCCAAAGCTGGGTCAAGTCAATCAACCGCCTCCTTGGGAGGTGGTGCCAGCTGCTGGCCATGTCATCTTGGGGTCTTCTGGAGGAAGCTGAGACCAATTCTAAAGGATAAACACCAGACACCAGAACCAAACTGGCCTTGCCAACAAAAAGGGGCTCAGAAGCCAGTGAACACAAGCCAAGCCACCTTAGAGGCTGAGATGATTAGGACGGGAAGAGAGGCACAGAGAACACGAATGTCAACTGCCTGCCAGCCTGGTGCACCTGCCTGGGCAAAACCAAACCCGACAGAGAATGGAGTTCCTCCAAGTTCACACTATCACTGGCAACAGGAAACACATGGTTTGGGTCTGTCCTGAGCCCAAGGGAGGCAGTCAAGTCAGACTACTGAGCAAGGACAATGCCATGGACTAGAAGCAGAAGGTGGAGTAGTCTCGCAAGAAGTCTGCGGGCTTGCAAGCCCCACTTGGTCTCCTAGGAAGTTGTCAAAAAGCAAGAGGTGAAACACAGAGTGAGCAGAACACATGTTAAAGCAGCTCACTTAAAGGAGTTATGGACAGCCAGAATGGAATCTTGACAGTGACTGTGGCATTGACCATGCAGAACTGAACTGATGGGGTCTTGGCTGTTGGGAGCTGACACACTGCTATAGGAAGACAGAAAATAATGAAGGAATGAAAAGATGCAGCAAGAGAAAGTGGAGAGGGTCTGCACAGCAGAGAGGGTGTGCACCAGAAACAGGAAGTGCACGGCAGAGAGGGTGTCCACAATGGAGGAGGTTCCTTCTCAGACATGAGGATGCGTGTCCCAGGGAGGTTGGCAGAGGCAGGATGGCACAGAGCCAATCTTGGGAAGGGTAGAAGAAGATGTCACAACAGGCAGAGGATAAGGAGAGCGCAGAGGCCCTGAGGAGGGAAGATGTTGGCCAATGGAAGTCTGATTGTACCATACTTGCATGGGAAGCCAGTGACTTTAGACAGCAGAGTGATTTGATCTAAATTATGCCTTTAAAAGATTTTTCTGAGCTGATGTGCTAATGTGCACCTTTAATTCTAGCACTTGGGGAGGGAAGGTGCAGAAGCAGGTGGATCTCTGTGTTTAAGGCAAGCCTGGACTACATAGTGAGTTCTAGGCTGCCCAAGGATACATAGTGAGACCCTGACTCTCAAAATAAAAAAATGTATTCTGAGAGAATGGGTTAAGAGAATCAATAACCTAAATAGGAAAGCCAGAGCAACTGGGCTGGGGGTGACCTTTAAGGAAGAAGACTCCCCTGGTTACCTCTTCTAGGGGTGCTCAGGGCAGCCCCCACCCCCCAAGCCTACTGCAGTAGGAACAGACATGAGACGTGTTGGCTTTGTTGCCTTCAGTGAGAGGCCGTTGTGTCAGCAGAGGCAAAGTGTCATCAATAAGAGTAGAAGCAGGCACTGAGGAGACTCAAAGAGGAAGTCAAGGAAGCCTGTGGGTCCTGGGCCTGACACCTTGAACTGGCAGGTCCCCCTTGTACTGCATCTCTGGGGATGGTGGGGATGCCTGAGTGTCTGCTACATTCAGCTGTGCGGCCAAATGTGTAGACACTAGGACAGTGACATTGGAGCATTGGAGGAGGGTCCTCCATGGGGAGACTGGATACAAAATACAGCTTCTCCCACCTGGAGAACAGAGCACCCTGGTATCACAAGGAAAGTTCTCAGAGCCCTTCCTCCCTGTTGGTAAACCAGGCACATCTCTAGGAGAGAACAGAGACCACAATCTTGGAGTTTTGCCAAGGGATGTGGGATGGCAGAAGACTCTCCATATCACTGGGGAGCCCTATCCAGAGAAGAACCATGGGAGGTTCTTCACGATCCCTGGGGAACTCATCCTTTCAGATTATGTCCTGGACACCTGGGTAGGGATGTCCCCAAGACCTGCTTTCTATATACACCTCAGTTGGAGAAAGGCCATGGCCAATGAGTTGGGTTTCCCATCGGAAGTGGGATCTGCAGATGTCCTCTGAGGGAAGCCAGAGCTTCACCCTGTCCTCAGGAGCAGCTGACTTGGATGGCTTCCTCAGGACCGTAGGCTTCTGAAAGCCAAGAGCCTAAACAGTAATATGATCCCCGTGCCGTCCTCCCTGGAAATCAGCCTGCTCCTGCTGGGGGAGGCCCTGTGGATTGGTGTCTCAGCTCCAGAAAGCAGTGCCCAGAAAATATAACCTGACCCCTATTAGGGGATTGAGCCCCAGCATAGCTACCATAGCCTACAGGACAACTTTGAGGACCACAGTGCAGCCCTCAAGATATCAATGGAGATAATTTGGTGGAGTAGCCTCCACCCCAGCAGATTGTAGGTCCCCACCTCCAGAGGGCTTCTCTCCTATTCCTAAAGAGAACATTTCATCCGTTTGTTTGGCTCATTCAGGAGTTGTTGAGCCCTGAGTTTGCATTAGAATACAAGCTCATGCTTCCCCAAAGTCCTTGGAAGTAACATTGTGCTAGCAGCTTCCCTGCCCACAGCATCAGAGGGCTAACAGGGTCACAGTGAGAGCCACAGCTGAAACTCTTGCTGTCAGCAGGAAGCCAAGCTCCTAAAATATGAGGATCTTACATGAAGTGAGTCAGGACACGGCTGCTGGAAGGGGCCAAGGAAACACAAATGCTCAGATGTTCCTGACCCCAGAGAGAAAGCATGGGACAAGCCATCAGTGCCGAGCTCAGGTTCCTTTCCCATCCCAGGTAGCACGGGAACAGATGGCTGAGACACAGAGGCTTGTCCAATATGGCAGCACATACCATTAATCCCAGAACTCAGGAGTTGAGACAAGCAGATCTCTGGGAGTTTTGAGACCTGCCTGGTCTATACAGTTCCAGGCCAACTAGGGCTCTAGAGTGAGAACCTGTCTCAAAACAAACAACAATTCTCTGGAGATTCCAGACACCTGAAGCCAAGAATGGTTGGGTCAGTAGCTGGTTGTTAACTGAAAGAGGGGTAGTTGGGAGGGAGCCCCTCACTCTGACCGCTCTCTTTCTGACTTTCAGCCCATGACACGGGTCTCGTGACCCTACAAGTTGCCATCAACAGTCAGATCATCTCCAACTCGGTGGTGTTTGAGTACAAAGCTCGGGCTCTGCCCACACTCCCTTCGTCCCAGCACGACTGGCTATCATTGGACGGTAAGCATGGTGTTCTGGTCACCTTCTTGGGCACAGAGGGAGAGGAAGTATAAATGTGGAGGAAAAAAAAGAAGGAGCTGGCAGAAGGGCAGGGACCGGTGTCGGGGTCGGCCAAGGGGGGATCTGTGGAGTTCTCCCATTGACTGAGTACACTCCACCGTTCAGCCTGTGTCTGGCTACTTGTTAGCCGTATCTTAACTCAGCCTCTCTTGGCAACAGATGAAGCATGTGAGGCTGGCTTGTGGCTGTCACTCCCGCCAAGGTGTCTGAGTGATTGAACAAACTCCCCGGGAGCTGGGAGAGCCCAGCAGCTACTCCAGCTATGATGACCCCCTGGTGCCCATCCTGTATCTCTTTCAGGAAGAAGCGAGTGTCCTGGAGGCATGGCCCAGCCCTGCACCTCCTGGAAAAGATAGCAGTGTGGGTGCCGTGGGAGGCCTTTGTTCAGATGACATTGGATGCCAAGCTGTGAACCTGAGATAAATAGCCAGGCCCCCTCCAGGAAGCTCAGCACTTGGCTGGTTTTAAGCCTCTGACTGGTACAGCTCCTAAGACAAGCCCAGGCTTGACTGAAAATATTCTGCAAAGGAGGGCGGGGCTTGCTAGCCAAGGAGGGGCAGGGTCTTCCAAAGTTACTGGCCTTGGCCTTGAGTTGATAGATAGGTTTCTTTCACCCGGTAAACAAAAGAATCTGCAGAAAAACACAAAGACAGGCTAAGGGGTCTCAGGGTTAGGCCTCCTTTCTCTAGGCAAGATACAAGATGCCCTAGAGCTGGCAAGACCTGGGTGGGGTTTTGAAGAGGGAACAAATCCAAGACCTAGGCCTAAGTAGCAGGACAATTCATAAAGGGGACCGTCCACAAAGGGGACAGTCCATAAAGGGGACAGTCTACGGGGTACCTTTGTTGGAAGCCCACAGCAGTCCCTGGGTGTTGAAGGGCTAAGTACCACTCACCCACAGTAGCTGTCTAACCTCAGCCTTCCTTCTCCTGTAGGCCGATGGTTCAGACCCTGCAGGGCTTTCTAGAACTTCTCAGTGTATTCAGCCCAACCTTATCCCTGCTCCTGTCCCCACAGCCACAGGGTGCCTGGCAACTGCCTTGGCCCATGAACCCTCCGGAGTTACTCCCAGAGGTGGTTTGGGGTCAGCAGGCATCTGCACCCTGGCAGGGCTGCCGAGGAGCACCGTGCTGGTTTTGGCAGCATCCCTGGCTGAGGCTGGAGCCAGCATGAGCTGGTGACCTGGAGTGTGTAATGGAGAGGGCAGGGTGACCAGGGTCTCCTGTTCAGGAAATCCGGTTTCGGTTTTGCAGAACAAAATGGGGAATGGAGCAGGACACTCTGCTGAGTCCTGCTTCTCCCAGAGTGACCCCATCGGCCTCATTAGGGTAGAACCCAGGGATGCTGGAACCAGTGTAGGGTCCTGTCTTGAAAGCAGAGTCTCAGGCTAAATGGTGCCTTCAAACACACAAAACATCTGCTGGTCCTTGGAAGCCCAGAAAGCCAGGGATACCTAATGGTGCTTATGATGAAAGGTAAGGGAGGACGCTCTGAGAAGAGAGTAGCCTGCCGGTCTCAGACATTATTAACAAACACATCCCAGGTCCTAGGCCTGCTTCCCAGCAGCCTCTTGCTCCAAGATGGAGTTCTTGCTTCTGTAGGCCTCCAAGCTGAAATACTTTCAGGCCCTTGGCACAAAACAGGAGAGATGGCATTAAGACCTGAGCATCTGAGCAAAGTTGGCTTTGTGTTACCGACCAGGACCCAGTTAGAACCCTAGCTACATGAGTATGGGAGCCACTCTGAGGAACCAGACTGGACCTTCCTGTTTGGGAAAGCCAGCCTGCTATCCACCAAGACCCCTGAGCACTACAGAGGACCCCTGTGGAATTCTCTTCCCTTGTTCCTGACCAGCAATTCTTTCAAGTAATGGGAGGAGACTAGAGGTGGGGTCAGTAGGACTGTGAGATCCCACCTGGATGAGAATCTGGGAGCTTCCCAGCGCTTCTAGATCTCCTAAATGAACGCGCATGACTTGCCCACCATCTCACTCGTCTGATGGTGTGTGGGGGAGGGGAGCAGCGCCTAGACACGCCAGGGGCATAATCTGCCCCAGTGCTGGAGACAGCTGAGACAGCTAGCAGAAGGGCGGGGGTCTCCCGGCCTCCTGCCAACTGGTTGGTTTGGCAGCGAGCTTTGTGTGGAGGCAGAAGCGGCAGCGGCTAGGCGGGTAAGCATCTCCTCTCCACTCCCTCGCGACACCATTCCCTGCTGCGCCACGGCCACTGGGCACCTTCTCCATCACAGCTCACCAAATAGCAGGGACGTGTGTGCAAAGGCGGGGGTGGGGGTGAGGAGACTGCGGCACCGGGAGATCTGGGGCAACGCGGGCGGGAAGCGCGCACGCGATGCACACATACGCCCTCCCCACCACGCGCGCGCGCACCGCCGCAATGCAGGGTCTTTTCGCGCAATAGCTGGTGACTTGGATCCCGTGGGATTCTGGTGCAGGCTAGCTGCCGCAGAACGGCGGGTGTTCATAGGAAGAGCGCGCAGCCGTTCCTGGCAGGGAAAGCGCAAAAGCACTGCATTTGCGGGCTGGTAACTTTGCTGACCTTCCTGGCATCTCCCTCCTCCGACTCTGGAGAGCGCTCTTTGTTCTTCCCCTGCCTTAAAACCCGGGACTATTTGGGGACCAGAATTTCAGCCTTTGCCGCTTTAAAACAATGGACTTGTTTACCAGATTCAAGGCCAGGTGGGGGCGCCTGGTCCCGAAACGCAAAGCATTAGCGCGCACAAGGCGCGTGCACGCAGCAGCTGCGGCTCCGCCTTTGTCCCCGCCGCAGTCTTTGTCCCCGCCGCAGTCTTTGTCCCCAGTGCTCAGTCTTGTCTGCTACGGAGCTTTTGGGTGTGCAGCCCCACTCAGCAGAAAGCGATTTCCTTCTAGGTGGTGGTGGTGGTGGTTCCTGTGGCTCAGGATTTAATGACCCCAATCCTCCGCTAAGGCAAAGCAGAGAATGGGCTTGCAGAAGGGGGAGGTGCAGATGCCACAGCCGAGAGCCTTCCGGACCACCACGCCTTCTCAAGACCTAGGGAGTTTCTCCATAGTACTTTCCTTACTGGGCGCTAGGGACAAAGGGCCACGTTTGCTGAGACCCCCATTGCACAAGCAACCTGCAGTGCAATGCGTGGTTGAGTCGTGATTTCACGGACGCCTGTAGGTGCAGACAAACCTGCGGGAAACCGAGGGTTAATCCACCCTACAGCTTCAAAGCTCCACAGAGGTGGGGGTGGGGGCTAGGGGGCGAAGAGGGGAGGCCACTTAAAGGCCAAGCAGGCAGTTATCAGTCAGGCTAAGAGGGATGGAAGGAGTGTCCTGGGAAGAGAGGACAAAGGGGAAGGAAAGCCTCCATCTTTGTTCAGACTCTGAGTACTGCCACATTTCTCCCCAAGGTCTAGATCCAGAACAAATGTCCCAGGTCATTTGCATAGGACTCCAGGATGGTCAGCAATAGGGCTTGCAATAGGACACTGCTCCAGACTGAAAGTAGGCAAGCCATGAGGTTTGTTTCCCAGGAGGCTTGTCTGGGTAGGGCTTCTAGGAGGTGTCTCTTGTCTGCCTTGGGTCCAGTGGATACACACAGACAGATCTGTGCTTGTGTTCATAAAGAGAATAAGCCCAGGCTAGTCACCACTCCAGCCCTGGAGCTGAGAGCATGCTAGGCAAATATTCATTAGGCCAAAGATAGTGGGGTGCCAGGTGACCTCTGTCCCTGGGAGTCCTTTTTTCTTTGATTCTGAACGGTGGTCTGATGAGATTCAGGGGCTCCCTGCCCCTGCTCCCACCCCTCCTGTCTCCTTGAACATCTGTAAGCTGCTTAGATGTTTGCTCTGCTCCTGCTGAGAGAACCGCACTAAGAGATGGAAGCCCCTCTCCTGGGCTGGTCACCTGGACAGACCTGAATTCACTCTAGGGAGGGAGGGACTTTGTCATCTCAGGCAAGGAGGGAGCTGGGACCAGGAGTCAAGCTCCCCTCCCGTGCTAACCTCAAGCAGGCTAGAGGTCTCTTTCAACTCACAGGACAGAGGAGACTATTTCCCGACACACATCCCTCCCCCAGCACCTTGGCTTTGGCCTAAAAGAAAAGGTAAGGACTGGCTTCCTAGTTTAGTCTGGTCTGACCTGCCCT
The DNA here is from genome assembly GCA_030674055.1 of Rhabdomys pumilio. Taxonomy (NCBI): domain Eukaryota; kingdom Metazoa; phylum Chordata; class Mammalia; order Rodentia; family Muridae; genus Rhabdomys; species Rhabdomys pumilio. Next base: position 5,049,581 of record JANHMN010000004.1, read on the forward strand.
CTGTGCAAACAGATGGGAGAGATGCAGCTGCCTCTGAGTGATGTCACTGTGAACAGATCTAGCCCTGGCATGTGGTCCCCTCCTAGCCAGCTTCTGCCTCCAGCCCATGTCCACCAGGGATAGGGGATGACCCAGACATAGATTCATTGCATACAATCCTGAGACTATAGAAACCTCGGGAGCCAGAGGCCCTGCATGCAGTCCAGCTATGCCACTTGCTCCCCAGAGGCCTCTGGAACACTTCTTCACAAGATGATATTCTAGGGCTTTCTGATGAATGAACCCAGGTCCGTGTAGACAAGTCTGTGGTCCCCACTGTTCAGTCTACCTGGACATCATCCTCATGGGGCCTGCTGAGTGACAGAAGAGTATACATATGGGTAAACAGAGACCCAGAACAGTCCAAAAATGTCCTTTCCCCACATAATGGAGGAAGAGACAAAAGTTAATTTTGTATATTATAGCATAGAATACAATATTCACAAGAATTTTGTTTGTTAAGAAGGATCTCACTATGTGGCCTTAGCTGGCCTGAAACTCACTGTGTAGACCAGGTTGGCCTAAACTCATAGAGACCTACCTACCTCTGCCTTCCAGTGCTAGGATTAAAAGCACGGGCCACAACACACAGTCTACAGATTTTTTTTTTTAAAGAAGACAATGGTTAATTGTCTAACCTTAGATAACAGCTTTGAATCCTAACATAGTTAAAGCCTAGAAGCCCAAGATCACTCTGTTCTGCCCCAAGGGACACTGTAGTCTTACTGTCACCAGAGCTGGCCAGTAAGTAAGCAAAGACTAGAGAGGAAATAAGGACCCCACCTGAAGCTTTCCAAGTCTACCTGCAGTGAGCTTTGAGCAAACAAATGCTTGTTAGTACATGAGTCTCTGGCTGCTTCCGGGTACAGCAGCGACCTGGGGGACACAGGTGGGAGCAGGGTTGGATTGAGCAAGTCTCACACTAGGGTCTTGAACTTGTGTGAAAGGAGGGTCTTGGAGCTGAGTGATAGAAGGAGGGTCTTGGAGCTGAG
>JANHMN010000004.1:5050621-5111901 GCA_030674055.1 Rhabdomys pumilio
GGCAGGAGGAGGGTCTTGGAGCTGAGTGGCAGGAGGAGGGTCTTGGAACTGAGTGGCAGGAGGAGGGTCTGAGTGACAGGAGGTGGGTCTTGGAGCTGAATGACAAGAGGAGGGCCAGGAGGAGGGAGTGGCCCCTCTTGGTGTGGCCAGTGTCTTCTCCATGCCATCTCGTTGTTGGCCCCTCCTGTTCTTTGTGGGGTCCACATCACAAGTTGGTGGTGTGGCTAGTTTCCTTTCTGTTGCTGTGATAAAACACTCTGACCGAAGGCAACCTAGGGCAGTGAAGCACTTACATGGCTTATACATTCATCACCATGGGTGGTCAGAGCAGAAACTCTGGGTCAGAGCAGGAGCTAGAAGCAGAAACGGTCAGGAAGGCTTCTTGCTGGCTCATGCTTGGTTAGCTTTCTTTATAGCCTGGACCACCTGCCCAAGAGATGATGTTGCCCACGGGGTGGGGGGGTGTGTTCCCACATCAATTATCAACCAAGACAATTCCTTACCGACAAACCACAGGCAAATCTGTTCTAGTCATCCTTTAATCAAGACTCTAGGCTGTGTGTGTCAAGTTGGCAGTTAAAGCTAACTAGGGCAAGTCCAGCTGCTTGGCTCCTGCACTCCATTGGATACTTTCTTAATACTGAGGGTGAAAATCTCCATCCAGCTGTGGGAAGCATCTTGACTATTGAGGCTCCTAGTCAGCCATCTGTCGTCCCTGTACCTGGGACCAAGGGAAAGTAACTTCCTGCTGTTTGCATCTGGAGCCACCTTAAGTGGCTTTGTACAGAGCTCCTCTCTGTGGCTAAGAACAAGTCTCCCTGCAGTTGCTTCACCACGCCTTCCTGAAGTAGTGACAAATGGTACTGTACCAAACAGGGTCATTTAGGAAAGAGACCAGGCCCCTACAGAGGCCAAAGAAACAACCATTGCCTCCTCAGTCCAGCTACTTGGGTAGAAAGCAGAGAAATGTGTCATGGAGAAAGCCTGGGGACCTGGTAGGTCCAAGCCAGCCACATTATGGACTTGGCTCCCTGCCATTGGGGGCTGAGTTGGCTGCCCCCCAAGCCTGTGGGAGAAAGGCTCTGATCCTTCCATGGGCACCATCAGCAACACCCCCTTATGACGACTGAATTCTCCTATGGCTACTATGTAGTTACCATGAACGGGAGAAATGGAAGCCTTAGGTCCAGGGCAGCAGGGCCAGGCTCCCCTCAGAGGATGTAAGAAGAGTTCCCTATCATCTCACCCAATGGTGGATAGCTATTAACACCCATTATAATGTGGCAGTATAACCCCAGTCCATCCTCCACTGTCAAGTGGTCATCTCTCTTCCCTGTGTCTCTGTTTTTTATGTAAGGAGCCATCTAGTCCACTTGACCTCATTAACTAGTCATCTCTGGAATTTGGCCCTACTTACGAATCAGATCACATGCTGAGGTCTAGTAGGCAACCCAGCACACCAGCTCTTGAGGACTGGTGTCCAGGGGCATCCAGAAGAGTACTGTTGCGGTTAGAATGAAATAGCCTCCCTAGTTCCTGGCATTTGAATAGTTGGTCTTCAATTGGTAGAGCTGTCTGGGAGGCTTAGGAGGCAGCAAGGAGGATGTTGGGGGACATACGGAACTAGGGATGGAGCCTGAGTTTTTAGAAGCCTTTACCATTCCCAGTGTCTTCCCAGTGTGTCTGCTTCCTTGTGGTTGAGATGTGAGCTCTCCACTGTTCTGCTGCTGTGCCTGCCTGTTGCCACACTTCCCTGCCATGATGGTGCTATACTTATCCTCTGGGCCATAAGCCCAAATAAACCATTCCAAAAGTGGCCTTGGTCGTGGTGTTTTATCACAGCAACAAAAAAGTTACCAATACAGATAGCCAGTGTGGTCCTGGCCGTTCTTAGCTGTGCTGAAAGCGAGCTGAGCTGCTGAGAACACAGAAGCCTCACCAGGATTTGATCTCCATGGGACTCTGACCAGATGCAGTGAGGTCTACAGCAGGGTGCAGCCCCACACTTAGGAGCAGCCTGTAAAGGAAGTCTACAGCTCCACACAACAGTGAGCATTTATTTTGTGGACACTGAGGTATCCATGGAGAAAGCAAGCTACTGCTTGACAATGATACTCTGCTGGTCCTGGGAGACAGGACAGAAAACGCATTGACACCCAGTTTCTGAACCGCCACATCCATGTACCATGGATATGTGGACAAGCATAGCCCTCGCCAAGATCATAGTAGGTCCCTATTGACCACGTGACTCTTAAGCCCTATGACCTCTGCTGATTGGTCCTGCCTCTTTTGAAGCCCCTTTGCCCCACCCTCTAGACTTTCACACTCTCCTCCAGCTCCTTTCAACTCTCCTGCCTGTCACCAGCTCCTCCTTCTGGAAGGTTCTATAAGTGTCTGTGTAGCTGGCCTCTTTATTTCCTTTGCCCACATTCCCTGAGGACTCAAGCCTGGGTCTAACCCGCTCTGTCCTCTTATCAGTATGTTAGTGGCTTATTCTTATTGCTATGACCAAGGAAGATTTTATCCCATCACTGTGGGAAAGGCATGCATGGTAGTGAGACCTTACCATGATGTTCAGTCAGGAGTCAGAGTGCTGAGGCCAGGACCAGAGGCAGCTATAGCATGGAAGGCCTTCCTCCAGCAATTCGCTTCAAGCCAGTCATGTCTCATAGGTTTCATAACGTCCCCCAAACAGCACCACTGGCTCAGTATTCAAATACAAGAACACAGGACATGACTCCTTCTCCTCAGTGTGTCTTCCCAGAGCTAGACCTGTCATGTGGCTTCCCATGTCCCACCTTTCTTCCTGGCCTTTTCGATGAACCCCAGGAGGAGAGTGGGCCTCCCTTGCTTCCTCCTCCCTTCCCCCATGCCGACTCCAGCCTGATACTTTTCTCTCCGTCATTTCTTTCATGCTTTCTACTTCTTCCCATCCCCAACACCACTGTCATGCAGCCCAAAATAGTTGTGCACGTCCTAGCCTGTCTCCTGGCCTCCTTCCTCCCAGGGCATTCATTCTTCCATCATCCTGTAAATATGTGCTAAGCCTCTGCTGGGTGCCAGGCACTGGTCTAGGCCCTGGGGAGTCTTAACTCTCCCAGGGAGTTATATTCCAGTGGGGAGAAAGACAAAAGACAAGTTGCAGATAAAAACACCAGCTGGCAGTGAGTGGAGAAACGTGGAGCTGGTTGATCTGGGAGAGGTTCCAGGCAGGCACTTGGGGTTGGGGAGGAAGAGAGACACCTGTGAAGGTGAGGGGATAGAATTCAGCTCACAGAAGGACATGCTAGGCAGCAAGATTCTCAAGAACACAGTCCCCAGGAGGGTGGGAACGAGCTGGGCATCCTGGTACATCTGAGGAAGAAGAGAGGAAGGTGATGTCTCAGTGAGTATCAGTTGGAGTCCAGACTCTCCAGTCCACATGAGCTCCGTCAGCCAATGTAGAGAGCTAACACTTCGTCCTGAGGGACGTCCTGGGGACCTGCCATGGAGGAGGAACCCATGTGGAGGAACCTATGTGCTCAGGAGTGTGCTAAGTGGGTGAAGTGGCACACCCCGGTGTATGTCTAGATATGACATGACATGTACAGGTGTGTTCGCCAGGCCACCCCAGCTGCTGTTTGGAGAACACACTGTGTCTCCATCTGCAGGTTCCCTTCCCAGAGGCCGGAGCATCCGCTTAGGCAACAGATGGTAGGAGTACCCATAACAATCTGCAGAGACACTGGCTTTGAGAGATATTTGGAGATCAACTCAGATGTCCTGCTGGGGTTTGAATGTCTGATGAGGAAGGGGAGTAGGTGTGTTGATATCCAGATTTGGGCCTTTAACAGCTAGAGGGACAGCGACTTATATTCTGCAACGGAGATGTTTGAAGAAGTACCTGTAGGAGCCACGGGCGATGTGGAGCTTGGTTTTGGTGTGGTTAGGCAGGGACACCAATGTCACAGTTGGCTTTGAAGGTCTGTGGACAATGGAGAATGAGGAACAGAACAGAGATTGGGAGATCATGAACGTGTGGGTGACTACGTGTGATTGCTCCATGAGAAAGCATAGAAAGAAAAGCTGTGTGGTAACCATGGGCTAGGGTATGAGTGGCTCACCCCTTTAATCCCAGCACTTGGAAGGCAGAGGCAGGCAGATCTCTGAGTTCAAGGCCAACCTGGGTCTATAGAGTAAAATTCAGGACAACAAGATTTCAGAGAAAACCTGTTTTAAAAACAAACCAAAATGGATAGCACTTACAAATAAGCAGAAAAGAAGCCAATAAAGAGGCCATGCGGCCAGCGAGGTGGAAGGAGGAAGACCTGGAGGGTGGGATCCCAAGGAGGCTGAGAGAAGAAAGCATTTCAAGAAGGCCTTGGTCATCATGTCCAGTGCCAAGTGAAGAAGGAAAAGACCATCCCAGCCAGTGGGACCTATGTGTGGGAAGAGTCCAGGAGAGTTTGGGGAAGCCCAAGCTTAGAGAACTCAGGAATGTGGCTGAAGAGTTCAGACATGATTGTGCCAAGCCTATCTCAGCTCACAGCCACAACCAGGGGCAGGACAGCAGAGGGCATAACCCTTTCGGGCTGACCTGGCAGGGAGACCCTGTGCCTCCCACTCTTTGCTCCCTCTACTACACAGCTGGAGGGGAGAATCCAATTTCTGCTTCTCCTGCCTTAGACATCTGTTTGCTAGGTCTGTGGGCATGAGGGAGGTAGCCTGTAAGCATCTGCCCAGAGAAGGACCCCTCCTCACTCTTCCAATAGGGATTTGGGGTTGAACTCTAACAGGAACAAATGGTGATCATCTCCACCCAAATAGTATGCTGATGTCAGATGAGGGGAGGCAGCTTTAGTCTCCCGGCCACTAGATGCTGTCACAATTCAGGGATCCTGCAGGTAGGAAGACTGTCCACAAGAGTGGCTGGTCCACTCTGCCATCCGACTGGCTTCTGTGGACTTTCCCAAGCTGGGCTCCAATCATCCATCCCTGAGAAAACATGAAGAGGCTGGTCTGTAGATCCAGCAGCAGAGAGAAATGGCCCTGAGACCAGGAGCCTGGAGAGCATCCGCAGCAAGGAAGCCAAGAGGCAGGATGCAGGATGCAGGATGCAGGATGCAGGATGGGACCTCTGGAGACTTCAGGAGACACCGTCCAGGTTGTGCAGCTCCAGATCGGGCCAAGGCTGACTGGAGCCAAGGCTAAGGCCTCTGTTTTTCCAGGTTTCTAAAAACACACACAGGTCTGGTCCTGGCTGCATGGTCCAGTGATCTTATCCATCACCTCCATGACACCAGGGCATTCCAAACAGTCCTTGACAGGCTGCAGACCAGCTCCCTATGCTGTAGTCATGGCCCACTGTGAACCAATGACACGAGAAGTTTAAACAAAAGGCGGGGGGGGGGGGGGGTGTTAGATTTTTTTGTTAAAACCAGCATAGAATGAAAAGCATCAGTATGTGAAAAACAAACCTAGGGCTCACTTGTAAGAAGCCTGGGCCCCCAGAAGACCAGTAACCCCAAACCAATCCACAGCCAACCAAAATGGAAGTCTCTGAATAGTTCCTTCTGCATGATGTTGCCCCTCCCACCTGCTTCCCCATCTCCACCCCACAGCTGAGCATCCCTAAGCCCGGGAGACAGGAAGCCAGATGAAAAAGGAGCTAGCTAAAAGCCCAGCGCTTCTAGTAACATAGGTTATAGTTTCTTTACTGGGGTCAAGGGTCACAAGACGTGACACGGCTAAACAAGCTGATGCTCTTTGCCAACATTCACACCAACAAGAGAGATGGAATCTGACTCCCACCCTGGGCTCGAGATGCCACATGCCAAGGAACCAGCTTTGTAATCAGCAGATGGGGACAATCCCCAGTGGTGGCTTCTGAGGGACTTTTCTTCTGCTGCTGTGACCTGAGATGTGTGGGGTGTGAGTGGGGGACTCCATCCCCCAACTTGGTGCTGCTTTTGGAGAATCAATTCAATGACACCAGGCTACAATGACTGGCCTAGGGACACAAGGAAGAGCTGTCTTTGTTGCTGCCCTAGCAGCTTTCAAAGCTCACCATCCCCCAGGACATATCCACAAAGTATTCGTGTAGTGCCCTTCCAGCAATCTTCCAAAGGTCCTTGTACACAGGGAAAGACGCAGATACCAGCATGAGCAGGTGGTATAGGGAGCGGAGGACACAGTGGCCCTCCTTTTCCCTGTGGCACTGCCTGAGTGTTGTCTCCAGAGCTTGAAGCATGCACTTACCCGTGCTCCCTCTCACTGCCCCTGGAAGAAAGCCTGAGTATTATGCTTTCCCATAGTGCTTTGTAAATTCCTTCATTAGCAGTTTTCCCTGTAATCATTACTGGAGTAGAGTGTGTTCCCTCTAGGTGCCAGGTGCTGTCCCAGCGCTGGGAATCAGAGCAGGTGCAGCTGTGTTGATGATGTCCTTGTACTTGCCAATGGGGTGTGACTCCTCAGTGAGGTCTAGGAGGGATTTGTTGAAGAAATGACCTTTGAAGAGATTAGTAGGAAGAGCAAACATTGACTCCATGAAAACAGAATTCAAAAAGATTCCAGACCAAGGCAATATCCACAGGAGCTCTGTGATGAGAAGGGAAGTATTGGTGAAGGCCACGAGATGGGAGAGAGGTGGTGGGTCTGCTGGCAGTGGCTGCAGCACTCAGATTAGAGAAGTCCTGAAGTACATGAGGTAGACCAGTTGGCTGTTCTGAAGAAAGATGGCAGCTCAGAGAAGAAGGCACAGAGTTAAGAAATAAGGAGGGAGGTGGCATTAGTACAGCCTGTGGGATGGACTGCCTGTGGGCTTCACGACATTCACCTTGGAGGACTGGTCCTGATTTTGGTGGAACTTGATTGAAAGTCCTTTGGAGCTTTTGTGAGGAAAGTCAATGATAAGTGGCCATAGACTTCAGAACTCAAGAAAGCTGACAAGTAGGAGAGAGGTGTCTGCACATAGGTGGTCCTGGATAGGAAGAGGCAGTGAATATGGATGAGATTGACCAGGGCAGGAATATAGCTGAGTCCCAAGCAACAGGTTTTATCTTAATTAGCACTGTAAGAGCATCTGCTGAAGAGATGGCGGGCTGTAGCAATTCTCGATAATTGGTTCTTTAAGAGATGGATAAGCGAGTGAATTGACAGATGGGTGTGTGGGTGGTTGAGTAGACGGATGGATTGATGAACAGGCAGATGGATGGGTGGGTAGGTGGGTGGGTGTGTAGATGAGTGGGTGGATTAACGGATGGACAGATGAATGGACAAGTGGGTCCATTCATTGGAGGAGCCCAGCACTGTCTTTGTAGTCTTCACCCTGACGGCTTGCATTGGCTCTAGGATATCCGATGTGAGAACCAAGCTGAGGAAGGTGTCTACTGTTAACTTTTTGGTTCTTTGTCTCACTGGACAAGCTTCAGGCAAGTGACCCAAGACAAGCATGTAGAAGCTTGATGTCCTTTTAAGAAGTCACCTGGAGAGGATGGAGAATTCTCCCTTAGGCTCCTCATAGGTGGGAAAGTAACAGGAAAGCCTCAGACCTAGCCATCCTCTGACCATCAGAGAGGAAGGAAACTTCTCAGGCAACCTGGCATACTGCCCTCCAGGAGGGCTTCACTGGACCTTTTGTGACACCAACTACATGATCAAAGGTTCCTAAGAGCCCTTGATAAATTATGAAAAAGACAGTGAAGGCTGTAAGTCTTAGACCACAGCATATTGCCACAGAAAGACCCAGATTACAGTCAGGAACAGCCACAGTGCGTAAGACTAGGGGGTTACAAATACGGAACTTCCATTTTCTTTTGAGCATGCTGTCATGAGCCATGTTGCTTTCCTTGCACTGATGTGTGACAGTGAGAGACAGTATGCTCACCAGAGTCTCTGCCTTCACAGTCTGTGGCTCTATCATCCAGCTCTGGTCTGTTGGTACAGCGTGTCTGACACCAAGCCATACCGTTAACCTCTTGGCATGGTGTTGCTGAACTATCCTGGGATCCAAGAAGACTTAGAAACCACCTCTTATGTGAGGATAAAGGCCACATGTCTTCACCACTTAAAGTGGTGCTCCCCTTATGTCCTCCCCCAACCCCTGTAGATAACATTCTTTGGGTCTATCTTCACGGAGGGAAGAGGGAATGCTGAACAGTCCCATTTGGTCACTTCCTTCTAAAGCACTGACCCTAGAATGGTCTCATCTCGAATTGCGCAGCTTGCTGGGAACACGTTATCCAGAAATACAGTGCAAGTGAATGTTTTGTCTTCTACGGAGGATTATCATGGACAACTTAGTTTTCCCCTGGGCTGCCATGTGAAATCAAATGGATTCTAGATCAGTCTACCTAGATGTGAAATTACGTGGGAAAATGCAGGTGCGTCGTTAGCCAGGGCTATTACCCTAATACATTACTTCAGTCACAACTTTCAATCACTCATCTGTGCAGTGACCCTGAAAGAACCCTGAGTCTCACTTCTGTCCTACAGACAGCACTCCGGGCTGGAGCAACGTTCTCTGTTTTAAGTGTTCTCCCAGAGGGTCCTTCACTGCGGCAGACTTATAAACAGCTTCTCGCCCTGCCCACCAACCCCCTTCTCCCTCTCTCTGAGCTGGGACCCATTAGCCTGAGGAAAACTAGAATTATTATCCTCTCCCATGTGGCCGACCTCACACGGTGTCTCTGTGACTTCCCCCAACACTGATGGGAATGGACTTGGCTTTGCAAACAGTGGCCAGCTGATAGGTGCAGTAGTCAGTCATCTTTTACTGTGAAGGCCGTTCCTTATGACGCTTAAGGCATCTGGTGGTGTTAATTATACATCGGAAGGCTGGGTCTGGGCTATCCTGCAACAGCCAGAGAATCAGGGTAGGAGACTGCAAACATGGCCTGTATGGGGGGCTCTAGAGCCAATGCCATGCTAGAGCCATGAGCAGGATATCGGAAGGCTGGGCTTGATGTATTTGAAGTCACCAGTGCCCTGGAACTTGGAAGTCCCTGTTGATCCCTTACCCCTTTGTTCTGAGCTAGTCTCACTCTGTAGCCCAGGCTGGTCTTGAACTTGCTGCAATGCCCCTGCCTCTATCTCCAGAGCACTGGAATTACAGGCTTATATGCCATTGTGCCTGTTCAGCCTGGTGCATTTTGAGAACCCTTCTAACCCACCACCCTACTTCCTCACCCCTGAAAGCATCAGGCAAGAGCAAGCTGAAGGGAAAAAGACAGAAGAGAAAAGGTCTGAAACTCCAGGACATCCCTCTGCATCAGAGGCAGCCTGCTCCATTCCCACCACACCCCAGTTCTTTCTACACTTTTCGGATCTCTTTTCTTTCCACCCTCACTTCCCCTTGGCCCCCATTTTTGTTTCATTGTTGCTGCTGTCAAGGACTAAGCTGGGGCCCTCATGTATGGGGTATTATGTTCATCTCTATATGGTTTCCTTTCCAGTAAGAAAGTGAACAGGACACAGATAGTATTCTGAGTCACCTGAACAGGAATTAAACCACAGTGGACAGGTGGGTGGGGTTTTCTTGGCTGACCAGATAACCAGTGGCAGGTGGGGCAACCCAGGGTTATCTGGTCTCTCTCTCCTACTGGAGGGGAGTCCTAGATCACAGTGTTGGCCAACTAGGTGCGAACTGACTTAGGAAAAGTGGTCAGCAGAACCAAATAAAGGATGGAGGACTACCATAGTCCCAGAACCTGGAGCTGGCACCATGGGGGGTGTGGCTGCATGGAGAGGGGCTACTGTGGAGATGAGATCATAGTGTCAGAGAAAGGCCAGCAGGAGTAAGGGGCATGCATTTGTGTGACACAGCCATGTTTCCCCTGGACACACTCTTGCCCTTTCTGGCAACTGCATTTAGCACCTAGAGTGCCTACAGAGTCCCTGAGATAAATCTGTCACTCAGTCCCTTTCCCTGGTGCTCACATAGCTGTTACTTCCATAGGTGTCTGTTGGCCACGCTGAGGGCGATTCTAAGGTGGCTGTCATTCTAAGTGGCCAGTCTTTTGACTCTATCATTGTCTACTTGTCTTTGGTCAGACCCCCACTTTTTAAAAAGTTATCTGATGATGACAGCTTTAGTGCATGCATTGTGTGTGTGTGTGTGCACACACACATGCATGCATATGTGTTTTATTTTTTGAGATGGGAGAGGGGGGTCTTACTGTGTATCCCTGGCTGTCTTAGAACTCACTATGTAGACCAGGCTAACCCTGAACTCTTAGTGATCAGCCTCCTGATACCTCTTCAGTACTGTGACTAAAAGTGCCACCACACTTTGTTGGCTAATCTGTGTATTTATGAGTGTGCCTTTCTTATGGAAAAAGCGGTGTCTGCATGGTTGTAGGTACCCTCACAGCCTTCTTTGGGGGCGGGGAGATGTCTGCTGTGGTTCCTGCCTTGTACAAAGGCCAATGTCAGTGTCTGGGTGCTCTCAAACCTCAAGTCCTAGGCTCCATAAAGACTGAGCGAGGTGTGCTCTGGTTTGAGCAAGGAGCCATGAGGGAGGGTTAGGGAGGATGCCATGCCTTCCACAGAGGGGGCCTGTGAGCTATACCAGACAAAGAAATGCACGAAACTGTGGGTTTGGGCTAGCTTGTTTAGCTGATACAGTCCCTGCTGGGTGGGGCTTTGAGCTAACCTGGGTTATGTATGCTGAAGAGTCTGGACCTTGAACCTCTCTCCCCAGCTCTTCCTGTAAGGTCCCAGCGTAGGACTCAGTTAGGGTAACTCTCCTCCCTCTGTGTGGGATTACCTACCATGGCCACAGCATCTGCCAGCTCTCTCCCACAGCTACACAGACGACACATTTATTTTAACATATAGGAAGTAGGAAAGGGTCTGTTTTCTCAAAGTGATGGTGCCATCCCTGGTCCACGAGCCCTGCTGAGTACTCATCCGGCCTCTGGATTTTCCTTAATACTCAGTTTGCTCCATCTTGACCCTCTCTCCAGGAGCCGTCTCCATTCTCATTCTAACAAGGGGCCCACATCTCAGAAGAGTCTATTAAGTTGTCCTGTAATACAGGCTGGGGGTGGCAACCCTGGGGCACCTGTCCCTCTTCATCCTGTCTTCTGATTCTACACTCACTGCCCTGGAGAGAGATGTCTCTGCACTCCCCTCCCCCACACACACTTTAACATGGGTAATAGCCGTGGGCTTTATCACTCACTGTAGAACTGATGTTTGGGCCTGGCGGTGGTGGCGCACGCCTTTAATCCCAGCACTTGGGAGGCAGAGGCAGGCAGATTTCTCTGTTCGAGGCCAGCCTGGTCTACAGAGTGAGTTCCAGGACAGCCAGGGCTACACAGAGAAACCCTGTCTCGAAAAAACAAAACAAAACAAAAAGAACTGATGTTTGGGAGTGTTAGGTATAGATGAGTCCACAGAAGCAATAAGGAGAACAAATTAAAGGTGATTTTTCTTTCTTTCTGCATTTTATCCATGAAGAGAAATCTGTATATTGGCAGTCTTATGGAAAAGTCCTCTCTTCTTGCAGCCTGAACAAAGCCAACAGCCTTCCCAGGTAGTTGTCCATCCAAGTAGTAAATGGCTTTCTTCCCCACTCTCCACCGTCAAGCTAGCTGTACGCATTGCTGCCAACAAGCCACCCACCGCTGAGGGGCTCAAAATGACACAAGTGCATTTATTTTCTGGACACTGTGGGTTGGTCGGGCTCACTTGTGCAGCTGCCCTCATAGGACTGGTCATGTCAGATGTCATCCAGGTTCCCTGATGGGAAGCTCAGAGACCTTGCTCTCAGCTCAGGTTGCTTTAAAAATTTCATTGGGATCCAGTCTAACCTCATTTAACATAGGCGAAAAGGGGCTCAGAATAAAGAAAGCAGAAACCCACCACCCAGGGACTTAGTATTGCAATTGGACCCAAAATTCAGGCTACTGTCCTGAGCCAGGACCTGCCTCCTACTGAAGGACTTGGCAGGGCAGTGGGAGTCTACCAAGCTCGATGTGGTATTCCCAAGTGAGCCACCCAATAATGGGGTGTTGAGAGAGACCTCAGTTCAGGACGTGTTTCTCCAAGATCAAGGGGCCATCATAGTACTCAGGGATTTGGAAGATTTGACCTTGCTTTTGCCTCCCTCCAAAACTACTGTTAGAGACGGCCACCTTCTGGCCTGCAGTCCTGGAAGTCAGCATCATGAAACATGGAACCTTCGCTGAGAAGCTCTGAAGTCCTGAAGCAGAGCCCTGTCTGTCTAGAGTCTTCTCCTTGCTGCCTCACACAGAGGGCTAGATATGAAGAGCTCAGTGAGCAAGGTTAGCCTTGAACCCCTGACCTGAGGTTAGCCTTGAACCCCCCTGACTTGAAGTTAACCTTGAGGCCCCCTGACCCGAGGTTAGCCTTGAATCCCCTGACCTGAGGTTAGCCTTGAAACCCCTGACCTGAGGTTAGCCTTGAACCCCCCCCCCACCTGAGGTTAGCCTTGAGGGCCCCCACCATGACCTGAGCCCTTCTCCTGAGGTCCAGTCTTCTTTCTAAGACTTAGACTTGTTACTATCTGTATGTATGTGTTTGTGTGTCTGTATCTACATGTGTGTCTGTGTGTGTATGTATTTTGGTGTGTGCATGTTCATTTCTCACAGCTTTATGTATTTCCACATGTGTAGTTGTTTTGCCTTCGTTTATGCCTGTGTACTATGTGGGTGCCATGCTCTCTCAGAGACGAGAAGAAGGCATTGGATCCTCTGGAACTGGAGTTACAGATGGTTCTGAGCTCCCATGTAGGTGCTAGGAATTGAATGCTCACCCTCTCTGGACAAGCAGCCAGTGCTCTTAACCCCTGAGCCAGCTTTCCAGTCTCACACTTTTTTAAAGTACAGGATTCAGAAGTCTCTAGTATATGCATAGGGTTATACAGTTACCAGAAACTTAATTCTAGGTCATTCTCACCCCCTAAAAGAAATCACCATGACGTGAGCCCTACCTTAAACAACTAGTAATCCTCTCTGTCTCTGTAAACCTGTCTGTTCTTGGTATTGCCTGTAGAAGGAATCAGGCAGTGTGTGCCCTTAAGGCTGGCTTTCATTTTTTTAACCTAGCGCGCTGCCTTCTGGGTTCATTGTGGAATGTGTATATCTGTCCTTCCTCTGTTTACTGCCAGACAAATGTCCACATGTTGAACATCTGTTTCTGTTTCTCTTGGATTCATAGCTAGGAGATGAACTGCTGGTCCATATCATAGCTGCAGGTCCACCTGGGGGAACTGCCAGGGCTCTTTCCAAGGCGGTCTCACCATCCTACGTCCCCAGCTGCGGTGCTAAAGAGTTCAGCTCTTTTCTTGTCCACTCTTGTTGTTGTTGTTGTTGTCTTGGTGGTGGTTTTGTTTTTTAGACAGTCTCAATATGCAGCCTTGGCTGGCCTGGAACTTTCTATGTGGGTCTGGCTAGCCACCTGCCTTTGCCTCTCAAATAGAGTGCTGGTGAATTAAAGGTGTGTGCCATCGTGTCTGGTCCACAGTAATTTTTATTTGCATTCCTTGGTGACGCATCTTCTTATGTATTTACTGGTCATTTGTTTATCTTCAAAAGAAAAAAAAAGCTCATTTGATCCCTTACTTGGCTTTTTAAAAAAGAGCTATTTGCTTTTAAATTTAAGCTGTAAGAGTTCTTGATATTAGATGCAAGTCCCTTAATTGATATATTGTTTACATATTTTCTCCTTTTTGGTGGACTGTCTTTCTACTCCATAGTGCTGTTCTTTGAAGCACAATTGTGTTTCACTTTGCTAAAGTTCATTTTATTTATTGTTCCTTCAGTGGCTTGTGTTTCTGAGATCATATTTAAGGTGACCACCAACAAAGTCCCTGTCATGACAGTCTGCTGCTAAGACGCTTTAAGGAGTTCTATACTTTGGGCTCTTGCAGATTTTTGTTGGACTGTGAGTTAGTTTTTATATACTGTGTGAGGAAAGGAAAGGAGAGGTCCCTTTTCGTGCTTTTGAGTGGAGGTGTCCAGTGTTTTTCTTAAAGATTTATTTATTTTATTTACATGAGTACACTGTCACTGTCTTCAGACACACCAGAAGAGGGCATCAGACCCCATTACAGATGGTTGTGAGCCACCATGTTGCTGGGAATTGAACTCAGGACCTCTGGAAGAACAGTCAGTGCTCTTAACCACTGAGCCATCTCTCCAGCCCAGGGGTATCCAGTTTTACAGCCTACTTTGTAAACACTTCTCTCATTCATTAAATCACCTCATCGATCCTACTGTTGCTGTTTTTAAAAGACATAAATGTACATATTACACTTACTTATGTTTAATTTTCTTTAAAAGATTTGATTTTATGTGTATATGCAAATGCCTGCTTGTATGCATGTGCACCATGAGCATGTCTGGATGCTAAGAGGGACAGGAGATGTCATTTGATCCCCTAGAACTGAATTACAGGCCATTGTGAGCCACTATGTGATTGCTGGGAATCGAACCTGTGTTCTCTAAAAGAGCAAGTGCTCTTACACTGAGCCAATTCTCCTGCCTCCTTGGTTATGTTAAAATATTCATTTTGTTACTGTCTTTTCACTTACTGGAAGCTGACCTATCCAGAAGCATACTCGATTGTTATCAGAGAGGCGAGGTTAGACTGTGCTGTGGTACCCAGCAGTCCAATGTTTGATGTCAGTAGTTGGACAGCCATACCTCGAAGTGTTGTTGGAAGGACTCTGCCTATGGCGTACCTTCAGGGGTCTAGGCATAGAGAAGCCACCACTTTATGTAAACAAGCTTTCACAAGTGTCAGGCCAGGGAAACGAATGTGGTGGGCTGGTGGGTGCATCCCTGGCTGTTCAAATATCTATCTGTAATGATACAAGTCAGTCCACCTTGCGTTGGCCCAAGAAAATCACATGGTCACATCGAACACCAAAAGAGTCCACCAAGGGCAAAGCATCCCTGAGGATAATGGCTGGAAATTCGAATGCTCCCTTCTCTTCCTGCAGGGTACCGAAAGACAGCCAGTGGCTGATTTGGCCTTACTTTTGTGCACCCGAAACTTTAACCATCATAAAGAAACTCAGTCCTTTTAGAGTAACTTCTAGACAGCACCTTTTTAACTGCCTGAAACAGGATGAAACGGAGTGTAGCCTTAGACTCCCAAAGTCCAGGTCTGCTGCTTGCCAGCTGCCGAGTCTGGAGCAAGTTATCTTCCTTCTTGGAGCTTTTGTCTCATACTCTGTCCTACTTGCAGAAGAATGAGCAGTAACGGATAGGAGTGCCCAGCAACACAATGGGAACAGAAAATAGGCCCCAACCCACTGCCCTTCCCTTCTTCCCTATCTGCACTGGGGTCCCCAGTGAGCAGAGGCTGGGCTAAGATTACAGCAGACTGTGTCCACCTATGGGACAAAGACTGCACTTGATCTGGCTTCCACTAACTCATGAAAGCTTCCTTTTTCTCCATGCCAGAAAAGGACCCAGATCCAATCAAAGCCTCATAAAACCCCAGTGTGATACTTCGCTTGAGTCACAGGCGTGTCCTGCCCTTTCATCTTCTAAAGGACACAAATACCCAAAAGGAGCAACCTACTACTACCTGTGGGCATTTGGCTGTAACACACAGTCAGTGCTCTGAGACTCTTGAGTTAGCTGCAGAAGCATCCCCCTCACCCTAGCTCCACCCAATTCTCTGTGCACTGGCCAAAGAGGATGCTTGTTCCCATGGTACAGTGGGGACTCAGAGAAGCAGAAGTGCCTTCTAGGGAACTATGCCCATCAGAGGAGTAGTAAGAGGTTGGTCCTGCTGCAGAGGCATTACTGCCTGTAGGCCCCAGACTGGACAGGAGGGCTCAGCCATGCCTCCTGTACCGCATGCAGCAGCTGCGGACTCCACTTGGAGAGAGAAGGGTCAGTCCTATAGTCCCTGGGGTCTCTCTCCAGACAGCTGGGATATCCAGGGCTGAATATGCCCCTTCTTTTAAAAACAAGAGAGACAGAGACAGATAGAGGGCGAACGAGCTTCCTCACACAAAATCCTAGGGATACCTGTTTCTTAGCCCGATCTTGGTGCATTCCCTGGCATGTTGAAGCCTAGGGCGGGTGTGGCTCCTCGGATTCCTCTCATTTACACAGTTTAGGTGTTGTTCACAGTAGACCCAGGCAATCCAACAATCAGCTGAGGACACAAGCCCAGCTGCATTGTCGTTGTTCAGAGAGATCTGAGGGCTGTCCCGCTAACCTTTGAGATCTTGATGAATATACAGTATACATATGGAATAATGCGCAGATCACAGGTACAGAACTAAAAGTTCTCGGGCCAACCATAGCGCATTACTTGAAATTCAGAAGTTACAGCCCCGTAGCTTCTAGACACTGCTTAGAAGCTCAAGGTGCCAACTTTAGCTAAGAGATTAACAACAGCTAACTCCACGGAGTGTTTACCGTGACCTTACATCACACTTAACACTTGCCCCATAGATACAAAGAAACAGACCACATAAGGTAGCAAATGTCAGCATCTGACTCTGAATTTGGGCAATTTCTGTTCAAAGTTGAAGTGTCATGCACCAGTGTCCCTTAGACGGAGGCAGAACCCACCTACTGTGTGCTGCAGCTCCAGAATTGACAGTGCTGTCAGTATGCTCCTACCCACAGTGGCAGGAAAAAGCAGGAAGGGCGGTGAGGTTTAAGCCAAGCACTAGGTATTGACAGAAGTTACCCTAGCACATGAAGGGAAATCGGAAAGTTGTGGAGCTCCAGTGTGGGACCAGGGTAGACTTGTGGACTCTGAAGGACCTGGGTGGGAGCCTGAAGGTGCTGCGGCGTCCTGATTATGCTTTCACACGCTTGGGAAGAGGATGTACTCAATTTCAGTCTGTGGCCAGACCTAGCCAGCTACTTGCCTTTTTCTGCTTTAGAAGCATAAACACTGTATGTCCGTCACTTGGATTCTAACCACGGAATCACTGTTGGTTGTTCAAACTTAAGGGCTATGCAAAAGTGTGTCATTTTTATCATCTAATTGGGTAGGATCAAGAGGCTCCTGCCTTTATTTGTAGAGATCTGTAACTCAGATGGCAGGAAAGACATAACGTCATTTTTAAAATCAACAAACAATAAAAAAAGAAATGCAAACAAAAGATGCTACTTCAGAAGCGTGGGTCACACTTTCTCTGAGCAAGGTCTTGTTGGGCGAGTGGTTAATTGAGTAAGGATAGGATGTGAATGTCTGAGAGAAATAAGGGTCGGTGGCATCCCTCTGGGACGTCTGAGAAGGCTGTGTGAAGACAAGGAGCCTTTAGAGTTGTGTTTAGCTTTGTAGCAGGAGACAGGAGAGTATCTTGGCAAAGTATCCAAATGGGTGATTACAGCGCTGTAAGTTGGGGAGAGCCAGGCCAGAACTGAGTAGGCGGAGGCCCCATGACTCCAGCCAAGGAGTTGAGCTCTGAACACAGAAATGGAAAGCGCCTTGAACTCCCAAGGGGTGCAGTCACTGTCACAACCCTATGGTCCTCGGGCCCCACCTAGGACAGCGCAGTGCCCCCTCCCCCAGCTCGCTGCACTGCAGACGCCCGGGCCGCTGGGCCCCTGAGAGTGGGCTCCCGGCCCCCGCGACGGCGCTGCGCAGCTAGGAGCTGCAGGGAACCTGCGGCCGCGGCGGCCCGTCGGGCTGGGAGACGCCGGGCCTGCGAGGTGCATCCAGGCTGGCGGCCGAGGGGGAAGCCGACAGAGCAGGGAGGCGGCTCAGGCCCCACGCGGCCCCACGCGCGAGCGACGCCCTCCAGGCCCGGCCCGACGCCGTCCAGCGCGACGCCGCCAAGCTGGGCGCAGTTCCGGCGCAGTCCGCGCGCCGAGCCGCTCCGCGCCCCACACCTGCTTCTGCCCAGCTCCGGGTGACGTGGCGCGCCTCGATTGGCCCTCCCGGTGCTGGAGGCGGAGCCGGGTGCGGTGAGCTCACCGCTGCGCCCCTCCATTGGCCGTGCGGGCGCACTCGGGCTGTGGCGGGGAGACCGCGGTACCCGGAGCCCAGCGCTGCGTTCCAGCGGCGGCTTGTGGAGTGGAGCGACTCGGGCGGGGCCGGGCGGGGCGGAGAGTCGAGCACGGGCGTCTGGGCTCCGGACGGACCAAGGGTGACTGTGCTCCCACGTCCCAGTGAGTGTACGCCTGGCAGAGGGGCGAGGGCGGAGGCTGGCGCGGGGGCGTGGGGACAACACGCGTGCTCGCGGGGGCGCGAGCGAGAGTGAAGAAGGAGAGCGTCTGAGGAGCTAGGTGCAGGCACGCGTGATTCTGGAGCGCGTGGGAAGCGAGGCCATTCGGGTTGTGTCTTCACAGGAGCAACGGTGAGTGCGCGCGTGTTTATGGCGCGAGTGAAGCTTGAAGTGTGCGCGGGGACCTGGTGTTGTGGGGGCGTGTTTTGGAGCGAGTGGGGGAGTGCGGTCGCAGCAGCAAGTAGGTTTAAGGACTGCATGTGAGACGAGCGTGCTTTGGGAGCTAGTGGGGAGCGCGTGTGGGTGGTCGGGTGAGCGTGGGGGAACCGAGCTGTGTTTCTGGAGCGATCGCTGGTGCGACGCCCGTGTTTACAGGAGGGCGTGTGTTTGGGTGAGCGTGCGCAGAGCAGGTGTGAGACACGCGGGCTCGTGGGAGACGGAGTGTGTTTACGTGCGCCAGGGAGCGCGCGGGGCCGGGCGTTGGCGCGCGTTTCTGGAGCGCGCGTGTTTATGTGCGGCGCGGCGGGGGCGCGCGGGCGGGGGGCGCGCTCCTGCTCCGCTGCTGCGCTGAGCTCCCCCTCTGTCCGCGGGCCCGCGCCCCTTGCCTGGATTTGCGCCCGCGGTGCACGCAGCGAGGGCAGCGAAGGCCGCTTTGTTTTCCATGCGCCCAAGGCCGGTGGGGAAAGTTGAGAGGCAAGGTGTGGAAGAACTTGCTGAGAGCTTGGCTTACCTGCAGCCCAGAAGCACGGGCGAGGGGGCACCTTTTTATTCATGGCCAGCCGTTTAGATGCCTAGGGTCTTGCTCTTTGATTCTCCGTGGTTTGCACGGCGTTAGAAGTCGCACTTAACCATTGTCAAAACACATAGGCTACTGTAGAACAGCGGGACCCACTTCTGAGGCTTGCGCATTGTCTCCTTGTCTCCCCATCCTACTTGGTCCACCGACCTGAGGTAGCAATGAAAATAGCAGACCTAGTAAACAACCAGAAAGGCTCTCGGATCTCCAGAGTGCCTCTTACCTTGACTTGGTTAAACGGGCTACCTTTCTCCTCTCAGGGAAGCCAAACTCACATATTATAACTGTGCTTCCAACCAGTTTTGTAGTAAAATGGATAAACAGTAGCTGGACAGAGTTTCCCTCCAGTCTTTGTTTATACACAGAAACTATTACTGTGAGATACAGTAAAGAAAAACATGAGGCAGCGCACAGCGCTTTCCCTGGAATCTGTTTATAGGTAAATCATTGTTATTTGAAGACCAGAGTTACTAGGTAGCAGATTAGCGTGTGGGTCTTTTTCTTTGTATTGGATTTAAGGAATGATAATCTTTAATGCTTTAGAAAAAGGCGTTTGACTTTGTAGTGAAAACAGAAAGCATTGAAATTGTGAATTGCTTAGGAACCTCAGTGGGGTCTTGGTTAATTCCACTCTGTACAATCCAAGTGGACATAGCTCATTTAAGGAAAGAATTAACAGGGTTGCATTGTTTAAGGCTTTTAAATCTCAGGCGTGCCGGTTCAGACTTTCCCACAGCCCTGTATTCAGGACTGAGCTGGGTCCTCCTTCCTAGAATAGCCGGCACTGCTGCAGTGTAATCGGGTTGGGCTGCTTCAGAATTCGCGGATAACAGGTGGAACTGAGAATTCTTTGTTTCACATGAGCAAATCAAGCTGAAGAGTCAGTTGCCAGAGAAAGTATCCAACCAAGAAGGCGCGAAGCTCTTACTGACAGCTAGGATTCCAGGCTCAGCTCTGGAGCGGCTGGCCCCTGGCAGTGTGGGACATGTAAATTGGGGGATCTAGAGTTTCTTTTGGAAATCTGTCATAATGACTTCGGGTGTGCCACTCTTTCTCATGAACTTGGAAGTTACAGTACTGTGTGGATAGCCTTAAAAAAAATGTTTAGAGAAAACTGAATACGTTCATACAAAACACAACTTTCCATGCTGCCCAGTAAAAATCGGGGGGAGACCATTTTGTTAGGCTTGGCACAGCCCCGCAGGGTTTTCTGGAAGCCTTCATCTTTTTCCAGCGGGATGTACCTGCCTTCCTCAGCGCCTCACCGATCACTGCGTGCTCTTGTGTCTTTTCATATTTAAAGGGCGTTGCATTCTCCAGTTTAAAGTGATTTAATGTTTGTGTCCCTTCGATATTTTCAAGAGAGGGCGTCTCGATCTGGTGCCAGGTCTTCATTATCAAACGTCAGCAGAGCACCCCGTCACGGCGCCCGAGTCTAATATTTGGGAGCTGATTTCAGTTACGTATTTCTTTGCCAGAAAGCTTCTGGCAGCCGTGTGTGATGTGGCTTATTTGTGTGTAGCTCACCTTCCAACGAGGGAGGGGGAGGGACTTAAGAGAGGCTACTGAGATATAGATTACACATGAATCCAGATAAAAATAGATGAAATCAAAGAGGATTAGACAGGAAATTGAAGGCTCAAGAGAGAGCACTGGGGAAACTGTTGAAATTAGTAAACAACACTATAAAATCTTATGCACTTCCTAGGGGTTGGCCATAAACTCTGCTTAAGGCTATGCAGCTATTATAGGCTAAAGCAGCCTGTGGGGGATTTTATCTGTTTTACTCTTTTAAGATATGGATTCCACATAAGGTCAAACAGCCATCAAATAATTTTAAGTCATAGTGGGAGAAATCCAGATGGTATGTATTAAGTTACATTAATGGTCACATGTTAATATTAGCCACATTTAGGAAGTGCCTATTAGCCTGCTAGGTATTGTGGGTATTGTCACCTCCTGTCATGGCGATCTTGGTGCTCAGACCTGCAGAGGTCTGTGTGAATAGGCTCACCCTCGGCAGAGTACCGGAAAGCCCAGAAGCCATATGACTTCTCGGTGTTCTCCGCTGTTCTTACATTTGGGCTACCACACAGTAGGCAGACAAGATGGAAAGTCACTCTTTAAAAATGACAAGATAGCTTATAAATAGTGGCCTTCAAAAAAAAAAAATGCAGGCGTGGAAGGGGCTAGTTGTATGATCTTTCTTGATGCTTTGTTTTTAGAGAAGTCCTTCTCGTGGATTAATCAAAATTTTGGCAGTATGATATCTTTTATTTGTTGAATTTTGCATTGTTGTCTAAGACAAGCATAGTAGCCATGCCATGTGGAGAGATGGGCCCACTCCTTCTGAAGCATCTACTGTATACAATGTTTCAAGCAAATTGTAACTGATAAAAACTAAGTTGCAGAAAGTAAATATAGGGAGAGCAGATGTTTACAGTAATTAAACTGCTGGGAAGCTTAACTTTTTTTCTCTTTTGTATTGTGGGTAGCAAGGGTAAGTAAATAGGGTTTTTCCATTATTTTAAACTAAGACTTGTTAACTTCCAGGATCAACCATGTCCTCTGTCCGTTTTCCGCCCTTCTCCTACCTAACGTTAGCACCACCGTCCAGGTCTGTGACTTGGCTACTGAATAGGGATACAGTATTGCAGTCAGGTCTGAGGCTTCTACACGCCAACACTCCCAAGTTAAATTCTGTCAGAATATTCTCCAAGCTTGACTCAGGTCCCTCCTCATTGGCTCAACCTTTTTCAGCATCTGGATTAGACAAGAAGCTGTTAGTGGTGTGTGAGGGGTGGCTACAGCTTCCTTCCCTGACTCTGCCTGATGTGGTACGATCTAGCTAAAGCTTGGCGCACACCGATAAAGACATCGTTCAGCCTTTCGCTCCTTGATAAACAGTGCCAGGATCTTGAAGTGAAAATATTCTTTAAGCTTGAAACCAATGTGATCCTATTTATACATTAGGTCTGGTCTTGTCTCTTGGCAGTCTAGACACAGACGTCACATGATCTCCCACTGAGGTCGGTTCAAGGTCTCCACTGGATGGGAGTCCTTCTTAAGTGGTCTTGAGGTGGCCCTAAAAACCCGGACACCGTACCCATGGCAAGTGGCTTAGGTCAGACATGTGGATCATCTTCCCGAGTTTCTTAGGGTTGGCGGGGGAGCTTGCTGTCCAGGAATGCGTATAGGCCACAGCTGTTTCGTGTTGTATCATACAGTAAGAGGGGTACTCGGGTTGTGTCTTCACTTTTCCACTAACTGAACTAGAAGGGATTGTCTTATATCCCTGGGTCTCCGTCCCTTACCTAGCTCCGAAAGCTGTAAGTGGTTCAGGAAGCTGGCTTAGTGGGTCAGCACCACCAACTTTTAAAATCAAAGCACAGTGCACACTGGAAGTGCTTTCGTTTCAGGTGTCTGTGTGTCTGTCTGCTTGCCTGTCTGCCTGCCTAGTGGGTTCTGTTGCTGTAGGCCACAGTAAGAAAGAGTCAAAAGGTAATCCCTAGACCGCCTTTTTAGGTCTGGTGTTACGTTGTGATTCTGCTCTGTGGGGTGTGCTTTTGTGCCACAGCATTCAGTTGTAACTCGAGGCTTGAAGAGTTAAGATTCTTCGAGACATAAATTCGATGACAGATGGTCTGCAGCTAGGCCAGAGCACAGTCTGCCTTTGCCATCTTTCCAGATTTCTGTGGGTAATGAGCATCGAGTTGTGCTCCGGATAAGCAGGGTAGCTTGTTTCTGCCATGATTTACCCCCGTTTTCTAGAGAAAATTATAGCAACGTAAGGATTGTACTAAAATATGGTTAGTGATAGGGTGTATTTTTACTTACAGGTGAAAAATAGAACTTACTTGGTATTTAGCAAAAAGGCCATCATTTTACAGTCCATTCATACCTTTCCTTTCTTAAATGAAACAAATTAAACTTTTATTTTATGTGCATAAATGTTTTTCCTGCATGCATGGTGTATATGTGGGCCCAGTGCTTGCCTAGTGTTCCTAGAAGCTAACCGGCATCAGATCCCCTAGGACTGGAGTTACAGCCAGTTATGAGCTGCCCAGTAGCTGGGACTCAAACCTGGCACCCCTGAAAGAGCAGCCAGTGCACTTAACTGCTTATCCATTACTTCAACCCTCCCTTTTAAAATAAAAAAGGGAACCATATAAGGCGAGTCTGCTGTTGTATATGGGTGAGCGTCCATGCCTGTTATGACACAGGTGTAGAGGCCAAGGGACAACGTTATGAAGTCAGTTCTCTTGACCGTTCTTTATGTGGTTGCTAAGGCTCCAGCAGGGATCTCCAGGTTTTCGGGACACACACTTACCCACAAAGCTACCAGCCCCACCACACGCCTTTCTTTCAGTCACAAACGACAAAACTCCCTCTTGAATTAGATTATGTAGAAAAGAAGTCCCCTGAGTCATATTGAGTCCAGGTTTGGCATTTTCTTCAGGGACACTGGTTCTGAGTACCCAAGTGATGTCATAAGGAATCTGTCTTCTCTTGGCTCTTCAGTCTCAGGCAGGTTATTCCTGAAGCGGCCTGCTCAAAGCGCCTGTTTTACACCCCGTCAGCTTAGCAAACTTCTCTGGGAAGACAGTCTGACCTTTGCATTTCCCAAAATGGCCCTTATTAGCACAGATGAGCCGCTTGCTGGATTCTGGCCCAGCTGGAGTCAAGCGTCCGGCCTTTGTCCACTCACCCCTGGAGTCCAGTGCCAGTACCCCTTTAAGTACAGGGCTAGAGTAGTTTTTAGTCTGGGCTGCTGTGACATCATACCCTCATCAGGCAGTTTATGGATGTAGTAGTTTTTACAGTTCTGGAGCCTGGAAGTCCCAGGTCTGGGTGCCCACACGTGTGGTTGTGTTCTCGTGGGTGCCGTTCATGTCGTTGTGTTACGGAAGAACAAGATGGTTCCCTGAGATCCCTCTGTTCATAAGTGTTCTACCGTGACCTGACTGCCCACCAGAGGCCCTGTCTGCTAATGTTACGGAGTTCGGATGTGTAGCTTTGAGGAAGGCTCAGAAACACTGTGTGCCCCAGGGCTGTGGTCAGAGGATGGGAGGTCAGGTGGGCACACTGTGTGGGAACTGACACTTTGTGATCCTTATACCAGATTGCCACTCAGAAACCACAGAAACTCAGCAGTAAAGCCCCATTCTGTGTTCTCACTCCTGTCCCATTTTAAGTGAGGAGACACCAGCACTCACTCATTTCTGTTTATCGACTCCCCAGTGGTGGCCGACCAATGGTCCTTAGGACTGTTTTCAGAAAAATACGATTCGGTCTCTTAACATCACACACTTGTGGTTTGGACTGCCCAACAAAGATTGTATTTAAGAATCTTGTCGTCCTTTCTGGTGAAAGAAGCCATTGATTGTACTCTGGCCAGAATCAATGCCCTTGGCTTTTGAATGTGTGAAAGGTGTTTTGGTTCCTACTGTAAAAACTCAGGGAGAGCAAGCTGTGATAAAACCCATACCCAAGGCAACCCAGAGGGAAGTGGGGAAGCGAGCAGCTCCTCACGTGTACACACGTGCACACTCATGTCTCCTGGTGTAAACATGGAGCAGAGAGACTGATCTGAAGAGCAGGACAAGGCTTTTAATCTCAAAACCCACTCCACTTACTGCACTTCCTGCATGCAACAAGGCTGTACCTTATAGAGCCCCCAAAGGGTCACCAACAGAGAACCAGGTATTTAAAATATGTGACTATGGGGGAACATTTAACAAACAAACACAAAGCTTAGAGGCCTATCAGTAATACTTCACACTTTACACAGTGCTCGGCCCTGAGCTAGCCTGACAACAAAACCCTTTAAACCTGCAATAAATAGTTTACATTTGCAGGGGAAACAAGAAACATAACGTGGACAGGCATTGTATACTGTAAAGCACTGAACTGCATAGCTCCCATAGTATAGTAAGAAGTTACACACACTTACCGTGTGTCTCCAAAGCAGGGAGATAGTGAACCTCACATCAGAAAACAGTGATGTTTGAGCAAAAATTTACAGAAGACAGTTTAGGAAGCGGAAACATTTTTTTTTTTTTTTTTTTGGTGCAGATTCTTGTACAGAACTCAGAATGATACTCCAAAATAGGAAAAGCCTAGTACTCTTTTTTTTTTTTTTTTTTTTTTTTTAAAGATTTAATTATTTTATGTAGGTGAGCACACTCTTGCTGTCCTCAGACACACCAGAAGAGGGTGTCAGATCCCATTACAGATGGTCGGGAGCCACCATAAGGGCTCAAGAACCACAAGGGTTCTTATTAGTGCCTATGAAAGATGTTTCTTTCAGATTGCGTGTGTGAACGCGCGCACACACACTGTGGCACTGTGCCTGCATATTTCTGTGTATTGTGTATGTCTATGTCTAAGTTTGTGCCTGCAAGTGCATTGCCTACAGAGGCCACAAAGGGGGCATTGGAGCTAGAGTTACAAGCAGTTGTGATTGTGAGCCACCCACTGAGGTGCTGGCAACCAAACCTGTATCTTCTGACAGAGCAGTGGTTCTCAGCTGCCGAGCCATCCCTCCAGTCCCTCTTCAGATTTTGATACTGGGGATGATCATGCATGTAAGCAAATGATAGGTTGTGATCCTGAAATCAGTGACCTCTGTTTCATCTGGTCCACTAAGTGAGTGAAGTTACACACACTTAGTATCGAGGACTCCCTTCTGACCCTCGGAGCACTCCTGTGTGTATGCTTGAGCTGAGCACTTTGATTTCCTGGGTGTTGATTTGTCCTCATCTGATGTCAGTTGTATGTGTTTTCACTCCCTGCTGCCTCACCTCAAACAGATGTAGCATCCGGGGATTGCCACCTGCTAAGCAAGGGGAAGGAAGGGACTAAATGCACTCTGGGGGAATATGCTGGGACAGAGAGGGAGGGCCCGGGAATGTGAGGAGGGAGAAGTGAACCGTAGAGTGGAAGCTGCCAGTGGAGGCTTTCTGCAGCTGGTATCCATGGCTGCTGGCACTCATTATTAACCTTCTGAGGTTTGTTTGTTTGGTTGGTTGGTTGGTTGGTTGGTTGGTTGGTTTTTTAGATAGATTTATTTGTTTATTTGTTTATTTATTTGAGTACACACCAGAAAGGGTATCATACCCCATTACAGATGGTTGTAAGCCACCATGTGGTTGCTGGGAATTGAACTCAGAACCTCTGGAAGAGCAGTCAGTACTGTTAACCCCTGACCCATCCTCTTCTTCCATTGTTTAACTGTTCCCCACACCTTTAGAACTGCACTCTGAATGGAGTGGTTCAGGACGTCCGCTCTGGGGACTTGTGTGACAGAAGGACAGGGCTGCACCACATGTGTTTGGAGTCCAGTTTTGCACCACTGTAGTGAACACTGGGCCTTCAGGTCTTCTGCCTCACCCAGAAGGCCAGACCCCAATGGAGTCGGGTTCAGACCTGGCGTCGGGTGTAAGTACCACAGTCACCACATGGAGTGAGCACTGTGCAGGCGTGGACTTGTCCTTGTTCCGGTGCAGCAGATGGAGCCCAGGACAAAACAACCATCTCGGAAAGATGCTGAGGACCAAAATACTCCCTAAAACTGTTTGTTCTTCACAAAATCTGTCAAAAAACTACACTGAATTTGACAAAATGTGTATCCCTTTATCATAAAGACTTGTGGTATTTTGTGAATCACAAAATACCATGTTTATGTCTTTTATCTGTTGAGACTTACCTGTAATCTGGCCACTGTTTTAGGAATTAAGGCTATTTATTTCTAAATTATTTTAATCGATTCATCTAAATGGTACTTTGCCTGTATTTATCCCAGAGTTTATAGCATTGCAGAAAAATGCGATTATTAAATGTTCAAGTTATCAGATGGAAGTATGCCATTGTAGAACTCTGTCTTAAAAGATAAAAGGCTGGGCTGGACATGGTGGTGCATGTCTTTAATCTGTACACTTGTGAGGCAGGGGTAGGGGGAATCTCTATGAGTTCAAGGCTAAACTGGTTAGCTACAGCGACATAGTAAGACCCTAAAAATCAACAAATAAGATACTCCCTTTTGAATTACCTTGAACTTCAAGGTTCTCACAAGTTAGTAAGTCATGAGCGCGTGCCTTCGCAGGTGGCACCCCACAGTCAGCTCTGGGAGCCAAGGCTTGCCAACCGCAGGCTCTCGACAGTGCGTAGAGATCGAGTCTGGAACCAGCAGGGGAATTCTTCCAAACTGTGTGGCGTGCATGGTTTCTCAGATGCTGAAAACCACGAGGAACGTGGGACTAAGTATATCCTGTGAGTAGAAGTCCGAACTTGAAGCAGCCGGGGTTCTCTGGCTCCTTTCCCCAGCTGCTCTATAAAACAACCTTTCTTTCGTTACTAAGTTTCTACCTCTGCTTCCTGTAGCCTCCTTCCTAACCTTGCAGAGCAGTGTTTAAGGCGAAAACACTAGACATTATTGCATAGTCTCAGTGAGATGTCTCGTTTGTTTCAGACACAGGGTCTTTGATATCTCTTTGGTGAGATAGATAAAAGATGGCCGTGCCAGATGATGGACAGAAAGTGGGAGAGGGATGTGTGACGTGGGTGCCTGTAACCCCTGCGTCTGGAAACTGGAGGTGGGAATAGAAGGATCAGGAGGTGATGGTCGTTCTTGGCTAAATAGTGAGTTTGAGGTCTATGACAGCCAGGATCAAAACAAACAAACAAACAAAACAAAAGCAAGAAATTGGTTTTCTTTACAGTCAGAAAAAAACAGACCACCATAGAAATGAAATGTTACCGAAGTTCACATCTTATCTTGCAGATGGGTGAAATCACTCATTTGCCAGATATTTCTCAGTGAGTATTTCCCTCCTTTCTTCCATACCTCCCTCCCTCCCTTATTTTTTTTTAAGACAGGGTCTCTACATAGCCTTGACACTTAAACTGTGCAAACCAGGTTGACCTTAACCTCACAGGAATCCACCTGCGTCTGCCTCCCGGGTGCTGGATTAAAGGTGTGCACTCTCAGTGTGCATCTCTGTATGCTGCGGGCCGTGGCTGAACTGCACATAACCTGGTGGCCTATCTATGTTTTGTGCATCAGCCAGAGGCTGAGCTTTCGTATTTTAGGCCCTTGTTGGTTAACAGAGCTCGAGCCTTCTTGGTTATCACAGTGCTATAGTCCCAGTTGAGGGACAGTACGAATCTTTTCCTGCCCCCTCCCCCTGGAATCTCCCCCAAGGATTTTAAGTGGCTTTTTGCAACACCGCTGGCTGTGGAACAACCAACCTCCCTTCACTTGAGTACCCAGTTCTGCCTTCTGACAGTCCTGCCAGCTTTGTCCTCAAGAATTAGGGGGTTTGCTCTAAATCTCCTTCCTACAAGCCAGTTAGCTTTCCTTCCACCCCCAAGTCTTCCTGTCTGTCCGCAGGCTAGCACTCCGACTTTGAAAAACCTTGGACTTTATCATTATCTGCCCCCCCCATCTATCTGATATCTCCTTTTCTGTTTATCATCTTTCTTTTTTATTAACATTTAGTCATTGTCTGAAATTATGGGGTTTCAATATGTATTGCATTTTCTCAGTGGCCTATGACTGTTAAGGCTGCCCCTCGGATTCGGCTGCCTTTTGGGAAGTTAGCATTCTTGAAGAGGCACTGTATGAAAGCGGCCACTGACCCTCTAATCCTCAGCCGGAGCCCAGTTCTCTTTGGTTCTAATTTGCTGCCTTGACTCTCAGGTGGATACGTCCTTTATTGACAGCAAGGTCAGCTCTTGCAGTACCTTGGGGCTCTCTCCTGCCTTAATGCTCTGCAGAGCATTAAGCCGGGCTCCGTGGGCACCCCGTGAACCCTTGAAGGGGAGAATCCTTGGAGAACACGCTTTCTGCTGCTCCTCCTGCCTCTCTGGCTCCCATACTGGACGACCGCAGGTGGGAGAGAATCCTTTGCTCTGCTGCTCAGTGCTGTGATGCCAGCCAGTTGGCTTTGTTCAGCAGCTCCCAGAAGAGTCTTTGGGCATTCCTAAGACTCTTGTTCAGAGTTGTATGGAACAAAGACACAGAGGAGAAACTGGAGTACCGAAGCCCCGCAGACGGAAGCAGGTGGAGGAGGCGCCCTAACTAGATCGGGGGTTCTAGAGTTTTGGTCCGTGTAGTTGGAGGGTGTTTAAGAAGTGGAGTATTGCGGGTTTTTTCCTGAAGCTAAATTTAGGAGTTGCTTTGGAAAATCGGAGTGGTACAGTGTGTGCCTCATCGCAGTCCGGCCCTTCCCTTCCCTCTGCACTTGGACATCTTACTTGGCTTGCCAGGGAGGCGCAGCTTAATGGATTCCGGTGGCCCCACATATTCTGGGAAGGAATGAAGTGACTTCACTTTCCCCGTCTTTCCGAGCTTCCTGAAACATTTAGGAGACTTCCTAAGCAGCAATTACAGTTCTTTACAGAAATAGTCACGGTCATACCCCCTCCTGCTTGGTCAGCCCTTGCTATCGCCGAAGCCAAAGGCTGTAAATGGAACGGGAGATGGCTTCTCGTTCCCCGTCCAAATAGCAACAGGAGGCACATGTGCACTTGAGACACAAATAGCGTGTTTTAAAATAGCAGATGGTATTTGATGGTTGCTCCTTCATTCATTTACCTGCCAAGGCAAACTTTCTCCCACTCTGGCAAGAAGACTTGAAGTGGCTCAGCACGCACGACACGCCTCCGCCTGAACTGCACATTAGCTGATCTGCAGACACCCATGCCCAACCCAAGCATGCATCTGAGGTGGTTCTAGACAAATATTTCTTTTGTTTCGCATCAATAAAAGTTTGTGTTCACACAGCAGCTTAACCTGACAGACTTGCTTAACACTTTGGTAACTAATCACGGGCCCTGCTTTCTGGTGCGGTGAGCTCTGTGCTGGTCATCTGCAGAGCCCGTTTCCCACGTGCAAAGGGGGGCACCGGACAGTTAGGGTCACTGATATTTTTAGTGTGCAGTGCCGGCGGCTGCAGAAAAGTGACATTGCTCTGCTAGGAAATTCCAGCTTGTGTCTGTGAGGACGTCACATGGTTAGGTCTTGCTGCCAGGCCTCTCGGCCAGCACTGTGTAGTGACATCATCTCTTTACCTGAGCTGCAAAAAAAAAAGGCAGGCAGCCAGGAAAACACAGCTTTTTTTTCCGCCCGCTTTCCAAGTCAGCTCCAGTGCATTTGAATCATTTCAACCAATCCCTCTCGGCTCGCTGAAGGAAACAGTAAGAACTGCTGGTTGGCGCATAGATCCGCTGTGGCAGTGAAATCTGCTTAGTCCTTGGCCAGTTGGTAAATGACCTCATCAATAACTTGGCTCCTGGGTGCTTAAATTAGAAAAGAGTAAGAGTACTTCCACCGAGTACTTGCTCCACCTGTGCCAGATCCCTGCGTCCCGAAAGCCCACAGTCTCGCCAGTAGTGGGATGGCATATAGGAAAGGAAGTGTGTACTGTTTGCTGAGTTTTTCTCTTAAGACAGAGGGCAAGACTGGGAAGGGCAGCTGGGTTTACTGGCAAGAACACCACTTTGGATTCCAGCCTGTGTTCAGATCTCCGTCCTGATCTCAAACACAGCATGGGCTTGGGTAAGTAAGCCTGGGCTTCCTTCTCTCTAGGTGAAGAGGGAAACCCTTCGGTTGTTGGGAAGATGGGACTTAGACATGAGGTGTTCCTGGCTTCTGAAGGTGCTCCATGTAGCTGCTCAGCGGCTGCCATTATTGCCCCGTCGAAAGTGCTGTCTGAGCTCAGGAAGCATCAGAGGTTCACAGGTGAACTGAGAAAAGGGGACTTTAGCTAAGGCCCGGAGGCGTGGAAAATTCCTCCTGTGTTTGGAGAACATTGAATTAGGAGAAAGGGGAGAGGGGGAGGGGGACCCAGTAGACAACAGAGGAGTGACCTGGAGCAGTTGCTGAAAAGTATGATACAGTAGAACAGAAAGTTTAACTCCATATTACAGGTTCCAGGAGAACATTTAACTTGAACATCTTTTTAGATACATTGTATTTTGCCTGCATATAAGTGCATCACCGGCATGCAGTGCTTGTGAAGGCCAGAAGAGGGCGCCAGATCTGTTGAACACCAGCTCAGACAGCATGATCAGCTATCCAAGGAGGGGTGACGACCTAAAGCTGGCACATGCTCACACGCCTGGTGGATGAAGCAAGCTCTGACCACTGTATTTTTTCCCTTAGCCCTTTTATACCCCCCTAAAATAAAATTCTCTAAGACAAAGATTACCTCATAGCCACAAGTTACATATTCTCTAAAACAATCACCACAAAACATATTCTGCAAAAACATTAAAATTATTACACAAAAGGAGAATTACAACAGGATTATGGAGTGTGTACTCTTCTTTTGAAACTCAAACCTAACCAAACATTTCCCGTCTTTCTCTCCATGAGTTCATTGTAACCCCAAAGCAATAATCCTTTTGTCATTTATTAACGAAGTTTAAGCAAGTCAGTCTATAGTAGCAAGTTTTTCCCTGCGCTCAGCTGACGACAACTTGAATTTACCAAGAAACAGATCATCTGTCTTACATCTTGTTTTTGACCTCTTGTTCAGCTAAACTGGCTTCTCTGTTCTCTATTCTCATGCTCAGAAATATTTATTCTTTATTCATAACCCCGTCTTTACGTGGTGCACACTGGAACCAGTGACTGTATCCCCAGATCACAGGATCTGGGAACTCAACCCAACCTGGACTGAAATGTTTCCTTTGATCATTAACTTGTTACTTTCTCTTCCAAATACAGTTACAGGCTTGTAAGGCCTGAGAGCTCCCTGCACACCTCCTCTAACCTCCGGAGCCCTTACTGTTCTACAAGGGAGGGGGCACGTTCTACTCTTCATTCTAATAATTATATCTTTCTGGCAGAACAACCTAAACCATCATCTTAAACTTTCTGTCAACTACCCTAGCTTCCTAAAATGATTTAAGCCAGGAATTCATCTAAACAGCATCATATCAAGAAAGTTCATCTTCATACTGATATACAGGAAAACTGAGCACGAGAGTGGGCTGTCTCCCAGGAAGCAGTCACACCAGACTGTAGACAGTGAGGGTCTCCTCATGCCCCGTCCCACCATGCCAGATTCAGGAGGCATATAGCAAGGATAGACGTGAGAAGGCACACGGCGGCAGCAAGACGTTATACAGAGGACGCCTCTGGGGCTGAGCCTCTCTGAGGCACATCCATTGCAACTGTGCGCAATAGTGATATCTCCAGGAAGCTCACCTACCCACCATAGTTCCTCCTCCATGGCTTCTGCCACAGATCTCTGGAACCTGGGTCACTGATAGTTCTGAGCCATCATGTGGGTGCTGGGAACTAAATGTGAGTCCGCTGCAAGGTCCGCTGCAAGAGCAGTAAGCCCTCTTAACAACTGAGCCAATTCTTATGTGCACAGGTGTTGTATCTGCATGTATGCCTACGCATCACTGGTATCTGGTGCCCAGTGAGACCCGAAGAAGGGATTGGGTCCCCTGAGACTCGAGTTACAGACAGCTGTGAGCTGCCATGTGCTGAGAACTGAAACCCAGGTCCTCTTGCAGAGCAGCCAGTCCTCGGAACCACTGAGCCATCCATCTCTCCAGTTCCGGGTCCCCAATATTTTAAATTATTGGATCTCATATCAGAAACCATTCAATATAGCCATGAAAATTAATTGAGTTCTAAAATTTAAAATAGGATGTACAACATCAGGAGCAAGCAGTGATGCAGCGGGCTCAGAGTCTTTCTTGACATAGACTCCTGCTCATGGTAGCAGATGCCGAAGCCCCTGGATGTGTCCACTCTCCAGCAGCAGACTCCATGTTTTCTAAACTTAGAACATGCTGTGAGTGTCTGATTTTTTTTTTAATTATTTTTCTTTAAGCCTTTGGTATGGCTTAGGAACTTTTTTTTTGGTTTTTCGAGACAGGGTTTCTCTGTATAGCCTTGGCTGTCCTGGAACTCACTCTAGACCAGGGTGGCCTCGAACTCAGAAATCCGTCTGCCTCTGCCTCCCAAGTGCTGGGATTAAAGACGTGCGCCACCACCACCCAGCCTTAGGAACTTTAAAGATATAGGAGTATTTTCCAAGAAGCCTAAAACAGACAGAAAAGGCACATTAGTGGGTAGTGAGTTACAGTCAGGTTCAGGTCTGTGGTTAGTAACAGGGCCATAGTGATGTTACTTTATCTTAACACAGGCATTATGGGAAATGTTAGTATTGGGGATAACTAGGCAAGGGACCTATGGGAGTTCTGTGGTCTTTGCTACGGATATGTAAATAAAAGAATTAAAATGTGTACACACACACACACACACACACATTAAATATAGATTTAAAGGCCCCACAGCTTTGGTTTGGGAGAAGACCCAGTGTGACGGAAATTCACACTTAGAAGGAAGTCTCCTTACTTAGATTTTCGTGTTGGCTTATTTAATCCATACGTGATAGACATTGGCACCCCTGCTTTACTGATGAGAGAAAGGAGAGGTCAGGCAGATCACACCGTAGCTAGGCCCAGCCAAGAACTCCGATCTCTCCTGTGTTCACTCCCCCAGGCACTGATGTCCCATCAAAGAATGCCACTTCTGCAAAATGTGGGTTTAGGTAGAACACAGTCCTCACGAGAGCAGGGGTGAGTCAGCCAGGTTATTTACCTTCTGGCTGCAGAGCAAGTGTATGGAGCACGCGTGTTCTGTGAGGCGGGCCAGTGACAGCTAAAGGACCTTCCCTTTCCCGAAGCCATGTGGTTAAGTAGGTCAGTTGACTTGCAAAGGCAGAGACTCACACCTGGGCGCACATCCCACCTTGAATAGTAGCTGTTCAGAAACAACTGGAATGTAGGGTAGTAGTTGGCTGGGTTAGAGAGCGGAGTAAGAGTGGGGGCGGAGTGGATCTTAATGTCTTCAAGTACTGACAGGTCGGAGTTGGCTCTGCACTTGGGGAAAAGGTGTGGGTCCCAATTCTCTCCAATTCCCAACAGAGCTGGTGTGCATGTTTAGCCAGGGCTGGGAGGAGTCTCTGCTTCTGGCAGACTGTCATTCAAGCACAGGGTGGAAGAGGGGTGTACTTTCAGAGTGGAAGCAAGCCAGGACCTGAGCCAGGCTCCTTGAAATGTGGTCCTGACTAACATCCCCGGCATCCCTGAGAACTTGAGAGAAATGCAACCTGTGGGCTCAGAAACTCTAGGAGTAGTGCCCAGCGGTCTCCGAAGACGGGAGCCGCCAGTGTCAGTCCATTTCCTATCGAGACAATAAAGTCTAGTGCCTCCTCAGGACGCAGGGTGCATTGGCTTCAGGACATCCCAAAAGTACCAGGACCCAAGAATGCTCGGGTCTCCTACACAAGGTGTTTGCTCAGAGCCTGTGCGTGTCTTCCCGTGTATTTCACCGTCTCACGGTGCTTTGCCTTATCTAATGCGAGGTAAATGCTGTCAGTCAATGTGCTGTGTCATTAGGGACTAACAACAGGAAATCCATACGCGTTCAGTGTGCTTGTTTGAGCTCCGTTTGATGGGATTGGGGTCTGGTGGCTTATAACGAAAGGCAAGTATCGAATCACTGATAGACAGCCCTGGGCATTTGGATGTTTGCTTTTTCTTTGACAGGGTCTCACTGTGTAACCTTAGCTGGCCTGGAACTTGCTATGTAGACCAGGGTAGCCTCAAACTCCCAGAGATCTGCCTGACTCAGCCTCCTGAGTTCTGGGATTAAAAATGAGAACCATCAGGCCTTTTAAATTTTGAAATGGAGTGTTGATAAGTTACCCGGTATGGCTATGGCCTCCTGATCCTCTTGCCTCTTGGGTAGCTGTGATTCTAGGCCAGCCGGTTACCAGGCCTGGGCCCTATGTTTTGTTTTATGTATGTGTATAAGTGCTTCAGTGTGGAGCCGGAGCTCAACGGTAGAGATCCCGTGTTCACAGGCAAGCGCTCCACGGACTGAGCTGTCTCCCCCGTCCCCTCCACCTTTAGTAAAAATACTTTGCATCTTTCAAATGAGCCCCCGGGAACAGAGGACATGATACAGAGGCGGCCCTATTAGAGACTGGATGGTTTATAAAGGATAGGTGTTAATTTGACTCATGATTCAGAGGCTGGGTCTCTTTATGAAGTACTTTTGAGAGGAGCTTATCAATATATAAGTACTCACTGCATGGCAACAGGGCAGCCCTGTTTCTGGAGCTTAAAAGCCAGTGTAGTCTTCAGTCTTTACAAGTCGGGAGAGCCTGTGTCCCTCTAGTCTGGGCCTGGCAGGAGGGACAGGCAGGTGAACACCCTTAGCAGAGCATCCTTCAGCTATGCTCCTCAGGAAACTGGTGGCTGTCTCGGGGTGGATGTAACCAGGGCTTTCAGAGCCTCTGTGACTTTGTCTCCTGAGGAGCGGCTCATCTTGGCTGCTGGGTCCACAGTGCTTGGGGACAGTGCGGGAATATGAAGGAGTGCTGGAGCCTCGCAGTTTAGAATTAAGCTACCTTGAGTCAGGGAGGTGGCTTAATGCAGGTCCAGAGGTGAATGGAGGCGAAGCTGAGGACCGCACTGCGGGAAGGAAGCAGGAGCCTTTGCAGTGTCCCAGGATAGTGGGGCTGCTGCTTGGGGCTGAGCCATGACCCAGGAGTGGAGTTCTGTCTTTAGCTGACCTCCAACAGGAGTTTCCTGTACCACTTGGGTTCCTGGGATCCAAACTCTCAAGGCCCCTTTGGTTGTCTTCCCCACCCTTCCTTCATCCCAGACAGTGTTGGTTCCAAGTTACTCACGTGCGTAAATACTAAGATGAAATCTCCCCAAGATAGCTGTATCAAGTCAGAGCAGAGATCCCGGGGTAGGGCTCTCATTTCACCTGAGAGCACCATGCCTTCTGTTTTTGTATCTGTGGAGGCGACTTCAGGACTGGGAAAAGGTCTCCCTCTTGCTCTTTGGTTTAGTAACGTAAAATGAATTTGATGGAAAGTTAATATTTCCAGTTTCCAAGGAAGAGGTACATTTTCTCAGGGCACTTCCAGCCTGTGCCTGTCTTCCTCTAATATTTCCTTCCTGGGGTGTTTGAGTGGCCAGAGAGAAGAGCCATCCTTGAGTGGGCTGTTTGTAAAGTAAAGCAGGGTACCTGCCTCCTGCTTGGTGAAGAGCTGAGTGAGGCTGGGGGTGGTGCCACCCGGAGTGTTGTCTCTGCCTTTCGTTCCTTCCTGCATGTGAGCCGCCCCACTCAGCAGTCTGAGGTTACCGTTAGGGTGGCAGGGAACACTGACAGGTCTACTCTTTCCAAGCTTTTCTATGACTCGGATGGCCGTGTTCTGAATGGAGCTGTGCCTTTCGAAGTTTTTTGGGGGAAATGGGCTATAACCGCCTTTTAGCAAGGTCCTGACGAATGTGGTTCACCTTGAGAATCTGATGTCAAGAATGCTTCCTTAGGGCATAGTATATTCTGAGCATGAACCGATGTGATTCGCACTGGAGAGCTGAGATTTGGGGTGCTGCGGGTTTATTCTTGCTGTGCAGTTAGCCGGCAGGACAGTAGCGTTCCGAGCAGCCCACCTCTCTGGTCCACCCCTCCACTGCTCCTTGTGCATCTTGCCTCAGGCCCTTTATTTCTGGCTTGTGTATCTGGTTTTTCTCTTCACACTGGCCAGATGTAAGGGTCACCTTTCCTGACCACTGTTCCTGGTCACATGCACTGGCCGCCTCATTTGCACACTCTGGGTGGACTCCAGCAGCAAGACACCTCTTCTGCCCTCCTCAGCGCTACTGGCACCCCTGGCACCAAATTTACCAAAACTTGGTGGCAGTAATATAGGCGCCGATGACTTTTGTAATGATTTGGGGGCCCTCTTACTCCTGTGGCGTATCCTGATTCTTCCTGCGTGTGTGCTTGCACACAGATTGGGTTACGGATGTACTGTCTGGTCTTTGCTCGGTGGTATAGAGTCATGCTTTCTGAATTACAGTCCCAGCTCCCGCAGTGACGGCCTGTTCTTCTCCTAGGTAGCACTGAGCAGTGTAACTGTCTCTGACTCGGAGCGTTAAACTCTGTAAGGGACCTTACACTCTCCTGCCTCCTTTCTCGAAATCTTCCTCCACTAGCTTGTGTTACATCATAGCCACTTCCGGTGTCTTCCCTGGGTAGTGGTGGTGAAGTGCTGTGGGTGTGTGTGTGGGGGGGGTGTCCGTTGGGGGGAGGAGGTTGCCCTGTCAAATCTCTTCAGGGTTTCTGTGGGGAATTCCACAAACAGTGAAGCAGGAACCCAAAATTGAGGTTTTTGACACAGAGGGATTTTTTTTTCTGGTCCTTTCTCTGGGCACTGTGGGCTTCTGTAAGCGTTACATGCTGGTGTGTGGAGACAGCCTGCCTGCCTTGCTGGGGAGACGGGCCTGCCGTAGTCCCTCACCTGGCAGAGCTGCTGTGACAGTCTTTTGGACACCACACTCACACACTGGCATAGGCCACAGGCAAGTGCTTCTCTTCTAGAACTCAGCCTCACGCCTCCCGCTCTGCCCTAGATAATCAGTTCAGGATGTCCATCCTGGAGCGGCTGGAGCAGATGGAAAGGAGGATGGCTGAGATGACCGGCTCCCAGCAGCACAAGCAGGGGAGCAGTGGAGGCGGCAGCGGGAGCAGCAGTGGGAGCGGTGCTGGAGGCGGCCAGGCCCAGGTAGGTCCACGGCGGAGGTTGTGCAGGAGGCACCTGTTCCCAGTGTCCTCCCTGCTGCTATAGATGTCATGGTCCGGAGCTCTGCTTCGTGGTGCCGGTGCTCAGTTTGCATGGTGTGAAAGAGGCCTAGGTACAGACCCTTAGTCTCCAGCCCAGTTTTCAGCTGTCCCTCTTGGTCTCAGATCTCACTGTGTTCCCTGGAAATTGGAAGGAGCAGCCAAAGGGTGATGCGGTGACACCCATCTGTCGGAACTCTGAATTAAACCAGTCCCTCTTCTTCCTATTCTGTATCTCATGCTTATCTTGAGAAATTTAAGAGCATAATTCAATCCAGCAGTCCTTAAGCCTTTTTATAGCCCCTGGAAGATGAACTCAGAAAATGGCCTGAGGACTGTTGTCCAGAGAGGCACAGCATGGTGTCTGTCATCGCTCGCAGTGCTTTTCCTTTTCTTTCTTTTTTTTTTTTTTTTTTTTTTATTTTCTTCATTTTTGTTTGTGTACATGACACACGTGGGGTCCACGGGACAGCCGTCCTAACACTCTGGTTCTGGAATTGGATGCAGGCTGTCAGGGTAATGGCAAGGACTGCTATCCACTGAACCATCAGTCCAGCCACACTTCATATACTGCACAAAGACTGTTTCTCGTGTCCGCACGAGGAGGTGGCCAAGTATTGCTGTTAAACGACTGTTCCTGAAGCTTCTGAGGACATCCCATCTAAGGGCTTCATTTTGAGAAAGTTTGAGAATAAACTTTCATAAAAACACCCGAAGATACAAGGCCCGATGGTGTCTCTTGCCTCAGCTACCGAGTCCTTCCCTGCCTGGAAGCCACGAGGAAATCCCCTTCCTGTTCTTTACTGTGAAGGATGGTTTCCTGTGCAGAATTCGTTCTTTCTCCTCCCAAGCCCTTCCTTCTGTTTTGTTTTGTTTTTGTTGGTGAGGCAGGGTCTCCATAGAGCCCTGGCTGGCCTAGAACTCACTCTGTAGACCCGTGGTGGCCTTGGACTCATTGGAGATTGGCTGTCTCTGCTGCTTCTTCAGGGCTGGGGTCAAAGTTGTGTATCACCACCATGCCTGGCAAATTTCCTCTTTTATTTGTTTGTTTGTTTGCAAACCTTGAAAATAGGAAACGCTAGTGATATTTTAATTCACTTCTTATTTTATGCACATGGGTGTTTTGCCTCTGTGTGTGTGTGTGTGTGTGTGTGTGTGTGTGTACCATGTGCACACAGTGCCTGAAGAGACCAGCAGACAGACTCAGATTTCCATGGAACTGGAGTTACACATGTGTGGGTACTAGGAATTGACTCCTGCATGAGCAGCCAGTGCCTTTAACTGCTGAGCCATCTCTCGAGCACCAGTATTCTTAATACTAATAACCGATGAAAGCAAAGCATTAAAAAAAAAAAGTCTCAGTTTTCTTGTAATGTCTCTCATCTTCAGAAA
This sequence comes from Rhabdomys pumilio, assembly GCA_030674055.1. Lineage (NCBI taxonomy): Eukaryota > Metazoa > Chordata > Mammalia > Rodentia > Muridae > Rhabdomys > Rhabdomys pumilio. The sequence goes on from JANHMN010000004.1 coordinate 5,089,634, forward strand.
TTGGTGGTTCAGGCCACATGTAATAAACTACTGTTAAGGCTAGCCTGGGAATGCAAGAGATCTTCCTGCCCCTACCTCCTAAACACTGGTATTAAAGGCTTACATCATTACAACCAGTCCAAGATAGCTTTGATTTTTACCTGATACTAAGTTTTTGTAAATCAAGTAATCCTTATATTGATGTGAGGACTAAATGAGAGGTTCCCGTGAAATCCTTTTCACATACAAACACCGTGTAAAGGGAATGGTTTAGCACATTTCCGAGCTCAGCCATACGACAGCTGGCCCTCGGAGATCTAATCCAGTGTCAGCTACAACTACTGTGACATATTCTCCTTGACTTAAATTGTCCCTCCAGTAAATGATAGTGTCTACTACTTACGACAGAGATAGATAGGGCTGTTTGTGTTTAATCGGAAACTTTCCCTGCTTAGTCACTGGCTGATGGTTTCCATGTCTCTATAAACGTGTCTGTTTGGTGTATATAGAACAGGCTTTCTGCCTGGGTCAAGGTCAGTCTGCTGCACGTTGGGTTGGCTCAGCCTTCTTCTCTGGAATGATTTGATAGCTCGGGGAAGATGACCCTGCATCAGCCGTCTGCCTTTTTAATTTTTGGAAATTTTTTATTTAAGATTTAAAAATAAAGAGCAGAGTTATTTTCTGTTCTGTTTGGATTATGTGGAATTTATCGCCAGAAAAAAATAGGCTTTTACAATGACACCGGAGAGCTAGATGTGCCATTTTCTAAGAGCGGGTTGAACTGCAGACTGTTGCCTGGGACTCAGCTTGTTGCAGTTACCAGCTTTAATTTTTATTCCTTTTCTGTTGCTGGTTCCCAGCGAGGAAGCCACGTGGTCAGCTCTGGTGAACTTAGGTTCCATGGGCCCTTACAGTTAGTAACCCTTATGGCACATCTCTCAGACTCTCTCATCCACCCCTTTTCACTTTTTAAAAGTTGGTAAGAACTTTAAAAAAAAAAAAAAAGAGGGCTGGAGAGATGACTCATTGGTAAAGAGTCCTGACCGATCTTGCAGAGGACCTGGGTTTGAATCCCAGCACCCATGTGGCTGCTCACAACTGTAGCTCCAGTTCTTCAGGCCTCTGTGGACAGCGGGCACACATGTGCAGACAGAACACTCCTACATGTATGCTTTCTTTCTAAAAAGTAAAAAAAAAAAAAAAAAGAAACATTTTTGGATACTTTTAAGTACTTTTTGTTTTAAAAAGAAAACTCCACATTGAAGTGACACCACATCCTTTGGTTTTAGAAGAAGCAGGAGTCAGCTGTCTCTGTGAACCAGATGGGAGATGCCTGTGGTGGCTGCTGCCCTCCAGAGGCTAGAAGGGGTTTCAGTAGTGCGACTCCCCTGAGACACAGCAATGTGTCACTGTCACTATAGCTACTCCTAGGATGGCAAGTCACCTGTGCCTCCACTTCATGCAGTGCTGTTTCACTGGCTCCCCCACCCCCAACTCTTACCCCCCTCCCCCTCTCCTTCTTCCTCTCCCTCCCCCTCCCCCTCCCCCTGTTGCTGCTTCTGCTTCTTCTGCTTCGCCTCCTCCTCTCAACTTAAAATCCTTTCTGAAATGCAACATTTCAGTAAAATAGAAGTTCTGCATATATCAAATTCATTATTACCCATGTGAAGCTATGGTTTCCTAGATCCAAATATAATTACGTTATCTCCCGTCCCCGTCCTCCCTCTGTAGCCTCCCAGATTCCCCGCTTATTTTCTTTTAATTCCACAGCCTCTTTTTTGCATTGTTGGTACATGCACATGTGTATATGTATGCACGCGCGCACAGACATACACACACACACACACACACACACACACACACACACACACGCACGACTAATACCTGCTAAGTTTCTATGTCAGTTGCTTCTAGGACTGCCATTTAACTGGTCATTGCGCTCAGTCCTGGGGAGACCATTTCCCCCGACTCTCACCATTCCGAAGTTGCCTGTACTTCTTTGTGGAGTCTTGAGACCTTTGGCCTGTCTATTGTATTTCTTAAAAAAAAAAAAAATTATAGGGCAGCTGACAAGATGGCTCTGCAGGTAGGATTCTGCTCTTAGCGGTGGACCCAATTCGGTTCCCAGCACCCACCCTTGGCGGTGGCTTTTGTAACTCTGCTCCAGGAAACCTAGCTTCCTATTCTAGCCTTCTCAGCCATACACCTGCACTCATAACTAATACATATGTAATTAAAAATAAGACTGTGTGTATGTGTGTGCAAGACAGAGTGCAGCTTACCGTGCAGATTCTAGGGGGTCAAATTGGGTTCCTCACACTTGTCAGCAGGAGCCTCCAGCCTCAGAGCCATCTTGCTAGGCCCGTCTCTAGTTCTTAAGGTTTCTTTGTCTTCACTGTTAACATGTTTTCTGCTGACTGCTGATGTCATTTGTCTTGCGTGGAAGAGAGCCTGGGGCCCTGGATGTAACATGTACTTTCTCATGACGTAGTGTGCGTCCGGTGCGGGGACCCTAGGGAGCTGCTTTGAGAGCCGTGTGGTGGTTGTCTGTGAAAAGATGATGAGTCGAGCCTGCTGGGCCAAGTCCAAGCATCTGATCCATTCGAAGACTTTCCGTGGAATGACCCTCTTACACCTGGCTGCTGCCCAGGGCTATGCCACCCTGATCCAGACCCTCATCAAATGGCGGTAAGGGCAGGCACAAAGGCCTTGGCTGTCCCCACGGCTCTGTTTCCTGGGCTTTCCCGCTGGTGGCTAGGAATCTGCTCCCTCAGCGTGTGTCATGGCCTGTGAGCCAGGGCTTTTTCCCAGGACTGTTCCCAAGAGAGCTGTGTGGTCTTGTGCCCTAGACTCCTGAGTGAGACATGAGATGTTAGGTGTTCCGCTTCCTTTGGGCTTCTCTTAAATAGAGTCCAAACTGCTCTCTGAGTCTAGAATCCTATTTCTTCACATTGGGGAGGCTCGGTGCCCAGCTGGTTTCACTTTCATGGGTTCTGCGTTGTCCTGGTGTTTTCTTTTGCCACGAGCTACCACGTGGTAACCTCTGTTCTGTCCCTGACAGCACAAAGCATGCAGACAGCATTGATTTGGAACTGGAAGTTGACCCCCTAAATGTGGACCACTTCTCCTGTACTCCTCTGGTAAGGAAGAGGCTTGTTAGCCGGTCAGTGATAACCTTTAATCCCAGAACTTGGGAGGCAGAGGCAGGCAAATCTCTGTGAATTCGAGGCCAGCCTAGTCTACAGAATGAGTTCTAGGACAGCCAGGTTATACAGAGAAACCCTGTCTTAAAATGAATGAATGAATGAATGAATGAATGAATGAATGAATGAGATGGCTTGTTTAGTCTCCTAACCATCTCTCTAGACTGACACAGGGACTCCAAACCCCAATGGGATCTGAGAATGTCACTTAAAAGATGAGACTCAAAACAGAGTATGATGGTGGTGCAGACTTCTAACATAAGCTTCGGGAGATGGAATCAGGAGGTTCACAAGTTCAAGGTCATCCTTGACTACACAGTTAAGGCCAGCCTGGGCTGTAGTGAGACCCTTTCTGAAGATGATTCAAAGATAACTCTGACGTAGGAAAGTGAATTTATAAACTCTGGGGGTGTCAGAGAAGCACACCATTGTTTCTCATTGGAATCAGACAGTCATTAGAGAAGATCATAATGCCACCATTTACCCAGTGGCCCTTCCGACAGTGCCAACAGAGACTAGTGTTTCTGCTGCTAGCAACAGTAAAAGGGATGTCCATTTTCAGCATCCTGTTGAGCTCCTCTACCTGTCTGCCTGGCTTTCAGATGTGGGCCTGTGCCCTAGGGCACTTGGAAGCGGCTGTGGTACTATACAAGTGGGACCGCCGGGCCATCTCCATCCCCGACTCTCTGGGACGGCTGCCTTTGGGAATTGCCAGGTCGAGGGGCCACGTGAAGTTAGCAGAGTGTCTGGAACACCTGCAGAGAGACGAGCAGGCCCAGCTGGGACAGGCCTCCCGGATCCACTGTGCCCCAAGCGAAGAGCCAAGCACAGACAGCTGGATGGCCCATTGGCAGAGGGAGGCCATGAGCCCTCCAGAGATACCCAAAGGAGTCACCGTCATTGCAAGCACCAATCCAGGTACAAATTCACGAGGGTGTCATCTGGGAACTTGCCGGCTCCCCCATTGGCTATCTGCAGCTTCCCCTAGAAGAACAGTCTGTAGGAATCATTTAAGGGTTGGTGGGAGGGGGCTACATATTGCTTCTGGTTTTCCTTTAAAAATAGTTAGTGCCCCTCCCAGTATGGAAAGTCTGTTTGTATAGGAGACACATAGTTTTTGGAGGATTATCCGAGCGAGTACAGTCTGTGCTGCTGAGAGTATTTATGCCTCAGGGACATGCCTTGTCCTCCAGCTTTGCCTCCTTATCTCCCAGGCATAAAGTGTTAATTCTTTAGGATTCCTACTTTCATCACCTGACCTGACTGTCCTTTCTACTGTACTTTTCAGAGCTGAGAAGACCTCGGTCTGAACCCTCTAATTACTACAGCACTGAGGGCCACAAAGATTATCCGGCTCCCAAAAAGCATAAATTGAACCCCGAGCCCTTCCAGGCAAGGCAGGAGAAGCTGCTCTGCACTGCACTGAGTCTGGAGCAGCCAAATATCAGGAAGCAGAGCCCTAGGTCTAAGCAGTCTTCCCCAGAGACAATCAGCCCCAGTGAAGGAGTGAGGGAGTACAGCCGGGAAGCCTCCCCTCCCACTCCAGAGACTGCAGCCTCCCAGGCGTCTGCATCTCAGCCCGTAGTAAAGTGGAGTTCCAAAGATCTTTACATTGGTGTATCTACAGTACAGGTGACTGGAAATCCGAAGGGGACCAGTGTAGTAAAGGACGCGGCGCCTTCACAGGTGCGTCCGAGGGAACCAATGAGCGTCCTGATGTTGGCTAACAGAGAGGTGGTGAATACAGAGATGGGGGCCTACCGGGATAGGACGGAGCAGGAGGAGTGCTCCCAGCCCATGGATGATATTCAGGTAAGCCTGCAGAAGCTGGAGCCTCACAGCGGCCCTGGAACATCACAGTTCCGTTCTGAGAGTCATGCAGGTTTTATGCCCCCACACACCTGACCATCCCCATCCCAGGAAAGGGTTCGAGGTCTCATCTTGCTCAGGGGGGTGTTGAGTTGTCTGCTCCCCTGGGACCACATTTTCCTTCTGCAAATCGGGCACCATGAGTAGGACCTGACCACAGGCCCTTAACAGAGCCTTCCCTTCGGTACCAACCCTTTGAGAGCTTAGCTTACCACACTCTAACAAATGTCCTGCTTCCCCGCATCCAGGATGGCAGCTCTACTGCTTTTGGTATTGGTTATAATAGAGTCAAGGCCCTAAAAATAGTCACCAAGGAAGCCTGCAGACGGGATTTGGATTATCTGAGTGACTTTGACCAGCGTGGCCGTCATCTAGCCATCGTGAAGGGCATCTGTGGCCTGAGGTTCACATGGCATGTAGTGAAATACCTCCAGAGTTAATAACTGACTGCCCTTGTCATGAACGGAGGAAGCAGAGTCCTCTGAGGACACTAGAGTTGTCATAGACTAAACAAGGCACCAGGCTACTAGACAAAATCCATCAAACTCAGATATGCAGAAGCAGTCAAAAGGGGCAACCAGGGAGCATGGTTTTATATGCTCTATTCCTCGGCCTCTGTTTCCAGATACCTCTTGAAGCATCCCCCCAAATGAAAGGAAAGATGTAGAACACCTCCCAGCTGCCTAAGGGGTGATGCTGGGGTGGGAAAGGCCACTCCCCTGCCAGCAGGTCCTAGAGAGGTGTATCTGCTGAGTCACACCTGAGCTTAGCACCCTGGGGGAGCTCTCTGGTTTTCTGTGAAGGACAAGAAGCCTGCATGCCTATTATCAGTATAGCCCCTGCTCCTAGTGAGTGGCAGACCCCACCACTGATTTACCAACAACCCTGTAGCCAGGAGGATGCCTGCCAAGTTAAAGCAAACGATGCTGTTTTGGGTTCACACACTTGAGGCAAACACACTCCCCTGGGCCCAATCCTCAGCCCCTTTTAACTTAATCTAGAGATGCAGTCTCATCAAGTTCCCAGGCTGGTGTCAAACCTCCAACTTCAGCCTCCTAAGCGGCTAAGGTTAGAGGTACGTCCCACCACATCCAGCCTGAGTCAAACAGAAGGCTTGTAGACAGAAAGCTGGGTATTTTTTTTGTCAAGAGCGAGATGGTGACTATTCTTGTGCTCATTCAGAAACTTTGTTATAACCTTGGATCTGCCATAAATCATGAAAGGAGCCGTAGACAGTTACAGGGATGTAGCTTCGATGTGGTAAAACTCGCGTCACACAAACCAGCAGCTGGCTCTGCTCTGTGCTGCCATCTGCTGAGTCCTTGCTGTGGACGATTCCTGCTGGCCCCTGTGGTGGTTACTTTCCTGCTCAGCATGACAAAACCAGCCGAAGCGGGGTGGTGGTTATTTCTGGTTCAGTGTGAAGGTATAATGCAGTGTGCTGGGGAAGACAGGGCAGCAGGAGCATGAGGCGCCTGCTCTGTGCAAAGCAGCCAGGAAGCAGCCACTTGCTACTCCTCTTCATTTTCTACTTACTTACCGTGACCCCTGCCCATGGGGTGACAGTGCCCACGCTCAGTGTAGGTCTTCTCTTCTTAGTTAAACCTTTATGGAAACACTGTCACAGATAGTTGTTCATTGAGGAAAATTTATCTTAGACATTTAAAATAGGTTTCTTTGGCGGGGAGGGGGGTCCTTATTTTTAGATTGTAAAATCCACTTTAGTCCACTTTAGATAGCTGTCTATCTGTCAACAGAGTCTTCAGTCAGCTTCCTGCATCAGTTCTGTTTTCCCAACCGCACCACCCACCCAGATCTGATTTCATTCCCAGAATTTTGCTTTTCTGGAAGCTTCATCTAACTGGGATGTAGTCTTCTAAATCTTTGTGTTGCCACGACCAAAATACCTGGTGCAGAACCGGCTAAAGTTTATGGACGTTTTGAGGGCATGGCAGGGACCCACTGAGCATGCTCAGGAACCAGAACTGGAGCTGTGCCTTCCAAGGCCTGCGATTAACAGTGTGTGCCTTAGACTCTTCTGGTGCTGTGATAAAACACTCTGACAAAGTCAGCCTAAGGGAGACAGGGTTATTTAGCTCATAGTTCAAGACACAGTCCGTAGTGGCTGGGAGGTCAAGGCAGCGTGGAGCAGCTGCTTACCTTACAGCCAAAGTCCAGAGACACAGGTCCATGAATGCCTCTCTGTTCTCAGCTTGCTTTCTTCATGGTACACAGACCAGGATACCAGCCCAGAGAAGAGCCCACCCACAGTAAAGACTGGTCTTCCTTCATGATTGTATGTAGTCAAAATGACTCTCCACAGACATGCCCAGAGGCTTCTGTAAGGTCAAGTGGGTGACACTTACTGTCACCCTACTCCCATCAGCAAGACCTACTTACTGAAGGTTTCACAGCCTCCCTGTGAGCTCCCTGTGCTGGGGAACCAGTGGACAAAGCTTGAACCCATAGCACAGTAACTTTCCGAGCTGCCCTCATGGTAGGAGGACAGTGCTTCCCCTCTGTGGGGTTCCTCTCAGAACACCCATCCGCTGAGCTGAGGATCTGGTGAAAACCTAAACTGTTGGAGTTTTGATTACCATTTTTAAGAGGTGTGCAAGGAATTTTAAAAAGACACCTCCAACCCTAAATTTTATTTTTGCAAGTGTACATGTGTGAGAGTGTGCATAAACATTCCTGAGCATGCTCAGTGGGTCCCTGCTGAGTGGAGGTCTCCTCCCACTACTCCCCACTAACGTCCTGAGGCAGGACCTCGCAGTAAGCCACCCAGAATCCTCCTGTTTCTGCCTGTCCCACGCTGAGACTGCAGGCTTATGCACGGCACTCTGCCTTTTAGTGTGTGTGCTGGGGTTAGGCTCATGGTCTCACTCCTGCATGCTGCACAGTGCTGCTTCCCAGAGCTGGGCCATAAACCTTCCCCTAAGTGTAGGAGATCAGAAGCGGGTGGGTTTAGCTGAGCCAAGGTTCTGCAGATTGCTGCTATCCATAGCTCCGGGGTTTCCCAGACAAGGCACAGGAGGAGTGGTGGGATTTGGTGAGGGAAGATGACATCTTAGGGGCTGGCAAGCTCTCGCTTGTTGGTGAGAGAGGCTGATGATCTTGCAGAGGGCGCCATGCCGGGTGACTCTCAACTCCAATTCCAGGGGATCCAACACCCTCTTATGGGCTGTGAGCAACTGCTCTCACATAAGTGTGCGTGCACACACACACACACACAGGCACACACATAGGCATAGACACAGTTAAAAATAGATATTTAGGGCTGACAGGATGACACAGAAGGTAGAGGTGTTTGCCCTCAGTCTGCTCAATTGAGCTTGGTCTCCCGGACCACAAGGTAGGAGGAGAGAACACATTCCTGCACTTTGTCCTCTGGCCACACGTGTGCAGGCACATAAATAAATGTCACTATATTTTTAAGATATTGTTTTACCTGGAACCCCCCTCCCCATACCAGGTATGAGGTCCATAACTGATAGATGCTGTTGATAGTAGATAGTGGGCCCAAGACAAAGGTTCTCTGAGATGTGACTAAGGTGTGAGGCCAAACTATAATTAGAAGATAATTGGGTCTCTGGGTGAGTCGAATCCTAACTTAAAACTGCATTGTATGGAGGCATATGTTGGCTGTCTTCCCAACTTCCACGCCCCTCCATGTCCTGTACAAGGTCAGGGGGCAGAAAAGAAGAGTTTGAAGGTTTGTTTTGTTGTTGTTGTTTTTCCTAGGCTCACGTGTTCTGTGGCCTTCTGTTTGCAGGTGAACATGATGACCCTGGCAGAGCACATTATCGAGGCCACACCAGACCGAATCAAGCAGGAGAACTTTGTGCCCATGGAATCCTCACCCTTGGAAAGAACAGATCCAGCCACCATTAGCAGTACGATGAGCTGGCTAGCCAGTTACCTAGCTGATGCTGACCGTCTGCCCAGTGCTGCCCACATCAGGTCGGCAGATTGGGAGTCTGGGATTCTCTGACCAAGATAAAGGCTTGGACTTAGCTGGAGGCAGGGAGGCGAAGGGTAAAGAGAGACTTTCCCAAGGAGAGGACAGGGCAGTATGCCACTTCCAGACCCTGGTTCTGCCCTTTCTCCATCTGTTGCTTCCTCACACATCAGTGTTTATAAGGTACTATGTCATAGGACTGGAGAGATGGCTCAGTGATTAAGAGCACTGACTGCTCTCCCAGAGGTCCTGAGTTCAATTCCCAGCAACCACATGGTGACTCACAACCATCTGTAATGGGGTCTGATGCCCTCTTCTGGCATGCAGATGTACATGCAGATAGAGCACTCATATACATAAAATAAATAAGTCATTTAAAAAAAAAACTGATACTATCCCAGGATATGCCTATTTTGGCTAAAGTTTCCTAGAGGCAAGGTAGTGTCCTTAGTGGGCCCAGTCTTTAGCACGGTGCTAAATTGATACTAGGTACTCAGTAGGAACTTCACCGAGGTGTATCTGAAGTGTCGAGTGTGTTTAGTTACCCACAAGCAGTGGGTGCATCTTACCGGCCTAGGTAGCTTCAGGTGGATCCTGTCTTATTAATTACTGGGGCGTTAATTACTGGACGGTGAAAGTAGCCACTGACCATCTTCTCTTTCTCTTGTCTTAGGAGTGCGTACACTGAGCCCCTAACTCCGTCTTCTAATGCCAGCTTGAGTCCCGCAGGCTCTCCAGTCAGTGAGGTGGCTTTTGAGAAACCCACCCTCCCCTCTGCGGCAGACTGGTCAGAATTCCTGAGTGCTTCCACCAGCGAGAAGGTGGAGAATGAGCTCGCTCAGCTCACACTGTCCGACCACGAGCAGAGAGAGCTCTATGAAGCTGCCAGGCTTGTCCAGACAGCCTTCCGGAAGTACAAGGTAAAGGAGTGTCTTCGTCCGGCCCCTTTTCCATGTGGTTTGTGTTTGATAAAATGTCTATTAGAAGATGTTATGTTACATTGTATTATCATCATAAAAACTTTAAGGAGCTTTAGTCAAATAAAACCAGTAGGGTGGCTCTCATCATCTTTTTGTTGGTAAGCTGATACCTCAACCCCAAGGGACATAGGGCCTAAATTAGGACCTGCGGACTGTGGGCTGCCCTCAGCCCCTAGAGATCTAGGGATCTGGACTGTGGGCTGCCCTGAAGCCCTGGGGACCTGAGAACTGTGGGCTGCCCTGAACCCCTGGAGATCTGGGGACCTGAAGACTGTGGGCTGCTCTGAACCCCTGGGGACCTGAGGACTGTGGGCTGCCCTGAACCCCTGGGGACCTGAGGACTGTGGGCTGCCCTGAACCCCTGGAGATCTGGGGACCTGAGGACTGTGGGCTGCCCTGAACCCCTGGAGATCTGGGGACCTGAGGACTGTGGACTGCCCTGAGCCCCTGAGAACTCAGTCATCATCTTAGACATATGCTTTTATTGAAGTAGAGGTGAGGTAGGGTGGGAATCTGTTACCTTTTACACATTCCTAATGGAATTTTATCATTGTCTAGAGGTATTTAAAAAAAATAGTCAGATTATTTAGGAAAGACTTTGAGAACCCAAAAGATCAGTAGTGCAATACCTAATTTGTTAAAACCTCTTAAATGCATATTTTTAGGCCTCCTAACATCCAAATATACTTTGACTTTTGGTTTGGTTTGGTTTGGTTTGGTTTGGTTTGGTTTGGTTTGGTTTGGTTTGGTTTGGTTTGGCTTGGTTTGGTTTGGTTTGGTTTGGTTTGGTTTGGTTTTTTGAGACAGGGTTTCTCTGTGTAGCCCTGGCTGTCCTAGAACTCACTCTGTAGACCAGGCTGGCCTCGAACAGAGAAATCCGCCTGCCTCTGCCTCTCAAGTGCTGGGATTAAAGGCGTGTGCCACCACCGCCCGGCTGTGGTTTGACTTTTAAAAGCAAAAATGGTTGGAGATTTATTCTGAAATTCTGTTTTTCTTAATTTATAGTGACTGTTGTCCAGTGTGGTTCAGTAAGGCTGGGTTTTTATTTTGAGCAGGTACATGACATGAGTAAAAGTTTTAACTTTTTGTGCATTGACAGTTCTTACACATATAAAAAAAATTAATTATTTGAGAGTGTCAGATTCCCTTGAACTGGAGTTGCAGACAGTTGTGAACTGCCATGCAGTTGCTGGGAATTGAACTCAAGATCTCTGGAAAAGCAGCCAGTGCTCTTAACTGCAGAGCCATCTCTGCGGCCTCTGTATGTGGACAGATCTTGGTTAGTTCATTGATCTTCTTTGCTTCACCTTTCAGGGCAGACCCCTGCGGGAACAGCAGGAAGTGGCTGCTGCCGTCATTCAGCGCTGTTACAGAAAGTACAAACAGGTAAACTCAGCCATGTGTCACAGAAGGGATGGGCACCTGTCCAGGCCGCCCTGGCCTCAGAGGAAGATGCTGCTCGGCAGTTTGCCTAAAAGCACCACCTCCAGCTCCTGAAAACAAAGGCCTAACTTGAATTAATAACCCTAGGAAAAGAAAGCAGCGGCCTGCCTCTGAGCTTCAGCCAGTAGGGGCAAGAATAACTCCTGTCTCGTGGAGGCCTTGCTGCCAGCTGGTGGGATAGCCAGACTACATGGGGAGCCAGGGTATGCCAGTCTTCAGGAGCACCATAGCCTCAGAGCTACTCCTAGCAGCTTTATTGCCATTCACAGAGGAAGAAGCAGACTCGGAAAAATCAAGCAGATGTTAGAGTTTATAGATATCATGGTGGTTATAAAATCCTGAAACTTCCTCATTGAGTTTAGACTCAATGTTAAACCTTGGTCCCTTTACTGGGAACAGTGGCACAAGTCCCTAGTCCCAGCACTCAGAAACTAAGACAGAAGGATGGCAAGTTCAAGGCCAACCTGAACCCACTCTTACACACACACACACACACACACACACACACACACACACACACACACAGATGTGTACTCAACACTGTCGGTTCTGGAAAAGGTTTAGAGAGAAAACCTTGGACTTATTTTCTTGGGCCTTGAGTAACCCTTACATTGTTACAGAATGGTTATTGCGTGCTAACTTGTATAATAACTACAGAGAAATGTGGGGTCCCGTGCTCTCCCTCTGACCCAGGATTTTGGTTTCTAACATGTGTCACTGTTTTGTTTTGTTTTCCAAATTTCTCCTTTAAAGTCTATCAGGGCCAGGGAGGCAAGGGTTCTGGCCAGTTGAGTCCGAGATCCCAGACACTGAAGGTTTATTGTGTAAAACGCTGACACCAGGGTCCCTTTGTCTCTGTGATTGGTGAGCAGGCTTCACGTTAGCACTAGATTATAGCATACACAGAATCGAGGTTTCAAGTCTGTGATGGCAGCAGGTATTTAATTTAAAAAAAAAAAAAAAAGTGAAAGATGCCTGCTGAGTGAGTGTTGTCTACGGCTAGGAAGATGGAAAGCATTGTCTTTGGAAGTGGTGAGAAGTGTAGGAGTGGTATTTTGGAAGGTGGAAGATATTAATATAGCCAGGCTGCTTTCTTGTTGCTTTTGGTTTTGGTTGGGAGTTGTACTGGTTTGGGGAATTTTTTGTTGGTTTGTTCCCTATATTCGGTAAACTAACATGAATTTTGTATTTTCTGTTTCTCCCCCAAGCTGACATGGATAGCCTTGAAGGTAATGACACACCAAGTCCTCTCACAAACCATTTCACAAGAGTCACCAGCGTCATACCCATCACCAGCCACCAGGAGGGGTCATTAAGATGGCACAGTCACCAAACACTCCTTTGCTAAGCCATCCAGACACACCAGCTCTGTCCTTGGGGACCTGTGGTTTTCTAGTGGAGGTTTGGGTGTTAATAACAGGTGGATGTTTTCATGGCCAGGGCAGTCCATCAAAGCTGGTGACTTTGGACCTAGTGAATATTAAGCAAATACCTAATTTCTGTGTTGGGCTTCACCGTGGCCCCAGGGACCAGAACTCGCACCGTGTTCAGGACCCAATGACATGATCCATAAAAGCTCCGTAAGCTGCAGTGTTCTTACCTTAAAGGACTTTTGGATGGGTGGAAAAGAATCTAAAACAGCCCAAGGAAGAACAGATTTCCTTTTTGGACATCCCAAGAAGTCAGTTTCTTTCCCTCATGTTATGACACAGCTAGCGATGTGGTTAGGTGTGGGGTAGGGTTCTGAGTAGTTGGTCCCTTAACAATAGTAAGTTGCCGCTTGTAAGCAAAGAGCTTCGTGTGACTTCTTCAGTGTCTGAAACTCCCACGTGGCGTGGTAGCAAGCTTTGTGTTCTTAGGGCGGCAAGACTGATTCGGAAGCCAAAGCTGGCTCCTGTCTCCTTAGATCTGTGGCTGTGGAGTAGGTTGGTTGGGGGGGTCTCTGACATGGCTCCTAAGTGGTTCACAGCTCTCTGAGAGCCTCCCAGGGTCCATTCCCAGGCCCACTGTATGGATCTGATGAGTGTTGTTACTCTTTTGCAGGGTGAAATGGCTTAAAAGTGTCAGCGTTTCATGATAAGCCTTGTATTTGGGACCTTGTAACTCCATCAGAAATTTGTGGCACGGAGCAAATTAGTTAGAAAGAGGTGCTGACGGCTAGGTAGCTCTTTGTATGAGTGGACTCAAGGCAGACTAAGAATTAAAGTGTTTCTAAATTGGATAGTAAATTCTCATCTTAAATTTAACAAAGCTTAAATTTTTGCATTTTAAATGCCTTTGGAAATCTTGAAGAGAGGCAGAATATGTTGCCCTGTGAGGACAGAGATGCAGTGTTGCCTGCGAGCCATCCTGCATTAGTTCTTTGCATTTTAGAAGAGCACTGGAAGCATGCTGTTGGCATCCTGAGGTTGGCTCCTAGCCGAGACTAGAGTAGGGAGGAAGGAAGGGTTCTTACCCCCTAAGCTTGGAAGACTTTCAACTCTTGCTGTTACTGTCCCGTTCCTTCTGTGTCCCCCTGCAGTATGCACTTTACAAAAAGATGACACAGGCAGCAATCCTCATCCAGAGCAAATTCCGAAGTTACTACGAGCAGAAGCGGTTCCAGCAGAGCCGGCGCGCTGCAGTGCTGATTCAGAACTTCTATCGGAGTTATAAGAAGTGTGGCCGGAGACGGCCAGCCCGCAGGACAGCAGTCATTGTGCAGCAGAAGCTCAGGTGGGTCCCAAGCCTGCAGGGTTTGATGGAGGAACTGCCTGGCATGGTACCTAGACCTGCCTCTGTGAAGGGCCTGAGGCATGGCGGCCTCTCTAACATAGTGTAGGTATTGTGAGTTTGCCTAACAGTACCTATTTGTTAGTAGTTGTTAGTCTCTCTTTGATGTTCTTTCTCTATCTGCCACACGGTGTTATTTTTATGTCACTGGCCAACTTCAGTATAGCTAAGAATTTGTCAGGACCAGAGTTTGTACTTAAAGAGTCGCTCCGCCGTGTTCTGAACTTTGATCAACTCCCTAATTACCTCAGGAGAGTACTTAGGACTCAGTGATTCTAGTTTAGAAAATAGTAGACTAAAGATTAAAAACAGAAAGTAAGCCAAAGAGAATATCAAGCTCAGAGTTAACTCCTACGCTGAAGAAGTCTGGCTAGCACCAGAAGGCCTGTTTTCATTAAAAAAAACAAAAACAAAAACACCTGGGTACAGTGGTACACACCTGTAATCCCAACACTCTAGAGGCTAACCTGGCCTACAAAGCAACCCCCAGCTACCCAGAGGAATGAATAAGTTGTAAACGCGTATGGAAGAACCATCAGTCTTCGTATTGTCTCCTTAAAACGTGGGAGAAAGCCATGGCTCCGTCTGCAGGGTGCCTGCCTGGCATGTACAAAGCCCTGGGCTCTGTATCCTGTACCACACAAACTGGTCAAGGAAGCTCATGCCTGCATTGCCAGCCCTTGGGAGATGAAGTCTCAGCTACACTGTGGATTTGATGCCAGCCTGAGATGCATAAGATACTGTCTCGAACAAATTAAAGAAAACAAAGGCTTGGGAGAGTCCCAGGCCGATCTCAACACCGTGGGAGCAATGTGTGCTTTGCGGTTGGATTTGTGACACTGTTAAACTAAGTCTCCTCCCACTGTAGATTAGATCAGCTCAGGGTCTGCACTGCAAGCTTTATGGGACCTTCCTTGTGACGATCACGTTCTGGCTTTTTCAGGAGCAGTTTGCTGACCAAAAAGCAGGACCAAGCTGCTCGAAAAATAATGAGGTTTCTGCGTCGCTGTCGCCACAGGTACACCAAGTCCTTATCTGTTGTTATACTCATAAGGAGTAATAGAGCAGCCCGACCTTTCTAACCGTTTGCTGGTTCTGTGTCATGCCGGTAACCTCCAGCAAGCATGGGGCAAGCACTCCAGGTTGTAAGAGGATGGCGGCAGTGACTTGAGTGGTTGTGTCTGACCATGGAGGACTCCCCACTGCCCCCAGCAGTGTTTTTCTGGTTGGATTTGGGCATGAATGTAACTTTCTTGGACTAGCTTTTAGCTTATCATTTATACACCAGTTTACATTATGGTCTTCACTGTGTGTCCTTAATCTGCTAATAACAAACAGAAAATCAAGGAAGACAAACATTTAGGTTCTCACATGGGAAGTTTCCACTAAGCGGCTGGTGCCCTCTGCTGGATATGTAGAAGATAGCATTTCCACTCAGTTTACCACAGAGAGCCAGTTCCGATTTGGTCCGAGAGGGCAGGGAACACAGAGGATAGAGCATCTTTTCATGGAGCCTAGCTAGAGGAGCTTCTCCTCAAACGTGATCTTTTTTGCTGAAGACTTAAGACGTCTGGGACTGGAGGGAGAGGCTCGCTCTCTCTCTGAGGATGAACCTGCAGTCCATAGCTATGGCTGTTGGAGCTGCACGGAGTGTGTGTGTGTGTGTGGGGGGTGTTTCCTGAGCATCAGGAGCTATGCAGCTGAGAGCCGCAGACTTGAGCTGGATCTGCGCTGTCCGCTCTTTCTCCTGTTTAACCATCCCCTCATTCCTCAGAGACCTCACGTCAGGTTCTCTCTCCTAAAGACCTGTACGTTGCTAATATTTTTAAATGCCTTGCCTTTGAGACTTACAGTTTAACTGGGGACTTGACTTACTCTTACTTGACACAGACACACATCTGTATGACTGTAGAAAGAAACATGCGTAATAGTCACTACATCAACAGTAACAGAAAACTTTGAAGAGTGTGGTAGGGGCTAGGCATTCTCTAGATGGAACCCGAGACAGCAGGTCCATGCCCTGGCTGCTCTTTCATGCCTTGGGTCAAGAAGGTCTTCCTCTGCCTTCACCTCCTCCACACTCCCCTGCCCCTCGTGCCCTAAGAGCTAGCTCATGAAATACAAGTGGGAATAAACTGACTGAAGTCATCCTGGCAGGAAACGGTTAGTAAACTACAAGGGTACGCTCTCACATAATGAGAGGGACTCTGCAAGTTTCCCCAAGCCAGTCAGGCTCTGTCTCTGTTGTTAAGTCATGCCTTTCAGTTGGTGGTCAAGCATTTATGACTTGGTAGGATAGCTGAGTTTCTTGGGTTGGTAAAATACCTTGGACTCCCTCAGGGCACTTTTCTTCCCTCCTTATGAGTCCAGCTCCCCCTTTTTGGTTTGTCTGCAGAATGAGAGCCCCTCCCCCCAAAACACTGTCCAGCACAGAGACTAGTACACTTAGCCCCCATGGTGCAGAGTGGCCACTTCACTTCGTGAGACTTGGCCATCTGGTCCAGACCCCAATGTTGCTTTTGAGGTTGTTTTCAATAAGCCAGAAGGTCGTGGGTTAAACTGCACTGTGCTCCCTTCACAGTGTTTCTTGAGTCCAAAGGTATATGAGGAATGCAGTGTAAGCAGAGATGCCCGAGTCCTTCACTGACTTTGCAGTGTGTGTTCTTTTGAGGGTGTGTTCCGTGGTTACAGTGGATGAGTCAAAGAGTAAGATACTTACAAGTGTAATTGCATAAAAGACTGCTTGCTGAAGTAGGCTGGACGGAGGACTCCCTCTCCCAGCTTTAACAGAGGAATTTGCTGAAGATCTCACCTGAGTTCATATTTTAACCAGCCCATCCTCAGGGAAGCTGGCAAGGTCTCCTGAGAAGGAAAGCATCAGATCTGGGGCTCTTTCTGCTCACCATTTACAGCAAAATAAAGACTGTTGCTCTTTCATGGTTCAGATGATAGAAAAATGCACAGGCGGACAGCAGGGGCCTTTGCGTGCTGACTGCACAGTGTGCGTTGCTCACTTCCTGTTTCTGTCTATCTGTTTAACATATTTCACTAAGGAGCCTCATGAAGTCCTGAATCTCTCTCCTGGGGGTTATTTTAAACTTGTGTTTTCCCTCAGGTGTGCACACCCCATTCTGGTTTACTTAGCATTACTTTCATAAGCAAACTGTCATGTTTACTGTCTCTTAGAAGCATTACAGTCTGTGTTAAGTAGAAAACTTCATGACACCTTCTCAACAAGGTAGGTAGACAGCAGCCTGAGAAGTCAGCAGGACCCATTTCTAAGTTATGTGATCGCAACAGTTTTTTAAAAGTTGATGGGTTTTCTTTCTGTCCCCATCCATGCCACCACGTTCTTGTCTTTCCCCACAAGAGAAACCACCTACTAGTGTCTTTTGGGTGACATAAAGCTATTGATAAGATTTCTGCCGTGACCCTCACATGCTAATAAAGCTATTGATAAGATTTCTGCTGTGACCCTCACATGCTAATAGCTCTCTGGTGTTGTTTTACTGTCTAAAGCCCCCTGGTGGACCATAGGCTGTACAAAAGGGTGAGTTTAGCTGCCTGCTAGCCAGTTTCTCCTTATCTTCCATTTTCAATATTTTGCTTTTTGCTTGCTTGCATGGGGCTGCAGTGTAGGTATGCCAGTAAGTTTCACATCCATTTTGAATGAAAAAAAAAGACAAAATAAAAACTAACCCTGAGTACTAACCCAGCTGTCTATGCAACAGGAGAGTGGCCACTTACAGTCGATGTGCACATGCATGAGGAAGTGAGGGAGGGACCTTCTGAGACCACCGCCCAGCGTGCTCAGGCTGGGCGGAGCGCCTTCCACACAGGCCTGCCTGCTGACGTGAGGCAGCGTTTCAGGAAAACATTCAGCAAGTGGTTTTGTAACTTCAGTATTTTGTCACATCAGATTTCCTCAAAACTGGTCAAAATTTCTTAGGCAAAAAAGCTCATTAGAAAGTGCTAGGGTGGGAAAAAAAGAATTTATTTACAGATACTACTTCCTGTCACTCTGCCTGGAGCTTCAGTTTCTAAACCTCTCTCCCCTTGTGGAGTGAGGTAAGTACAAAGCTGCCCTGCAGAACCTGCCCAGGACATTGAATACACGACAGAAGGCAAGCCGGATATGCAGTGCCAAACTAGTTCTTACTAAGAACACGTGAGATACCTGGAGCCTAGAGACTCCATGTTACTGCTAGGAGTAGCTGTTCCAAGTGCATTTGTATTTTGCAGACATTGTCTTGACTCAATAGTCAGTAGACACTGCCAGTGTTCCCACGTCTGAGCACAGGACTCCAGTCTGTAGGTGCATACTGCACACAAGAGCTTGCGGGATTGCAGCTGAGATAATCAGAACTACAGTGAAAGGAAATGTCAGAAAACTTTTCAAAAGCCAGGACAAGAACTCAGCAACATTGGGCTGGAATTTGGATTAACTTTGTTAGCTTTTTGAGAGGAAATTAATTCGGTATAACATATCAGCCTGTACAGGCTGTACAGGCTGCTGCCATGCCAACTTGACGGTGCAGGAAGGAGTTTACAAATTTTTCCCGAGTAATGACTTACATGTCGAACATCTGTGACTACTTTAAATCCAGGAACAGGACAAACTAACCATGAACAGTTGCTGAAGGGAAAACTTGGAACCAAAACCAGAAACACAGCAATGCTGGTAACTTAGTGGTTCCCACTCTTCTTGGTGTTAGATAATTGTTCACCATGGAGAGTCCAGGCCCCGTGTGGTAGAGCCTCTCAGACATGTCTGCTTGAAATAGAGGAGAAAATGAGAGGAGGCTCCACCTCTCCACTAGAAACAACAAGGAGCCCTCCAGAGGACAGGTGCATGCCCCAGCACTCAGTTTACCTCAGTGGTAGTATCTTGCATGCTAAATGCAGTTTGCAGAGCCTGCTGAAGGGGACTGACACTGGAAGTGGTTGCTTAAGCACTTTTGAAGCTTGGTAGTTTCTGGTATGTCGATAACGATCATTGTTGAGAGCTCCTTTTCTAAAGGCTGTTTCAGTGCAAACCAGAGTCCCTACTTTAACTTCTCTAGTGCCTGCCGCATTCTGCCATGAACTCTGGAGACTCCCACTCATGCATGGGAAGCTGGAATCTCATAACATCCCCCATGCCTCATGCAGTCAGCAGGGAGCTTGAGAGAGAGGAGCCAAAAGGGTTTCAGGTTCCTTCTGGGACGGGACCATTTATCCAGCTCTTTACTGAGGAATGGCTTCTCTATGGCTTTGTGCAGTTGCCAATAAGATCTCCTCTCCCTCTCTCTTCCTCAAGAACTTGCAGTGGCGCCCCATCCTTGGTAATCCCTCAAGTTAAACTTCTCTTTGGGAGCTGAGCATTCTCTCAGGTGTATAGTCCTGAGATGGCGTGTCAGAGAGAATAATAACATGCTTATTTTGTTAATTTATAAAGTACAGCAAACCAGTTAGGGGTGTATATGTTGAAAAGTAATTGAAAATGTACAGTTACATTTTTGTGGTGCAGTGTGGAATGTGCTGTTGGCCACACTCTCAGGCCCACAACAGAAGGACCTACATAAAGGTAGGCACCACCGTCAGCAGATTTAGGACACTAGCTCATCCTGGGTGCAAAGTATCCCAGCTGCAGGGTAACCCAAAATTACCAACTGTGTCTTTTCATTTTCAGCCTCTCTGTGGAAGGCTGGGAAAGGACCAGTACATATTCATTTGTGTCCAGAGTGCAGCTCATTGTTTCCTGCCTTTCACCCAGGCTTAACTCCTGGTTAAGTTATTTATCCAATAAGGTTTCAGTTATTTATCCAATAACTGAAAATGGAGTTACCAACCTATGATGATAAGTGTATGGTTTAGAGTTTTGCTTCCTTCCTTCTTTCCTTCCTTCCTCCTTCTCTTTCTCCTTCCTTCCCTCTCTCCCTCCTTCCTTCCTTCTTTCCTTCCCAGAGACAGTTTTCCTTTAAGGGGAGAATGTTTATTCTGCATTATTTAAATGAATTACATACTTTTATTCACATGGTTAGTGAATGGTTTTTTATAAGGTTTGAGGATTTCCCAAAGGAGTATAAGGGAAGTACTGTCTTCCACATGGACTACTGCTGTGCCCCATGTGGCGTTTCCCAGTTTTACAGCAGAACCACTGAGATACACGTTAAGGAACTGGCAAGTCACTACATCACACAATAGCTTGGCCTCAAGGTATTGCAGAACCACTGAGATACACATTAAGAAACTAGCAGGTCACTAAGTCACACAACAGCTTGGCCTCAAGGTATTGAGACATAATTGGCTGAAAACTCATGCAGACACAAAGTTGTGTCCCTTCCCAGATACAAAGTGGTTTTGTCCTCTGTCTCTAAGGACAGTCCTTTTGTGCTCTTCATAAAATGAGGGAGGCCATTCTCCATATATCCTAGACAGGTGTCTCATTTTTCTGTACGAGGTAATAGAGAGGGCTTCAGAAAGCACACAGTCATCAAGGGGTCCTTAGGATTAATCTAGGTATTTAAATAACCTATTTTTTGAAATTACTGACTTACTGCTCATGTTTAATAAAGGTGGGTGGGGCTCTTCTACTGAAACGAATCTTCCTTAGAGGAAGAAGAGGTAACATGTTCAATCTCAAGCATTCAAACCACAGGTGTTGGAGAACTGGATTTTCCAATCCTTTACTTTGTGAGAAACAACCAAGCATTTTGGTGAGTGGTTACCTCAGCCAAGCAGCTGTGCCTTCCAGAGCAGCCCTGTGGACCAGGCTGTCACCAAGTTCTGGGGGTTACAGATTGGCATTGGTTTTGCTGTACACTTTTATTCAAGGGATCATTTTCTATCCCCACCTAAAAGAGTAGTGTTGTAAAAAGCTGAGCCGTCATCAAGGGCCAACAGATGTGTTAGCCCCATCTTTAGTTAAATGTGACATGAGGTTTAGATTCTAGGTGGCCCCGTGTTATCCAAGAAGTTAGAAGTGAATGTGGAACATGCCGTGGAGGATGGGTCATGAATCTCTAAGTAATTGTGTCTCACTTACCTCTTTTAGGAAATGAATATTTTTCCAACACAGTGGTGTGTGTTAAATTGCAGACAACATGCTCTCTGTCATTCTTATTGGGCCTCTCTCTTTTTTATTTTGCAATCCAAATGAAATTTCTGGAATATGGCAAGATCTCTCTTTTCCTAAATTTTCCACAAGCTGTTGCAGCCCTGAGAGCAACAGGTAACTAACCAGAAAGCAGCATCAAGCTGCCCTGTGGTTTTTTGATGGCCAGCACTGCGAGGCTCTGCCTGCTAAAAGCCACTGACTCATGAAGCATCTCTCTGGCTGAGCGTCACCCAGTAGATGTAATGAAGCGGCTTTGCCTGACGCTTTTCCCATGAAGCCATTGTTCGCTAGAGTCTCTGCAGCAGGCCTCTCATTTACTCATGAATTCTCATTAGACATCTGATGGAGTGAACCCTGTGAGCTTCTGCTGGCTTCCAGGGCTGCTGCTTATACATCACTCCAGTCCATTTGATGCAGCTTTCTTCTTGTTTTTGGTTGAGACTGCCTCGGTATTTCAGAGTGTGAGTTATTTGCAGCCTGAATGCTCGTAAAAATCTCGGGATTGCCTGGTGATTTGAATGGTCACGATTCAAAGGCTTGCTGCCCTGATTCCTGTACCTCCAAGCTAGTCAAGCTAGTCCAAATTCCTGATAAGAGAGTCAGAAACATGGGCCTCCAGTCAGTGGGACATTGTGGTGGTTAAACACACTTGCTGTTCTTGCAGAAGACTGAAGTTTGGTTCTCGGCATCCTCCTGTAGCTCCAACTCCAGAAAAGCATACCTACTCTCTTGTGCATGTACCTCCACACTGACACATACACATAATTAAATATAGAAAGAAATGTGTTCCTCATAGCGTTCCTTAGAGGAAGCAATACCTGGTGCATATAAAATTGTAGCTTCTGTCCTGTCTTTGTCTATCCTATCTCATGCAAGACTGTTCTGTGTAATGGGATTCAGAAATAAGTACAATCCATAGATAGATAGATAGATAGATAGATAGATAGATAGATAGATAGATA
>JANHMN010000004.1:5111911-5173723 GCA_030674055.1 Rhabdomys pumilio
ATAGATAGATAGATAGATAGATAGATAGATAGATAGATAGATAGATAAGAAGGGGTAACATTGGCATTTTAAGTTCACTTCTTTCTTAGTCCTATGTGGACCTCACCTTTATAATTCTTTAAGAAAACTCAGACTTTGGCAATCCTTAGCTACTGTGAAATATAACAAAGTTGGCTGAGTACCTATGCAATTTAGTAACCACAGGTACTGCATTTCCGAATAGGAATCCAATCTCAGAAATTGAAGTCTCTGTTTACCAGGTTCACATACTGAACATGGGTGTAACACGGGAGATTCAAAGCAGAATAGTCTAGGCAGTTGATTTTGATTTGAGTAAAACAGAAATGAATTATTTTTTCAACTAACATTTTTAGTTTCTGTCTTATAAACACGTTTATAATATGAAGCTATAACAGATACATAGAACAGTATCTTAGGAACCTTTTAAGGCCAGTGAGATGGCTCTGTGGACATAAGTGTTGACTGCACTAACAGTTTGACCCTTAGAATTTATGATAAAGGAAGAAAATGGACTCCTGAAAGCTGCCCTCCGGCCTCAATGTGTAGATACAGTGCTGTGTATACACACACTAAAGTAAAAACTTTAAAGAAACATCGTAAAGAATGGCAAACAGGCATAGTAGTTAATATAGAAGCATGTATCCATTGTGGTTCATGGAGAATGTGCAGGCAAGGAGGAAGACACAGAGGCGATTGTTATACGTCCATAGCTTTCTTGTTGATAAAGGCATGCTTTAATACGCCTCTTAATGATTATGTCGATGAATGACAAGGCAAAATCAATTTTTTAGAAATCTTTGAAATTCTCACTTGAGAATTATTGAAATTCGTAATCTAAGAATTGATTGAAAGTTCTAGTACTGTCCCAAATCAACCTAGAGACATAGAATTTCTTTGGAGGCAGTATAATTTGAATGCTTGATTTTATCTGCCTAATGTTTGATTTAAAGGGAAATGTCGACACCTATTTCACAGTCATTATCTCTTTAAGTACCGTGAAGCCCTCTTTGGTGATTTCAGCAAGACCGACAGCTGGGGTCTGTTTCCCACTGTCTCGGTGGGTTGGTGTCAACAGGGTGTGTCTGTCTTATATTGCAGGCTGTCTTCTTGGAATACAGACACATTCTTTATTTGTGTTTCAGGGTTCCAGGATTGTGTTAGACCAGGTGCACTTTTGTATGAGGGTGTTTCCCCCCATAACATTGTAATTAAATTCAATTATAGTGCTTCACAAACGATAATGTCTTTAAAATGGAGAAAACAGAATCACTACTACTTTCATTCAAACTATGGTCCAGATTATTTTTCCTATTAAAGTTTTTTTTGAAAAAACAATATAGTAGGAAAACTCTTAGAGGCCATGAGTGGAACAGAATGGCTTTGAAGTCAGACAGACATGAGTTCAAGTTGCTGCTCAGATATTTATCATCTGCACAAGCTGAGGCAGGTTGCTTAATTCCTATGAATCTTACAGTCTGGATTTACAAATTAGAAGACAGTGGTTGCATTTTAGTTACAGGCACTTAGTAGCCTTTAACAATACTGGACTATGATTAGTTTTTTCTCCCCCATGCTCTTCTCTCTAGTTCATCCCTTAACAGACTTCCATTTAAAGAAAAGTTCTATGGCATTTCGCTCCTTTGATGTCATGCATAATTCTAGTGTAGTGTGATGAAATTGATGTACCTGAAAATTGGAAGGTTCTCATTTTTCCAATGTAGACTTCCTGTGTGTGTAGACATGCCTTTCTCCCTAACTTAGTGGTCTGTGATGACATCATTAATTCATAATTAATTCAGCATTCATTATGTGGCAACCTAAACCTTTGTGAAAACTTAGATGACATTTCAACTAGTTCTGAAAGAAGTGGTAGAGGCAAAGGGGTGTCTTCAAAAGCCCATCCTCGTGACCAGTTTAACTAGATGTATAAGTTAACTTATGCCTATCCTGACCAGCTGGTTATAGATTCTTTGGTATGAAGTTGCCTAAAAAATTCCAGTCTCCTTTTTATTTCACCTCAGTGTTGAACTTAATATGTGTAAAGCATTTCCGATGGTTCTAGAAAGATGAAGGTCTGTATCTGTGGTGATGCCAGATTCTGAGTTCAGACATCTTGAAACTCTAGAGGTCTCAGCAGCGGTACTGTGAGAGAGTTCTGTGCTAATGCACAAAAAAAACCAAACCAAACCAAACAAACAAAAAACAACCATGGTATTTGACATAGCATGCACATCTTGCAGGACTTTGGCAAACGAGTCTGCGTGAGCACAGACACTGCATGTCTGGAAGTGAGGTTGGCATCCATGCATGCCTTGCATTGTTCTAGTCAAAAGGGATGTTAGTCTAGATGCTGCATGTTTAAAAATTGAACAGAGGCCTATAGCATGTTTCAATTTTTAAGAAACCATTTATCGAGTATGCATGTCCAAAATTAGGGGCCTATAATCCTATACTATTCTATACTGCAGCATGGTGCCACTCTCTAGGACCTAATTCGCTATGATAATCCTTAATTATTAAGTGCATATTAAGCCGGGCAGTGGTGGAACACACCTGTTTGATCTCAGCACTCAGGCAGATTTCTTGAGTTCGGGGCCAGCCTGGTCTACAGAGAGAGTGAGTTCTAGGACAGCCAGTGCTACACAGAAAAACCTATCTCCAACAAACAACATCATGAACAACAACAAACATATTAAATGTAGCTTTAAGAAAGGACAGTTTAGGGGTACACTGTCATTTGTAAATAAGCTGTGCTAAGCTGGGCTTGGTGTATGCAGTAAATTAGATAAGCAAGCTTTCATGTACAACAGTAATTTAATATAAATGATAAAGGTTTTCTTCCAAAGGATATATCCTCTTTCTCTGAAGAGGTCACAACAGCTTTCACACTCTTAAGAAAGGATTTTGTTTGAAGGTTGTAAGTCTAAAAGTTCATAAATTGCTCAGAATATGTTTCCTTCCATTCATTGCCAACCTGTGTGATCCACCAATAGTTTGGTTCCCCACCCATTCACCCCGTCTCCCCAAGTGTTCCTATTTGCCTGAGTTCTATTGAATATATTTATAAAATACTAACATTCATCTTAAATAACTTTTAATCGACTGGCATATCTGGAAACACTAAGGTAGACCTTAGAGAGAGGCCACATTTGACTAATGTCTGAATAAGTCCACTACCAAGCAAATGTTTCCTTGTTCTGTCACTGGGGCAGTGAAGGAATACCTCAGAACCTCCTGCTTCTGTCTGGCCAAACTGTCCTCTCATGCTGACTTCTAGGAAGCAGATGTTACTCTGTGGCAGGTGGCATTTGGAGACTGGCTGACTCAGTGAGCACTGCCCTGCACTTGTCCTTCTGCCATTAATGCACTTGCCACGGTCCACGCGGAGGGATAGACTCGTATCCTACAACTCTTCCCTCACACTTTATCTCAGGTGGCACATTTTTTAAGGCACAGCTTTATATTTAAAAAATGGAAATTGGAGCAGCAGTTTATAAAGCTTTCCACAGTGTGAGCTCTCCATTGCGTCATGGAGCAGGCTCACTTAAGTGTTGAGTATTTCTGATGAGCAAAACAAAGTCCCTTTTTGGTATTGAGCCTAATGCTGCCCATTTGGGAGCTCTAAGAAGGAACATGAACTTTACAGTTACAGTTTGAAATGGGAGGGAACCAAGAATTAGGAAGAGCCAAGACTAAGTAATATAGCAGAGTAGGGGAAGGAACTTGGTGCAGGTTGTAGGGTCAGGTTTAAGGTAGCCAGCAGCCTGGTGTCTGTAAGTAAAATAATGATTCGGTTCCTGGGTCAACTCAGAGCTAAATAAATTGTGTGTTAATTCCCTAGTTTACATCACATGGAATTTTGAGGCATTTTTAGCAGTCCATCAGACAGAGGAAGAAGTTCCTCAAGTAATTAAATGTTCCCAAGCTATAAGTGTCACCCCTGACTCAGAACAACAGAGCACATAGCTTTGCTGTCTTCTTGGAGTACCCTTGTGAAACGTTCACATGTGTTTACGTAGGGTCACATCTTCCTCTTTGGATATTCTCCCAACAGTTTCACAAGTTTTCCTGTTGTCAGTCTTCAGAAGGGGCTTGTCTGGGCATCTCATTTCAGGGGCGACAGCCCCCGTCCTTTATCTGGTCACAGTTCCACTCTGTAGTTATCACCTGGTGTTGTGTTTTGTTTCTCTTCCAGAGTGAAAGAATTGAAAAAGGCCAAGGAACTTGAAGACATACAGCAGCATCCCTTAGCAATGTGACATTGCTTCTCAGACTCTTTCCATTTCTGTTTTTAGCAGAGACATGCAACAACACACACACGCTTGTGCACACACACACACACACACACACACACACACACACACACACAATCCCTCTGCAGTTCTGGGGAGTCAGCTGCAGGATTTTAATGAGAATGTTTGGTCATTACATTTGCACTCTCATGGACAACTTTTAATTTGATCAGCAAGACATCTTGGAACTCAAATCTTCTGTTGCATCACAGGAAAAACAAGACACCAGGAGGAACTGGAAGGGCTTCGTCTTAGGATGAAGCCGCTTTCCTTGTCATTAGGGCTGTATTCAAACATCGTGTGGAACTGTACAAATATTTATACCAAAAATATAGATAAGAACAGGCGGGGCGACGTCAGCCACACGAGGAGTGCTGCGCCTGCACCTGCGGTGACTTCCAAGAAGCTGAATCCTTGGTTCTCAGTGGAGGGCTTAGATCTCCCGAGTCGTTCGAGTCCGCCTGTCCTCATCTTCACCGTTCGCTTTTGAGTTTCTGTTTCGTTTTTTTTTTTTTTTTTTTTTTTTTTTCTTCTTTCCGTCCGGGTCGTTCGTCCGTCCATTTGAATCTCTACAGCACACTTAATGCAACTTTTAAAATCTGCAGGTTTTTAATGTCTTGTGAAAATTTGCAGAGGGGTGGGTGTGTGGTAAACGGGTAATGCACGGGAAATAATGAGAAACAGCTTACAGGATTTAAATTCATTTTCTTGCCCCCCACCACCTCCCAGGAACCTGCAAGGATAATGACCATCCTGTCCCTTCTCATGGTCAGCACTTTAGTTTGTCTGCCCCACTCTCTTGCAGTGAGGATTACTTAAGACTTGGTAACGCATGTAGCCTTTTTTAGTAACCTTGGAAACTGTAGTAATTCCAAGGGATCATAAACCTTGCCTGGACATTTGCCACCTAAACGACCAGTGTGGTGCTGCATTCTGGCCAGTAAATTCCATGTTTTGGCTCTATCTCATCCAAACAGAGTGGTTTCTGTGTACATACAAAAGGTAGAAATGAGGAAAAAAAAGCGAGAAAATATTTGAAAGGGGTTATATTAATTGCTAAATATTTTATTCACAGAGGTCAATAACATGGCAAGATGAAATTATTTGTATAGTTTTGTCCAAATGAGCGAGAACAATGTGGATGTATTGTTTGTATATATTGTATATATTAAAACAAAGATGTGCATGAAATCAAGAAAAAGAACAAAAGCAAAGCATTAGTGGCTATGGTCTGTAAAATGAAACAAAAACTTTATTTCACTATAAGAGTACTTTATTTTAAATGTTCTGTAGAAGAACATTTTGCTAAAGCATGACCTGCAAAAAAATAAAAAGGAGCTACTGTATTTAGACTTAGGAAAAGAGGCAGAGTAGCATTACTTTAAAAAAAAAGAAAAAAAGGATATGTTTACATTTAATTTTGCCTATCAGGAGTTTATTTTATTTTATTTAAAAAAAATTTTTTTGCCAAAGGTGCCAAGTAATGTGAATGCTAATATTGCTTATGAAAATTAAGTTACTTTTGCAAACTAGATAATCATAAGATGGATCCTTAGAGACCTTAACACCATCCACTCACACCAACGGAGAACATTAGGATGATCAACGTTTAACAACAACAACAATTAGGACAAAATGAGAGAAACAACACGTTTTCTTATCTCCTGCTGAAAATATAAATTAAAAAAAAAATCTAATAAGAATTGCTCACGTGGCGAAACACGGTGGAGATTGGTGTTGACGGAAGGGTGCCATGGTACAGTACTTTCCAGGTAATGAGGAGCCAAAGAAATCTGATGCTTTCAAAGCTAACCTATGAGAGAACCAATTTTGCATTGCTAATGCCAGTTTAAAATTCCCAGGTTAAGTGTGAGAATCGGTTGGTATGAGATTTTCTTTTCTTTTCTTTTCTTTTTTTTTTTTAAGGAAAAAAAAAAAAAACAAAAAACCAACATGGTTCTGGCTGCCAACCGCGAGTTAAAACTCAAGGCTTGTTGTGAAGCCTAAAAATATTCACAAATGAGCTTTAAGCTGGTGTCTTCAGAAGGAAGGTAGAAACAAAAGGATTGTGGTGAAAAAATAAAAACTGGGGTCAGTGCTCTCGGTGCCTTTTCTATAATTGTACTTGTTTTTTAATTACTCCCTTTCACTGCCAACCTCAAATTACTGTACAGTACATGTCTTTCTGCTTGTGATCAGCTTGGAACAGCGACAGCCCCACAGCTAGGAGCCACCTGTACATTTGTAAGCTGACCCGACCCAATTTTGTTTTTACACGTGTGGGTTATGTTGCAGCTGTTGCAATCCTCGAACCCCCCCACCCCCCGCACCCCCACCATACCTATTATTTTACACGATTTGACCTGTCCTGAGGACACTGAGTAATTTACATAAACAATTGTATTCATAACAGAATAGAATGTAAAGCCAGCTCTTTCAGAATATCCTATCTCAGTCATGGATTTGGATACGTTTTACTCCATTGCTTATGGTTCAGATGACGATCAGTTTGACCAGAGCAATGACCTCAGTGGATTTGCTTCAACCCTCACATTTATTTTTTTTTAAATGTTTCACATGCCACATTATTAGCCAAATAAGTTAGAAAACTCTGGAAGATAGAGACTTACATAGAATTAGGAAACTCTTATGGAGGGGATAGAAGTAGGGTCAAAACCTACCAGTACAACTGTGAATTCTAGGTGAGGTTGAAGCGTACTTCCACTGACACAAAGCATTTCTGACCACCTTTTTTGATTGTGACTCTTAATTTTGAATATAAGGTGATAGGTAGGCGCAGCTTTCTTGGATAATCTGAATTCCCAAGTGCCAGGAGTAGGATTTCATGATAAAATTAATAGCTAATCTTATTCTGTCTCCTGAAGATTTAATTGCTATCCTTGTTACCCATTCAAAATCAGCTGTACTGTGTGAATGAAATAAAGACATTAAGACGAACCCCTTTCTGGCTGCACGGTCGCTTATGGCAGTTCCACACAGTAGTTGGCGCCCAACGGGGGGTCCCTGAGACTTGCATGTAAAACTAGTCTAGATGTCTTCTTTTTTGTAAGTTTTATTTTTGTAATTGTGCATGTAAAGCATCATTGAGTCAATGGATCTGTTGAAGAACTCAGCTGCTGGAAACCATGCAAAATGTTTTGAATTGCCCTTAAAAATATGGAAAATGTTTTCTGAATGCTTTATATTCTTTCTGCTGTAAATTAAAAATGAAGAAAATTTCCCCATATTATCTGTGTTTTGCTTTAACCTGACCTGAAATCCAAGGTGTTGAGGGTGAGGCCATAGAACTGAAAGGGTTTTTTTTTGTTGTTGTTTTCTGTTTGTTTTGTTTTGTTTTTTACTTTCCCCATGCAATGTTCTCCCTACCCAGCGTTTCACTTATTTCCCAAAGCACTTCCTTTCCACCTACCTTGCCTGGTTCCTCATTGATTTGATTTGCATTGATTTATCCTAGATAGAGTTACTTGGAAGATAAAGATCTCAATTTTAAATTAACCCTTCTCATGTAGCTCAGAGTACCCAGGAATTTCCAAGGCTTAGGTTTAAGGATAACCTTGAACCTCTTAACGTTTTACCTAAAGCTTTTGTTGAGATCATGGGTGTGCCACCAGGCTGGGTCTTTATGCGGTTCTGGGGATCAGACCCAGGACATGTTAGACAAGTACTCTGCCAACTTAACTACACTCTTCAACTCTACTGGGTAGTAATTTTTTTTTTAAAGACCCTTTCCAGCTTACCTCACAAAGGTCTCCCTGCTAGAGATTTTTCGTCACTGTTCCAGTCCTCTTCAATGCAGAGTTCTGTTCTCTCTCTGGGAGTACTTCATTTCTGATCTACCTCAGAACTAGTGCCAGTTTCACACTTTGAACCTCCCACCAGGAGCCCACTGCATTTTCTGTTGACTCGTGTTTATTTAAGCCCAGCCCCGCGCTCTCCAGCTGGTCTGTGCCCGGTATCTACATTTCCACCTACCCAGAATGTTTGTTATAGCTACTACTCTACCTAGTACCCACTGAAGTGGCGCTCTTCATTTCTATACACACACACCTTTGGGGGTTACCATGCTGAAGTGGAAAATACCTTGTGTATTTCACTTAGTGAATCCACCAACTGAATTTAAGACTGTTTAAGAGACTGTTGGTATACTTTTCCACTTATATTACTCTCCCCTTTGAACAAAAGTTGAGTATCTCTTCTCTGGTAGGGCCAGGGAATTACAAAAATGAAGAAACTTACAGTTCTCAAAGCCAAGGCTCCCTTCGGGGTTGTAATAGCGTGCAATGGCAAATATTTGTCATGTGGGAACCTGAGAGGGGACTTCTCCTAAACCCTGTGGTCAAGACTCCAAATGGACTTCCTATTGCCTTTTAACTTTCTCAGAAAAGAACTTTGTCTCCTCAGGACCACTAGATTATTCTGGAACGTTAGGCACGTCCGCTGTTTCTAACATTGTCACGACCCAGACAGAGACAAGGTATGCGGGCTCAAACAAATGTAAAACATACCCGTTCTCACTCTAAACTGCCTTTCCAGGGATAGACACAGGGCAGCGGAGACACTGCAGGAAGCTGCTGTGATTGCTTGGCAGCGGAAGAGCCCAGCCTAAAGGCGCAGGCGCCGCGCTCTCGCCCCGCCCACTTGTCCACCGAGAACGCCCGCCCACTCGTCAGCGCCGGCGCTACTTCGGCGCAAGCTCTGGCCCCTCCCACTCTGGTCAGCCGGGAGGTTACAACCCGTGTGGCGCCCGGCCTGGCTCCTGTCCCGCCCATTTCCGGCGCGCCCTCGGCGGCTGAGAGCGCATCGCCGGTTCCGGTCCGGCTCTGGTCGTGACGTCACCACAGCCCCGCCCATCTCCTCAGTCTCGGTTGCCTGCAGGACAAGTCCACCGACCCTCGGCCCTTCGCTGCCGCCGCCGCCAAAATGTGAGTGACGCGCTGCGCTGCGAGACGAGGCAGGCTCCGGGGGCGGCGGCCCACTCCTGGGACCCGCTTCAGGCGCGGTGGCCGCTGCTCGGCACTCGGACTCTAGTGGAGGCCTCGCGGGCCTACGCGCAGCGTCCCGGGGCCTGAGGTGGGCGGCGGCCCCGCACTCTGCCCCTGGACGCTGCGGATTGAGTCGTGGTGCCGCGACGTCCCCGAGTGCCCCGCGGCCGGCGGGCAGACGCGGAAGGGCGGGGGTGGGGGCACCGGCTGGCGAGGAAGCGGCCGCCACACCCCGGGCTTCTTCCTCGAGAGGGGCGGGGGCGACCGTGAGCGCTCGCTCTCTGCCCGGTGGTGCTAGCAGGAGCGGGAGACCGGGAGGTGGCCGGGAGCTGAGGCCCAGGCTGAGTTAGACCAGCGTTTGGCGTCCTCAGGGGAGCTGCCCCGGTCCCAGCGCATCTTGGCAATGGGTTTTGCTTCCGTTTTAAGCTAGAACACTCTTGTTTTAAAATTGGTTTCTAATAGTAACCTTCAGCGGGAATTGATGTATATCCCTCTACTCAAAGTTGTCACCACTTAACGATGTATCTGGTCAAACTGCTGTGCAAATACCAGTGTCTGGTCCACGTGCAAGAGAATTACACAGGTTCACTTCAGCCAGCTGCATGTTCCATCCTAAGTTTTAATAAGATGAGTATAGTAGTGTCCTCTTCAGAGAGTTATTAGGCTTCAAAGAGGAAAAAAAAAATACATGGATAGTGCTTCCAGAGCACGGTCCTTACCTGTTTAACTTTCAGACCCTGAGTTCTGTGAGACAGCCATCATCACTGTTGTGTCCTTGGTGGTGGACACAGTGCAGACTTAAAAAGAACTGTTGTCAACCCTAGTGTGACAGTTGTGAGGGAGACTTTCCAACAGAGACAGTTGCTTCAGCCACCTTCCCATTCACAGACTTCTCCGTATTGGCTGTTCTGTGATTGCTCCTAAGTATAAGACAGTTCTTGCCACAAAAACAAAATAAATAAAAATAAAAATCAGGAGACTACTGAGTGCCTTTAAACATCTGTGTGTCTTAAAGCAAGTTTTTAAAAAAGCACTTTATTGACACAGAACAGGTCTCGTTAAACATTTGTTTCAGACTTTGGTCACTATCAAGTGATATAGTCTTAAGAATTATTGGGGGATTATAAAAACACATTAGTGCCTTCATTTCTTACTGCAGGACTTTTAAGAAATAATTGCAGTATAAGGAGTTAAGACTGAGTCTCAACATAACAGTTTATACAAACAAACATGCCATGATTATGTGAGAACAGAGAACAATCTCACATGTCGATCATTGCCTTCCATTTATTGGAGACAGTATCTCTTGTTCAGTGCTGCACGTATCAGGTGAGCTGGCCTTCAGGCTTCCGAGATTCCCATGTGTCCACCTCCCATGTCATGATAGGAGGATAGGTATTACATGTTTGCCTCATCAAGTGTACTGAGAATCATAATGCATCATGCTTGTGACTTTATACCTTTCAGGTCTACAGGTGTGCCTCCAGGGTCCAGTGCTGCCACTGGCAGTAATCGAAGACTCCAGCAGACACAAAATCAAGTAGATGAGGTACTGCTCTGAAGTTTTAAATGTGACTTTAAACAAACATGGCAAGTCTCGAGGATTTTCTTTAGAAAAAGAGTCATTGGATCTAGAAAGATGTCTTAGGGGTTAAAGTTCTAGCAGAGGATCCCTCTGGGTTCCAAGCACTCTCATTTGGACCACATAACTGCCTGTAACTGCCTCCAAGGGCACCTGTATGCACCTGCATATACCCACACACAGACACACATGACATTCATTTTTTTAGACGTTAAAAAAAAAAATCATCAATGTGTGAGCATAAATTTTGACTATATCAGAAGTCATCTTTCTAAACATGTATTTGCAGGGCAATAGTAAAGATTCTATGAGAAACTCAGGCCAGTATTTCCATATTCTTTTTATTAAGATTTAAGTGTATGAGTTTTTTTGGCTATATGTATTCGGACTCTGTGTGTGTGTGCGCGTATGTGTTCGCAGTTTCTGCAGAGGCCAAAAGAAGACATCAAAACTCTTGGAACTAGAGTAACAGAAGGTTTTCAGCTGCCTTATTGGTGCTGGGAACTAAACCTAGGTTGAACCATATCCCTACTCATATACATACATATCTCTCAGACAGGGTTTCTTTGTGTAGTCCTTGCTGTCCTGCAACTCGATTTGTAAACCAGGCTGGCCTCAAACTAGATCCACCTGCCTCTGCTTCCTGAGTGCTGGGGTTATAGGCGTTTGCTGCTACTACCACCTGGCACAATCTTTCTGCTTTTAGCAATCCTGAAACTAGTTATCTTAGATACTATTATTAAATCATACAGTAAGATTTTGCTATGATGGTTTCTTTATGAACTTCATTCTGAACATTTTAGACTTTTATACTAATTCTGTCACTTAAAAACTCAAGTCCTATTCTTTTTAGAAATTAAAGAAATTTTAAAGAGAATCTAGTTTTTGTTCTTTGAGGAGAAATCTCTGTAACATACAATTTAGCATTTTCAAAGTCTGTCACTTAGCATATAACATGTTTAGAATATTCAGTGGGTTGCACAGTCATCATCTTTCTGCTTTCAGAACTCATTTCACAGTCACTCACCCCTCGGTCTCCTGGTGTCTGGTAACCTGTAGTCAGCTGTTTCTTCGGTTTGCCTATTCCAGGTGTAGCATGTTCCAGGGTCAGTATTAGGTTTCTCTCTCCCCCGTGTGTTTCATGGTCATGGAGTTGTAGCCTGTGCCGGCACCTTGTTTCCTCTTTTGGCTGGGTGATCACTTATGATCATGGTTTGTTACCTCTTCATACTTAGTGGGTAAC
This sequence comes from Rhabdomys pumilio, assembly GCA_030674055.1. NCBI lineage: Eukaryota > Metazoa > Chordata > Mammalia > Rodentia > Muridae > Rhabdomys > Rhabdomys pumilio. The sequence goes on from JANHMN010000004.1 coordinate 5,124,053, forward strand.
TGAGCTCTTCTGACCTCTCTGCTGGTACAGTGTTGCTATAAATATCCAGGAGCCAGATCTTAAATGTGTTGTTCGTTTCTGTTTCACTTGGGTGTGGACCTTTCTGGGTCATACAGTAGTTGTACAGCAGCTGAGCCTGTGGTTCCCTACAGTAGCTTAGTTTCTGGCAGCAGTGTCCAGTGTCCTGGTGCTCTTGAGTTTGGTGCTGCAGCCGTCCTAGCAAGAGGAGGTGGTGTCTCCTTGTGGTTTTGAATTAATTAATGATTTGATTAATGATTAGTGACAGTGAACACCTTTCTGGTGTATATTAGCCATCTGTGTGTCTCTGAAGCAGTGAGTGACTATTGAGGTCCTCTACCCCTTTCTTTTTTTTTTTTTTTTTTTTTTTTTTTTTTTTTCTGAGACAGGGTTTTATTATACATAGCCCAGGCTACTGCTGAACTTAAGCTCCTCTTGTCTCAGCCTCCCAAGTTCCAGGGTCACAGTTATGTTTCTCACACATACTTGTTCTGCAAATGATTTTATTGTATTGTCTTTCTGTCATTAACCTGTGAGGCTTTTTTATCTATTCTTCACATCTGACATTTATCAGATATGTAGTTCATAAATATTTCCATCTTCTGGGTTGGTTGAGTTTCACGATCTTTATAGTATACTTTGATGCAAAAGGTTTTACTTTTTATAAAGTCCAATTTATCTCTTTAGTTACTTGATTTTTTTTTCTTTTGTTGCTCTTGCCTTTGATATCAAATCTAAGATCCCAGAGCCAAACCTGAAGCTGTGTGCTGGCTAGTTTTATGTCAGCTCAACACCAGCTAGGGTTATTTTAGAAGAGGGAACTTCAGTTGAGAAAATACCCCACCTAATTTGCCTGTGGGCAAGCATTTGCTTGATTGAAGATTGACATGGGATACCAACTTACTCTTGTGTGGTGCCACCCTGGGAAAGTTGTCATGGATGATGCAAGAAAACAGGCCAAGTAAGCCATGGGGAGCAAGCCCATAGCTGTATTCTTCTGTGACTTCTGCATTACCAGTTTCTGCCTTGACTTCCCTGGACTGCAAACTGTAAGAATAAATAAACCTTTTTGGCCCGAAGTGTCTTCTAATCATGGTGTTCTAACATAGCAATAGAAACCTAAAACAAGCTTTAAAGCTTTACTTTTTTTTTTCTACTAAGAGTTTTTATAGTCTTAGAACTTAAACTTATCTCACTGGTCTGTTCTTTGCTTATGGTTATTTAGGTATGCTCTATTTGTTGAAAGACTATTCTTTCTCCATTTGTTGGTCTTAGTATCTTTTTGAAAGTTAGTTGGTAGACTAAGAGTGATGCTCATGGTGGTGCACTTGGCTAACCTGTACAAGCATCGCCGGCACCAGAATTGATCAACCAGTAAATAAACTCTATAAATGTGTAAGCAGATTTCCGGGTTCTCAGTTCTTTCTCATGGGTCTTGATCTTCCCCTGTGCCAGTGCCACAGTTCTGATTATTCTAGCTTTGTGGTGGGTTCTGGAATGACTACTAGAACTCTTTCTTAGTATTGGTTTACTTCTTCTGAGTTCTTCCCTGAGCTTACATGTGAAAAAAGCCACAGGAGTGGGAATTACATGACAGTCTTTCTGAGGGAAACAGAGCTGTTGGGATTATATTGACTCTGTAGGTCACTCTAGGAGTACTGCCATCTCCACAGTATTAAGTCTTCCAATGTGCCAACATGGATATCTTCTCTCTCTCTCTCTCTCTCTCTCTTTGTCTCTCTCTCTCTCTCTCTCTCTTTGTCTCTCTCTCTCTCTCTCTCTCTGTGTGTGTGTGTGTGTGTGTGTGTGTGTACTGACGATGTAAGGTAGTTCACCAGGCACAGGTATGCTATGGCATATGTGTTGGAGGTCAAAGGACAACTTTCTTGAAGTTGGTCCTCTTCCACCTTGTTAAGGTGCTATCTCTTTTATTTCTGCCATGCTGTGCTGTGAAATGCAGGATAACTGGAGCGATCTTGCCTTAAGAGTATAGGGATTACTGATGGGTACATTATTTGGCTCTAAAATAATTGATGGTGGGATGGGCACATTATTTGGCTCTAAAAATAATCGGTGGTGGGAACACACGGTACATCCACCACATGCAGAGGTCAGAGTACAACTTGCAGGAGTCGGTTTTCTCTTTTCACGATGTGGGTCCCAGGGATTGAACGCAGGTCATTGGACTTATGAGTCATCTCTGCAGCCTTATGTGAAGGGTTTTCTGTAGAGTTTCTTACATGTGACATAGATAGTTGTTCTCCTCCTTTCCAACCCGGATGCCTTTCTTCCCTTGACTAATTGCCCTGACCAGGACTGCCATTGTAGTGAACAGCCGTGACACTGAAGCACCCTGTTGTTCTGCCTCAGATCTTAGAAGGAGTTGAGTCTCTCACCATAGCGTGTGATACTAATGTGGGTTTCCCTGTAAGTGCCAGTATTGAAGTTCCCTTTTATTCCTGGTTTGCTGTATGGATTTATCCCAAAAGCCTGGGCCTTCTGTTTAAGTGAAAGTTCAGCTCAACATAATAAAGTACTGATCTGTGGAAAATACAAAGTGCCCATAGATGTCATGTGGACTTTTGTTCTTCCTCTCTTTTTTGTGTAACTGTGATTATGTCCATTTAGGTGGTTGACATCATGAGAGTCAATGTGGATAAGGTGTTAGAAAGAGACCAGAAGCTGTCGGAGCTAGATGACCGTGCAGATGCACTGCAGGCAGGTGCCTCGCAGTTTGAAACAAGTGCTGCCAAGTTGAAGAGAAAGTATTGGTGGAAGAACTGCAAGGTAATACTCTCTTGACAGACCTTCACAGCAGGCCCTCTCCATTCCCCCGGTGTTGCACAGGCTTCGTATTGCATGTGGTGACTCTGGGTAGTGGGTAGAATGTGCACCAACTGTGAGGCTACATCCCTTTTCCTTGCCCACAGCTGGGACTCTAATCCCATGTTTTGTGGCTAAAGTTAGAAGACATGCAGAGTCAGACTGCCCAAAGCAGTCACAGGTAATAGACTGCAGCCCAGGTACCTGAGAACACACTGATAGGGGTGTTGACTTTGATGCTCAGTTTGCTGCCCGCTCTGGGAATGGCTCCAATTTCAAAAGTTAAATGCTAAGAAATCCCACCTTGTTCAACAAGAGGAGAAAGCAACATATGAATATCATCCAAAACATGAGAATGTCTGTGATCAGAGCTCAGATATTTCCTGTCATACTTTGTTTAGAAGGGACACTCTGAGATAATGGGGCAAGATCAGGAGCCTGTGTGGAAATGTGTCTTTCCAGGGGTCACAGAGGATTGGAATACACTTTCTGAAGGCCCATAACTAATTTCGGGCCTTAGCTGAAAATATAAAATTTAAGCTTTAGAAATGATATAAATTATTCCACACTGTAGCTGTTGTGACAAGCACTGTCTGTTTTGCAATGTTGAGTGGATCTGTCTTGTTGCAGATGTGGGCGATAGGGATCAGTGTCCTGGTGATTGTTGTCATCATCATTATCGGTGAGTTACCATGGTTACAGATGTCCGTCTGTGCAGCAGCAAAGAGGGGATTCGGTCCAAGGTTTAAATAATGTTCTTTATCAAATATTTTGAATACTTGAGGGTGTTTTGAGATGGTGGTATTGAGGGAAATTTGCAGTAGGGTCTCAGTGTTCGACCCAGGCTAACCTTCAGCTTGTGATCCTCCTGTCTCAACATTTCAAGTGCTAAGATTATAGGCATGTGCCACTAAACTCATTCTAAATATTTGAGTTTTTTGTAATTAAAGTCTGGTGTTTTGTTTAGATAGGTGGAAGGATGGATGGTTGGATGGATAGATGGATGGATGCATGCATTCATTCTTTAAGAATAGCAAATCTCATTCCTTTTGTCTGATCAATTTTTCTCCTATGCAGTTTTAGTCTGTTTCCTTTCGTTGAATGTAGTGATTAGCTGAGACTGCCTTGATCCATCCCAGCTCTACTGCCTGTGGTAGATGCTCTGTGGCCTTGGACAAGCAATTGGGTTTATCTGGACCTCAGTGTCCTCATGAATAAAATAAAGATAGTAATGGTCTCCACCTTGTGTTGTTAGGACAAACCTGGTTACTACATAAGAAAGTACCTGCCATAGGAGAACAGAAAGTAATTATGTAAATAATGTATATAGAGAGCACATAGCTACTACCACCACTCTTGTGGCTGTATGTTAGAACTCATTCTATTTCCAGTCCAGTCTACGGGAACATCCCAGCAAAGCATGCCTTTCTTTGCTAGTTCATGTTAGTGGGTATTGCGTTTTCCTTTTCTGATTTCAGTCTTCCCCAGAACCCTGTAGCATGTAAAGAAGCTACCAGTAGAAAATTGGCCAAATCGACTTCTCTTTGTCCCTGTTTAAACAGTAGAAATCCCTACTGAGTATCTACACAGAAAGACTAAACTGCCCTTTTCATTGTTTCTAAATTTTCCTTGCCTCTTAGTGTGGTGTGTCTCTTAATGAAGAACAGATGAAATTGAAGCCTGCTATTCAGCATCTTCTTCGAGACTTTCTACTTAGAACCTGCTGTGTTATTGAGCTTACCTATTTTTTTTTTCCGAATGATTATTTTTGTTAGTTTACATACAGTTTAGTGCCTAGAAAATGTGCCTTTGTTTTTCATATACACTCCAAACTGGAGGTGTGACCTCCCCTGCCCACATTTTGCACAGTGCCTTTACAGATTTATGGACTAGGAAAAAGGACTTGTGTGTTTCATAGTGCTGAAATCTAGGTGGATGTTGTCACTGATGACTTGTGGATTCCAGGAAGGGGATTTTGTTCAAGTCAGCTGTCCCCACATCTGACATTGTCTTCAAAACCACGTTTTGGTAATTAGATTCCCAACTTGGACCTTCCAAGAAGAACACTACTGCCCAACAAAAATCGGTGACAATAGCAGGGTGTGCCTTATTTTGATAACGAGGTAACTTTTCATTAAGCGTCCCCTCCATTTGTAAGCACTACTGACCGCTGTATTTAAGATGCTGGTGAAGAGCTTGTGCTCTTACATTAGATATGAAAATGTTTACTTTCTTGTTCTTGTATATCACTTCTAAAATAGTATTTTAATCAGAAATAACCCTTTAAGAAGTTTTTATAGAACTATGACCAAAGTTTCTATTTTGCCAAAAGTTAAATACAAATAAATTGTCCATAAGTGTGTCCCTAATAGATAAATTCAAATAAGTGCCAAATGTAACTCAAGTTGCCCTTTAAGAAAAAATGTTAATACTGTGTGAGCCTTCAACATCTTAACAGTCCTTGCTGTGGAATGCTGTAGATAAGGCTATTCCTTCTGATGTGGTTTCTCTCCTAGAGCTTTAGAGGTGAGCTCACATCACGCCTGTAGACAAGGTGCTGTTTGCAGACTGCACTTGGCTATGGTCTCTAGTGTGATGTGAGCAGCAGCCATGCAGCCTCACAAACGCATCTATCTGCACAGAGTTCTAGAAGACTGTTTACTGCTTTTACTCATGCTCTGTATTATGCTTGAGGTGAGGCATTGGTCACTCCTAGAGGATAGCTAACCAGAGATGCCTGTTGAACTTAGGATGTAGCCATTGCTGTCTGAGACAGTTTTGTTGTTTATATGAGACTTTCATCAAGGTTTGGTTCAAAGATGGGAGTTCAGACAGGATGAAATTGAGGAAGTGGTGAAGCGCAAGCTGCTTGCCTGTGGCAGTGCTACTAGAATCTCCTGAAATCTGTGTTTGTGTGCAAAGCAGCATTAGTCAAGATGTCATAGAATCTGGTTGGTTTTTTTTTTTTTTTATATCTGTTCCCCTAACATTACTGAAACAGTACAAATGTTGAAGACATGCCTTGCTGCATCAACCTAGGACCTCTGTCCTGGTCTGACCCCACAACTTTGGTGCTGTCTCCTCATACTCTGTCCCATGTAACTCATTGGCTCCTGTATTAACACAGTAATACCTCACTTCTCTGTGCATTTAGCTGGGACCGTTCCCACTATGGTGATCGGAATAAAGTTGTTTATTAACATGATCCTGTGTCTTGTTTCTTGGAGTGGTGGGATACACCTGATGTATGTTCTAATCTTCTGACCCTTGATGCTCCCCCCCACCCCCCGACAAACTACCTTTTTTCTTATCCATTCTCCTAGGAGCTCATATTCTGTGAGTAGATATAGATCTCACCCTGTATTAGGGTTCTCTAGAGCAACAGAACTGATAAGATGAATATATATTTGAAAAGGATTTTTAGATTGGCTGATGTGATATGGTCTACCTCACACTGAAGAGGCTGAGAACCTGATAGCTGCTTAGTCCATGAGGCTGTTCCCATCTGGCACTACAGGCCTGGAGGATTCCTGGAAAACCTCTGGTGTTGAGCCCATGTGGAAGCCCATGATAACATGTTGAGTTCTAGTAACAGCAGAGTGCAGCGACAGCAGGGTAGATTAACTTGCCTGTGAGTCAGGGCTTGCAGGCAAAAAAGCAGAGCTTCCTTCTTCCATCTTTTTCTGGGCTGCTACCAAAAGTTGCTGCCTACATTTAGGGTATGTCTTCCCCACTTCACATATCTGAGCAGGGAAATCCATCAGGAATACCTGGCAGGCTGCGTTTTAGTTGATTCCACATCCAACAAAGTTGACAACTGGAACTGACCATCACATACCTTAAATGAAAAGTGCTTTTCAAAGCAGAGAGGAGTCAGCTGATTTGCAGTTACCAGACCAATCAGGATTTGGCCATCAGATTTCTAAGCTATGGTCTACTGGAAGTGATCTATAGAGCTGACCCTGGTACACCACACAGCCACCAATCAGATAGGTAAACTTGGGTAGGTGAGGGGTGTTCCAAATGTGTGGCGCTTTTCTGTATCTGCCTTCCTTTGAATACATTTCACCTTATTCACACACTCTTCCAAACAATGTAATATAGACCAGGTAGGATTTTGTTTATGTTTGCAACATAAAAGTCTAAATACTTTTCCCTAAGCACAAGCCCAGTCATAGTCTGGCCCTTCCTTTCTCGCCTGTTCTCACATCCATCACTTCAGGTTCTTAATGACTAACCTGCTCTGCACAAGGATGGCCTGGCAGGAGCAGTGCTGTTCAGTTCTGTTGGCCCAGCCATTTCCTGACCACAAGGTATCACTCAGATTCCATTCCCCTTCTCGGTGGCCTTCCCTTGTCCTCCAGCCTGTTCGCCAGGGCTCTTCCCTCCCTCCTTAACCTTTGCGCTTGCCATTCCACTAGCTTATTTCTTACCAGCATCTCGGGCTTTCTTGACTTTGAGCATCATCTGTGTGTTGTATGTTGAGTATGAGAGAATTTGGTCCTACCTCAGTACAATAGTCCCTGCTCACATGTGCACTCAATGGTTGTACAGTGGATGTGTCTTGAAGAGCTCAGGAGTAGAGTGATCCAGTGTGGCGACTTTTTAAAAAAAAAATCCACATTTGTCAAATATGAAATGTGGATACCCGCCCTCTGGCATTTTCCCCTTCTCCTTTGACCTGAACACTTTCATTCATCCAACAAATACTGAGTGTATTTTTTTTTACATTTTATTATTTGTTATGTCTGGCTAGTGCATGCGCACTGTGCAAGTGTCTCAATCGATGAGGGCATTGGATCTCCTAAAACTGGAATTATAGGCACTTTGTGAGACACCTGATAGAAGGTGCCTGAGAACCATCCAGTGAAGAGCAGTAGGTGCTCAGCTTTCAAGCGCTGTGCCATCTCTCCACCCACTACCGAGTGTATTCTTGATGTGCCCAGGCAGCAGAAGGCTGGAGCTCTGCCCTGTAACTTTCGTTTCTGAAGAGTAGAGATAGTTATGTAAAAGGAGCATCCCGGCTGTTTCCTCGAAAACGCAGTGGAGCGTCGTTTACAACATTATCTTCCTCCTGTTGCCAAATGAACCTGTAACTTGAGGGCAGCCAAGAAAGTTACCTTGTACCATTAAACTTGTATTTCTGAAAATACGGCTGGATTCTACCTGGGTTCACTCACCTATATTGGCGGGTGGGAGAAAGCAGCAAGTTTAGAAAAGATTAAAACAATGGGAACCCCGGAGGCCTGCGGACCCAAAAGTACCACCAGTTCCACTCACCGGTGGGCTGCGCAGACCCCGCCCTCCCGTGACTGACAGCCCTAAGGCCCCGCCTCCGGGAAGGCCAGCAGTAGACTTGCGCGGCCGGGCCCCAGCGTCCTCCAGGCCACGCCTGCTTGGCCGGGATTGGCCGAGAGCCGCCCTCGCCCGACCCGTACGTTATGTAAGGTACTCTGAAGCCTTTGCACCCGCCTACCCACCCTCGGTTATGTAACCCCCACGGTGCCCGACCTGGACCCCGCCCCCTGGCCAATGGGAGCTCGCGTAGCCAGTAACAGCAGCCAGTCGCGCGGCTAAGGGGCGGGGCCAGGTCCCTGGCGCGCAGTGGGGCGGGGTCAGCGGCTGCTCGGCACGCGGCCCGCCTCGAGACTCTGCCTGCCGCGGGTGGGCGAGGCTCTGCGGGGCGGCGGGCGGCGGCGAGTGCTCGGCTGGCGGGACTCCTGCGAGCCCGCACGGCCGGGCGCTGCTGCCCTTGCCTTCCGCCCGATCACCCCGAACGTTGCGCTCTGAGGTGTTCTCGATGCTCGCCGGCTTCCGAGCTCGGACGGTGGAAAAGTTGTTGTGGGCTGAAGGCGCTCCCTGAGAGCCACTCCGGTGGTCCGGCCAGCCCGCTTCCGGCGTCGAGCTTTGGATGTAGCCCCTCACCCGAGCAGATTCTGTGGAAATGCTGAGGAGAAAAGTGCCCCTCAGTTGAAAGCGTGGTCGGCGACCAGTCTTTCCCGAAGGCGATGGCAGGGACCAAAACAAGCCGGTTTTGGTTGCTAGCTGCAAACTGAGAGAAGCAGGCTGAGGGCTGCCAGGCTGGATGGATCCCTGTGGAGACCCGGCAGTGCCCGGTGGCGACTGTCCCCAGACTAGGGGACCGGGGCTCCATGGGTCGTCTGGCCAGGAGGGTCCTCTGCAGGGCACTTGCGTGGACAGCAGCCACAGGTGACGCTAGGAAGCCTCCCCACCACCCTCTGTGTTTTATTTTCCTTCCCTGGAGCGGGGAAAGCAGGATTTACAACTTTTACATTGTATTTTTGACCCGGCGGGGCGGGGTAGCGGTACCTGAGAGGGAACTTTCAGATAGTTCAGCAAGGATTGATGGGAGGCGGACTGTTACTAAAGTGAAAGACCAGAGTACGGAAAGAAAGAGGAAAGTGGTTCAAAAATCTGACGGAGTTAGGACTGAAAGGAGAATGAAAGTATAAAATGTACTCTACTGGAAGAGAAAGGGCATTAAGCCTGTGACCTGGGCTAATTGAGGGACCCAAACATCCATAAAAATCAGGTATTCCCTGAGTGTCCACCGTTACCGTTTCTTGTTTGTTTGTTTGTTTGTTTTCTACTCAGTGAACACGAAGACCGAAACAGAATGTCTGAAGAACTTATTATGGTTGTCCAAGAAATGAAAAAGTATTTCCCAGCCGAGAGACACACTAAACCCAGCACCCTAGATGCCCTTAACTATGCCCTGCGCTGTGTACATAGTGTGCAAGGTAAATGAGTTGCAGCGAATAGGGTGGCGCTGGGCCCAGTACTCATGTACAGTGGGACTCCAGTCTCCAGAGGCGTGAGCTCTATTTGTAGCCAAGACAAGCAAGTCTAAAGCTGATGTAAGTAGTGCTGTAGGCTTTCCAAGTTTGAAAAGCCAGGAGAATGTTATTTGTCTGAGAGTTTAGTAACTGCAATAATGTGCCTATCTGTTGCAAGAGTTAAGAGTTAAGCAGTTTAAGTAAAACTCGGAAGACTTTCAAGGAGCATTTCCATGGAGGTTACAAGAGCAAATACATGTATATTTTTTTTCTGTCATGCACACACTTTAGAAATGTAGTTACAGTATATAAAAACTTGACTAAATCAAAGAACAAATGTTTTTCCTTTCCCTAGCATAAAACGGCTTTGCTCAGCCTGTGATAAAGAGGTAATTTGTGAATTCTAGTGTTTTCCTCTATTTTAAAAAAAAGTATGTGTATCTGGACTTTGATTTTATTAACTAGCTTTAGAATATTAAATGAGTCTTGCTCCTTGTAACCTAGAACAGACAGGATTCATAAAACTTACAGTCTTCAATTTGTGTAACTAACCATATTCTTGATGCAAACAAATAAAAATCACCTGATTTTGAGGGAAACTCACTTAAGGTATCCTTATCTAAGGAAATACGACAACTTTATAGTGCTAACTAATGACTTTCTAAAGATACCGTTGTCACCAGACTGTTTATCTCCCTGTGTTTCTTAGCAAACAGTGAATTTTTCCAGAGTCTCAGTCCACAAGGAGCGCGTCAGGCAGATGTGACTGTATACAGTCTTGAGGAGCTGACCTCTCTGGCTTCTGAACATACTTCCAAGAACACAGTAAGACTTCATGAGTTTTGCTATCTCCGCTGGGTGACTCTTCCTAAGGCCCTTCTCTGGGTTTTAAAATAGTCACTGGAAGCTTCACTTGCTGAGGTTTTAAAACAAAAAAAAAGACGAAAGTTCTAAAGAGGTCCTGTGTAGTGTGCCCATACCAGTGATCCTTCTGAAGGTAGACGTGGCGCCTTGTACTGTAGCATAGTTTCCTGTACTTAGCTGGCAGGTAATCTCCTCCCCTTTGGATCCCCTGTTCTCTCAAAGAAAAAGAGAAAAAGCAGCAAGCAGAATGTGGCAGAGTGTTTCCTGCATCTTATTCTAATCTCCAAATTGTTACTTTCTATTTATGTCATTCTTAGTTCCTATACCTACTTCCTCACGTTGTAACAACTGGATTTTGTAGTACAGGTGAGTTGAGATGTCATTTTTGTAGTGAAATTTTAGAAGAGAACTCCAGTGGTGTATTTCAGTTTTTAATCTCTTCTTGCTGACAAGAGTAAGTCCCGTATTGTGTTGATGGTGGAGACTCCTTCGTTTGGTGTTTAGACTCCAGCATCATCATAACTTAACGATTTTTATAGTTTTACAACAGGAGCCGTGTAGTGTTACATAATAGAGCTTACTCTGCTAACATGCACAGTGGTGTACTGGGCATTTAAACAGCAAGGCTTAAGAAAACATTCAGCCTCTGAAATCTTCACAGTAAGACTACACAGGGAAACAGGTCTGTGCTAGCAAGCACAATGGCTGGTTATAAATGAAGTTAGCAGCTAATAAAACAGATCTGAGATGCAGTTCTTATGTAATGAGGTCTGTCAAGGACAGCTTTGTGGAGAAGGAGATCTTGAGCTTGGTCTTTAAGCACAGAATCTGCATTGCTGACAAGAAGACAGTCCCTCCTGGTGGAGAGCACAGTTTGCAGAAGAGAAAAGTGTGTGCGCTGTATATATTTAGTCTGCTTGGAAGCTGCTGTGGGCTTTTTGGCATAGAATTAGACTTTCAGGAAGCATAGTTCAGTTTTTATAATAGTTGTTAAGAAGCATACTGGAGAAAACTAGGAAGCTGTTTTCCTTTACAAGGGGTGAGTGTGTGCGTGTTGTGTGTGTGGGTAGAGATCCAGGAGAATCTGACTTTGCAGAGGCATTGTTGGTAAGTTCCTCAGTGTCTGTTTCAAATATTTCCCTAGGACACCTTTGCGGCTGTGTTTTCGTTTCTGTCTGGAAGGTTAGTGCACATTTCTGAGCAGGCTGCTCTGATCCTGAATTCTAAGAAAGGTTTCCTCAGGAGCTTGCACTTTGTCGACTTGCTTGCCCCTCGAGACGTGAGGGTGTTCTACGCACACACTGCTCCAACTCAGCTTCCTTTCTGGAACAACTGGACACAAAAAGGTATGGGACCCATGTTAGGTTGAATGTCTGGCCCAAGATCCGGTGGTTCTCATAGAAATAGGACAGACATTAACATGTTATTTTCAACATACAGCCCATGTCATTTCCCTTATTTTTTTTTAGTTTATATAGTTATATATTTAATTTCTTTGTTTTTGTTTTTGTTTTTGTTTTTGTTTTTGTTTTGTTTGAGACAAGGTTTTATGTGAAGCCAAGGCTGTCCTGGAACTTGCTTTGTAGACCAGGCTAGCCTCAAACTCTGGGATCTGCCCATCTCTGCCTGAGTGTGGAATTCAAGATGTATGTCACAACTACAGGCTTTCTTCTTCTTTTTTAAAAGAAATGGTATTTTTATCGCTTAGTAACGTAACAGATCAATGCATTTCTTTTTACTTAGTGTGATTTCACATATTTCATATGAAAAATAGCTTTGATTGGTACAGGCTTTCTTCCCTCTGAATTAGAAGGACATACTTTCTTTCTCTGTTGACGCCATGATGTCTTTGTCTAATAGATGTGATTTTATAGGTCAGATTCTGAGAGCTCCAATTCACGTTTTCTAGCCCCTAAAAGTTCATGGCTCTCCTAACTCGGTTGGTCATGAATTGCTTGTTTACTTGAACAGATCTGCGTGGCCACAGTTTTCTCTGTCCGCGTGATTTCCTTTTTTAAAGCCACTCATTACTCCTCACATTCTTTGTGAATCATCTCTTAAGGAGCTCAGTATACACCATGTGCATCGGCCTTTTCTTTGATCTTAGTTCCTTTTCTCTATTGTTTGTTTGTTGTAACCCAGGCTACCCTCAAACTTACTTTATAGCCAAAATGGCCTTAAACTGATCTTCCTGCCCCTACATCCTGAGTGATGAGATGACAGGCATGTACCACCAAGCCACCATCAGCAGTGCTGAGGACCGAACCTAGGGCTTCATGAGGCTAGGCAAGCATTCTGCTGACTGAGCTACATGCCAGCATCACTTTATCTAACTGCTTTCAAAGACATTTTTGTGTATGTATGGGTGTTTTGCCTGCTTAAATGTCTGTGCACCACATGGGTTTCAGTGCCCATGGAAGCCATAAAAGGGCATTAGGCATCCCCCTAGAACTAGAGTTAAAGATGGTTGTTAACATTTGGGTGCAGGGGATTGAATCTGGGCCCTCTAGAAGAACAGCTAGTGTCTTTACCACTGAGTCTTCTCCCTAGCTCTCCTAAGAAACATCCCTGTTATTGTATTAAAAGTAGAAAACAGGTGAGCACAGCATCTCGTCCCCGCACTCTGGAGGATGAGGCAGGATGGGACTTCAAGGCCATTGTCATCCACATACTGAACCCCCCTCCCCCCAAAAAAAGTATAGCACCAGATTTGCCATCTCCAGTCATGTTTAAGTTCAGGGGTTAGAGGTATGCTTACATTCTTGATAAATAAACTGCTGCTTTGTGATCTCTCAGCTGCTACTTTTCTGGGTTTTAGTCCTCAGCCCAGTCAAGTGTCTCTACGCTTGTCTAACTGTACTATCTCTCTCCTTTCCCATCTTAAAAATCCTGGTATTGTTTATCTTCCTTTCGTAAATGCACATTCTCAACCTTCAGTTGTCTAGGTTTGGTTTTTGGCTTTCATTATTCACCCATTCTAAGAGCATTCCATGATAACGTGGACCAGGAACTGTTCTCCATGCCGGGATGCTAGACATGTTTGCTGTCTGGTTTTGGTTGTTTTTGTTTTGTTTTGTTTTTTCTTCAATGGTGCTTGCGTCTTCAGCCTTTTTGCTCTTTGCTGGTTAGTCATTGCTGTGATATCTCCATCCCATTTAAAACTTTAATATATACTGAAATGATCATCTCTGCCATGCAGACACCATATGCACGAGGTTTACCTCGGGTATTGTGCTTCTGCTGTGTCCATGTCAGGTTCAAGCTTCAGTCAAGAGTAGTTAATGAGCTCTAGGCTCACACTAGGCTGTAACCCACTGCTCACCTGCTGCAGTCTCCTCCTGTGAGCTTCGAGCATCTAAGAGGACACAGGATGCTGTTTATTCTGCAGTCTGTTTGCTCATGTCTTAGAACATGCTTCCGCTTAATGTCGGGTATAAAGACCTCTCAGGAGGATCTGATGGTTCTTAGGAACTCCTTTCCAGAAGCAAGAACTCACACTTTCCCAGCTTGTTGAGTACCTTATGGGCTTGTGTCCCCTGAGATCACAGAATCCAGCTCATGGTTCTGCAGTGGCTTGTGGTGAACGTGGAAACCTGTTGTAATATGTCCCTGGTGTGAGCGAGAGGCGAGAGGCAGTTTGTTTCTTTTATGATCCTTAGATGTTCAGGGACATAGCCCTGTTCAGTATTTGGGTGTGTGGGATTCTCACTGGTTATGTTAATATCGATGTGTGTGTTTTAACAGTTTTCCATAGTTCAGTAGTTTAGATCTTTTCAGTGAAACATTTGGGCAAAAGATTCCTCATTTGACTTTAAAATGTGTTTACCTTTGGGCTGTCACCATATATTTAAGAAAGGCTGGTGAAGCTGGACGGTGGTGGTGCACACCTTTAATCCCAGCACTTGGGAGGCAGAGGCAGGCAGATTTCTGAGTTCGAGGCCAGCCTGGTCTACTAAGTGAGTTCCAGGATAGCCAGGGCTACACAGAGAAACCCTGTCTCGAAAAAACAAAAAAAAAAAGAAAGAAAGGCTGGTGAAAACCACTGGCCTGAGGGAGAAAAAACATGAGGCCACTGAATATTGGTCTAGTCCTCTAGAGATGACTTGAGCAGTACCTGAGTGTCATAGAGGGTCATACATGGAACCTAAAGCACAGCTTGTAGAAATTCCCCAAGGTCAGACCTAAAGTGGAGGAAAACCATCACATTTACTGGTCAGAGAACTGAGACCTGAGAATACTCGAGGTTTTCCCAACTATTACAGTGGAGCAGACAGGAGGCCCTAGCGTAGTTGCCATTGGGTCATCATGGTGACATTAGAAATAGCACGTGTGCTTAGCTGTGAGTGAGGGAAAGAATGTGGGTAAATGAAGGTAAGTCCAGTTGGACTCTTACAGGTGAGAGGACACCTCTCAGGAGCACTAGAAGGACAGTGTGATGGACAGGACTGCTTCACTGAGGAGCTGGCTGGGGTGGACAGAGCCATCACCTCTCTTTCTTTCTAGCCTCGCAGTATGAATGTGCACCAGTGAAACCCTTCTTCTGCAGAATCTGGTAAGTAAAAAACACAGAGGCTCGAAATGTGGCCTATTCTCTAATTTTTATTTAACCTTTATGGTGATTCCTTTGTGTTCAGCTAGATTCTATTTTACATATAACAACAACAACAACAACAAAACCCTCCTGATTGTTACTATGTGAATTTGTGAATTTGGAAGAAAAATAAAAGCACTGAAAGATAATCGCCGGCCCTGTGCCGTGGTTTGAAGTAAACTGTAAAGCAACCGTGCTTCAGGGTCTGTTTTGCTTACTTGCTTTTTGCTTTTCAGTTCGGTCATATTTAAAATTGATTTATAAAATTTCCTCACATCTACCTCTCAGTTTTTAGAATTTCTAATAGCAGGGCTTAAAAATAGTGTGAGCTAGAAGAAAACTGGCCCCACTTTAACAGGAATTGATTTCTTGTAGATAGTTGTCACCTTCTGAGCTTAACTACTGTGATGTTGCTTTCATAGAAAAAAACAAAGACTTATTTTTGAGAGTTGGTCTGTCTGTGTAGTCTTGGCACTCACTCTGTAGACCAGGCTGGCCTCAAACTTACAGAGACCCACCTACCTCTGCCTCCCCAGTGCTAGGTATGTGCCATCATTCTAGGCAAGAAAAAAACATTTTTTAAGTGTCACCGTTGCTTAATATCAGTATTGAAGTTAGTAACTATTCCAGATGTTTGTAGAAGGAAAAATGTTTATAATGCAAATAACCAGAGATGCCATAAAATTGAGCTAATGATACTTGAATGCATAGGGAGGGAGGGATCACCAGGTGGGAGGGGCCTGCATGCGCTACTGAGTCATTCACAAGAACCTGCCTGAAAGGTAGTGAGGTGTGCATTTGTTACAGTAAATGCTTTCAGGTCCCACCTGAATCAGATACTTCATTCAAAGCAATATTTTTGTCCCCATGTGTTGGGATAACCGTTTTTTACATCATGTGAAGGTGTGTCTCTGTGTTTTCAGTTAATTCTGTACAGGTAGAAGCTAAATGCTGACAGGGTATTGGTATTTTCATTTCCATGGCCCATCAGCGACCTTAGAGTTGTAAATACTCATCCTTCCATACCTACTTTTGTACATAAAGGTCAGACAGCCCTCCATGACTAGAGACAATCTAGAGTTGTGTCATATGTTGTCTCACTGATTGGTTGTAATAAAGAGCTGCTGGCCAATAGCAGGGCAGGAAGTAGAGAGGGATGGACACTGGGAGAAAAAAGCAGAACAGGACTAGGGGTTGGGGATGGGGATATTCAGAGAGTGGACACAGGGAGAAAATGGACCAGCATGGAGGAGAGAAAGGTGTAGAGCTAGCCACATGGCAGGTCATGAGTAAGATAGTTGAGTTAAGTCGAGTGAGCTAGCTAGAAGATTGTCCACGCAAAAGGCCTAAGTTGAACTACGTAGAAGTCTCATGTCATTATTTATACTGCTGACAGGTCCAGAAAGTCTCGCTATACCTTGTACTTAAATTTTGTAAGCAGGAAACGAGTAATACATAAATATAAATATAAATATAAATATGGCTACTGGCAACAAATTCTGGACAAGGGAGAAATTGCTGGGGGTTTTTCAGAGTCATTTTGTCTGTTTTCTGTTGTTATAACAGAATAAATACCCAGGAGTGGGTAGATTGTAAAAGAGACATTCATTTTGGCTCACAGTTGGAGAGCTCACAGTCGGAGTTGTGAGTTGGAGAGCATAAAGCCAGAGTCTGCTGGGTTCTGGTAGTAGCCTTGTAACAAAGGACAAACAAGCATGTTCAAAAAGGCAGAGGGAGCCAGACAACACAAACAGCCAACTCTCACCAGAGCTAACCTACTCTGTCAGAAACTGCATTATTAGTCTATGGCCATACAACCCTGAATGCACCATATCTCATCTGACCTCAGAAGCTAAGCAGTGTTGGGCCAGGTTAGTACTTGGATGGGAGAAACTGCGTTACTGCTGATGGCAGTGCTCCCATGACCTCCCATGAGCCCTGTTTTGCTCTAGTACATGGCACCTGCAGCTAGCACATGCACACTATGATAGTGATGAAGGAAGTCCTCTCTGAGGGATTCCAGCTGCTGCCAGAGACCCATGGAAGATGGGAGTAATCCAGGCAAGTGTGCAGAAGTTCCTGAGGAAGCGTGGTCCACATGACCCACAGAAGTGCCCTGGGGTGGACCCACCTGACTGCTGAAGGGTCAACGAGGATCCTGGCTGGGACAGAAGGGGAGGGACAGGGTAGATGAAGATGAAGATGAAACCACAGGGAACTGCACTTTCAGAGACGGGTGTTTTGTTGAGATTGATTATCTTCAAACCTTTTCCTTTTTCTTTTTAACCTAACAAAAGCAGAGACAATAGTATTACAAACCAGTATGCTCTGATTGGCCAGCTATAAACCATGGCTGACCTGGTGCCATCTGCACCTCCTCCCGTTCTTCCCCGTTGGCTTTTATCTCAGATCCCACACATTCTCTCCCTTGGTACTTTAGAATGTGCTTCTGAAGACAAAGTCACCATTCACTTTATAATGATGAAATGGCCTGTCTTCGACCAGTAGGAACACTTCAGGGTGGATGCCCTGCCCAGGAACAGTGGCCTCGTGATCTTTGGCAGCCTCTTCTGCTTTAGTCATGAGATGTCCCATACTGAACAGACTTACCCCAGACTCAAGAGTCGTCATTTCTCCAGGAGTCCCTTGTTCCAGGTGGAGGGAAATGGCATTGCCACTGAGACCCAATCTGGGCGAGGGGACAGTCCTTATTGCAGGGCTGCCAGTGTTTGCTGGACAGGGTTTCTCTGTATAGCACTGGCTGTCCTGGAACTCACTCTGTAGGAAAGGACTGTGGGCTGCTGTGTAGAGAGAGATGCTGTGACAGACCAGCCCAGCCAGAGCACCGACTGGCCTGGCGTGGGTTTTAAGGTCAGGCTGATGAGGTGGCGAAAGAAAACATCTGGATGCTTCTCCAGGATTTAATAAAGGGTTAGAACTGGGGCATGATCCACAAAGGAGTAAGGGATGGAAGTAGGAATCTTGGATGCAGACAATGGAGGCCCAGGAGCACAGAGCAATAGCACCTTCTTGAAAAGGTGCTTAGTTGTGTCTTGGCTAATCTGAGGTCTACACTGAGACTGTATGAGAGCCTATTCTAGTTAGAGGAACAGATCAGCAGTTAATGTCTAGGGTAAATGTCTATGAACGACACTGAGAACCCTTGCCCTGAAGGAGTCCGTAGAGCAGTCGGAGGAAGCTGGACAGATAAAAGCATGAACTCTTGTTTGGTTAGAGCAAGGCCCTCATCCAAGTGACTGAAGTAGGAAGCAGGGTCATGGGGTGAGGGGAGCTGCCACAGTGCGCATGGCTCTGGAGCTCTGAGCCGGCCCTGGGAGTAGGGGTCACTAATGTTGATTGTGTTAGCAGAGAGGCTGGGTTGCAGACAAAGAGGAAAGGGGCTCACACTTGGACATGAAGACTATGCAGGATGGTGGCATATCCCCCAGCAACAGAGTAGACACCTTTTCTGCTCATCCTCAGAGCTGTCACTGGTGAGCACTGAGAAGGGGTCAGGCTCTGTTCCAGAGGCCAGGTTGGACAGCTGGGTTCTAACACCCCTTTTCTCCCAGCTAGGCATTTTGAGGACAGTGCTTATTTACCTTCAAGCCGAGCCTGCAACAGTCAAGGAAGTAGCTGAAGAAGCTTTGAGACTGTCAGGTCTTTAAAAGGGAGAGGAGGGGTACCTTAGAGTTGGTTGTGACCATGTGATCACATGGGACACTGTTTTCTATTTAGTAGTGCTTGGTGTACCTCACAGCAGAAGGGTAAAAGCTAGGAGTTTGGGGCACAGTCATGAGCCAGTCTTGGGGTGACCGACAATGATGTAAACAGTCCTCCATAAACCTCTTACGCAGTGAAGAGTGGGTGTGGTGTATGTACCTACCCAGGGGGACTGAGATTGCCAGCTCACCTTCCCTTTGGGGAAATAGACATCTCTAATCGGTTTAGACTTGGGTCTTCCTGTCTTGGGAATTACTGCCAGCCTGTCTGCAGTGGGCTGAGTGCTAATCACCTTTGATCTCTTCAGTGGAGGTGGAGACAGAGAGCAGAAGAGGCACTACTCCCCATTCCGGATCCTCCCCTATTTGGTTCATGTACATAGCTCTGCCCAGCCAGAACCAGAGCCTTGCTGTCTAACACTGGTTGAAAAGATTCACTCTGGTTATGAAGGTAAGTCAGTAAGTATGCCCTGCTCTCAGTAAGATACAGAGTGCAGTGTTCAGACAGCAGTGCAGGGATAGCAGCTTCTGAAGTTCCAGGAAAGAAGACTGCTTCAGTTTCCAGTCTGGGTCATAAGCTCTGGAAGCCCTTGCAGCTGGTGTTTGCTGACCTTGTCTTCCTAGATTGTTAACCCTGCCACAGTGTGGCCTCATGGGCTGTACCTCACACTTGGATAGACACAGTCCTTTTGTCCCTTCTCTGTTGGTGATCTGCTCTATGGCCGCTTATATCTGTCATGTATGAAACAGTAACACTGAAATCATTAGATGAACAGGCCACAAGAATGGTTGAGTTTGCCAGGAAGCACATAGGGACTGAGGCATGTGTGCCCTGGGCTACATTACAAGTTCAAGGCTAGCCTATCCTAAATAGTGACTGCCTGGCTGACCAAAGGCTGGAGGTATAACACAGTGGTAGAGTGCTTGTCTTGCTGTGTAACTACAGGGCCCTGGGTTTGATCCTCAGCAGTTGGTGGAGGGTGGAGATGTCCTATTATAGAAGTGTTCAGAAACTTCAGTATATATAGTCAATAAACAGAAATACATCTCTAAACCTGTAAATAGCAGCAGCTTCCATTTAATACTTAAAAATCACAGTTAGTTCTTGTGAGACATGATGTGTGCTTTCCTACAAATTACCACCCTGTTCAAAAGTCACCATAAAAACATAGGACCATGGTGAAAATTAGTTGAGGGGCACAATGATCAAAACAATTAATTACATTTTTTTTAAAAAAGGACAAGGAGATAAAAGCTCAGTGATTAAGAACACTGACTAGATTTCCAGTAGACATGGGTTCAGTTCTCAGCACCACATAGTAGCTCACACCAGTCTGTAACACTAGTCTAGGGTAGCTCACAGTCTGTTTTGGTTGCCTCCTATACATACATGCAGGACAAACACCTATGCACATAAAAATATTTTTAAGAAATAATAAAAACCATAGATTTGCCAGGCGGTGGTGGCGCACGCCTTTAATCCCAGCACTTGGGAGGCAGAGGCAGGCGGATTTCTGAGTTCGAGGCCAGCCTGGTCTACAGAGTGAGTTCCAGGACAACCAGGGCTACACAGAGAAACCTTGTCTCGAAAAACCAAAAAAAAAAAAAAAAAAAAAAAACAACAACAACAACAAAAAAAACCATAGATTTATATGCCAAATCAGTGGTTTTCAACCTGTGGTTTGAGACCCCTCTAAAAGTTGAGCTAAGCTTTCATAAGGGTTGCTTATCAGATATCCTGTGTGTCAGATATTTATATACTATTTGCAACAGTAGCAAAATTAATTATGAAGTAGCAATGAAAGTAACTCTATGGCTGGGTCATCACAACGTGAGGAACTGTATTAATGGGTCTCAGCATTATGAAGGTTGAGAAGCACTGTGTTAAATGATAAGAAAAACCCCAACACTACTGTAACTGCGGCCTGGGATGAAGCAAGGTAGCCACGGCAGCCGACATGTGTGCATGTGCCTCCAAGCTGTGGGCTTTGACACGTTCACTTAAGGTGTCTTGCAGCTGAAATCATGCTCAGGTAACTGAGGTAAGCCATGTTCACACTCGGATTGTTGCCTGCATTTCCCATGCAGGTTTAGAGCAGAGCTTGCTGACTTAGTGGTACCAGTTTTATTACCGAACACATTGCCTCTACACCATTTCCAGTGCTCACTACTGTGTGTTCAGTGCTTCCCTCAGTCCAGCTCTAACCGTTAGCATTCAGGATAAAGAAACCAACTGTTTAGAATGCAGCAGGCTTTCTGGATGTAAAACTAACCTTAATGTAGTCTTTGTAGATTGACCTCATTTAAATCAAGTTAGGAATGAAACGTCTCGTTGGACTGTAGCTTTGACTCCAGACCAGTCAGACCTCTGAGTTCAGTTTCTGCCGTTTTATATGTTTTTTTTTATTTCCTCTTTGTATGTTAAGTAGCTAGCTGGGTAGATGATTAATTGGATGTTTGACCCTTAATCAGTCTTTCTCCTTTTTTTAATAGCTCCTCGAATCCCTGTAGAGAAAAGAATTTTTACCACAACACACACGCCAGGATGTGTGTTTCTTGAAGTAGATGAAAGGTAAATACTTGTTTACGTCTAAAAGAAATTTGTTTCTGAAGACAAACCAAGGTACCTACTAGAGGTTTGAGGTGTGCTTTATTTGCTGTTGTGTGCCCTGTGACAGACATTAGGTTGCCTGCATGGTTCCTGCTGGTTACAGTCCAACTTAAACTGGTCCTCTTAAATAAGTATATTTTGAGTTACATTTTGTTTGTTTGTTTGTTTGTTTGTATGTGTCTGTTTGTCATGCATATGTGGAGATCAGGGGTCACCTTTCTAGCACTGGGTCTCAGATCCAGCTCACACCAGCAGGGTTGGTGGCAAGTACTTTTACCTGTTAAGGCCTCTCACTGTACCAGTTGGCCGACTTTTAGTGTAAACACCTTGTGTATTGTATTTTTGAAAGTGATTTACATGATATCTTACTTGAGCCATGGGTGGCACGTGTGTTATTATTCTTATTTTACATAAACCAAGGACCAGTTCACCAAAACTGTCTGACAGTATTCACCTTAGGGCCAAGACTCAATCTTTTTTGAGGGGTAGGTGAGGTACTGAGATGCTGTTTCTGTGTATTCCTGGCTGTCCTGGAACTTGCTCTGCAAACCAGGCTGGCTTCCACCTGCCTCTGCCTCCCAAGTACTGGGATTAAAGGCGTGCGCCACCACTGCCTGCTAAGGCTCACATGTCTTAGCATTTACTTTAGTGGTATTTCCACTTCACAAATGTTGTTCAAATCAGTTCATGTTGACTATTATAATTAGTCTGTAAAGGGAAAGAGAAGAGAACATGCAGTATTTTTACAAAGAAGACTAGCTTTGTTTAAAGAATCTTTCTCTATTTTGAACATATATTACCTTTCATTTTAAGGGCAATTTTAAAATGATTTTTGTTATTTTTTTACACCTAGTGAGAAGAGATGCTATTATTGCTGTCTTTCAGTGTTTTTTAGAAAAACAATTATGTATGTGTCTGGCTGTTTTGTCAGAGTGTGTATCTGTACCACATGTGGAGAACCTCCTAAGAGGACAGAAGAGGGCTTCAGATGATGGTTGTGAGCTATCATGTGGGTTCTGGAAATCTAACTCAGGTCCTCTGGGAGAGCTATAGTGCTCTCAACTGCTGAGCCATCTCTCCAGCTCTTGTTCTTTAATATTTCTGTTTGGATAAAGCAGACATTGTTATCACAGTAGTATATGCGACCCCCATGTACACAGATTTATTTTAGAATTCTATTTATTGAATTTGGAAAATCTAAGAAATTGGACGGAGCCATGTAGTAGTGTAAAGTGAAGCCCAGACATGGTTCGTGGAGCCTGGTTTGTCTCAGTCATCCTTACAAGGCTTCTTTACCCTGAGCACACTTCTGTGAGTTGTCTATAGGGTACTTGCCTTTTGATACTGTGTGTGATTTTTGACATTACATTGTATCCGATTATTAATCACATTTTTTGTCCATCAGCCTTTGTTACTGTGATAAAATACAGGAAATGGCCAACTTGTAAGGAGGAAAGAAAGGTTGATTCACTACCCAGTTCAGGCCATAATCACTTGTTAGCTCCATTACTTTGGGACCTCTGGTAGGATAGGACATCACGGTGGGGAGCAGATGGTGAAGTAAATCTCCTTACTTCATGGTACCAGGAAGCAGCGAGAGTGAGAACTCAGGGCAGAAGCCTGAATGTAGAAGCCATAGAGGAAGGCTGCTGCCAGCTCACTCTATGCCTTGCCCATTGCCTTTTTGCTAACCTTCTTACACAGACTTACACAGACCACCTGCCCAGGGAATGACACTGCCCACTGTAGACTAGGTCTCTTACATTAAGTCGGTCAAGACAGTTCCTCCCAGACATGTCTACAGACTAATGTGACGATGACATTTACCCAGTTGAGACTTTGTTCAGGTTATGAGGTTGACAGCTAATGCTGACTCAAACAGAGCCCGAGGGGTTACCCCTGTGAGCTAACTTCTTTCCACCGGGCTTTACCCCCTAAAGGTTTCATCACCTCCTGAGATTGGACTGGGGACCAGGCTTTCCGTGTACTAACTCTTGGGGATATTTAAGGTTCACCAATGCTGCATAAATTCATATACATGTATAAATTCGTATACCAATGCTGAATAAATTCATAGCCCACTTCATCGTTAACACCTTCTGAATTACCATATAACATGATGAAGAACACAGCAGTCTTGAGGAACGTGCTGAAAAGGTCTGTGGGTAGTATTGAGTTTATGATTCCTGAGTTCACAGTGCGCCTGTAAGCCTGTTCTTAGTGTATGAGATGGTTTTGTTGCAACGTGGTAGAAGGTCAGGGACACAGTCAGCTTGTGCCTGTTCCCCATAAACAGGCACTTAGGGATTTGCCTTCTTGAATGCATTAATGGGCGTCTTTTCATTAATGTTCTTCCTATGCAGAGCTAATAGAGAGGCTGGGGTTTGATGGTGATGTTTTGCAGAGTGGGAGACAGAATCCTTATGTATGCTAAGCACATAGTCTACCACTGCGCTATATTGCTAGCCTGTGTGGGTATTTTTAAGTCTGTAAAATCTACTTGATTACCTGCCCAGTATAACGTGCTTCCTGTGCTGTGTGCCTGTGCCCCAGAGCAGTGCCTTTGCTGGGTTACCTACCTCAGGATCTGATTGGAACATCGATCTTAACATACTTGCACCCAGAAGATCGGCCTCTGATGCTTGCCGTACACCAAAAAGGTGGGGCCTGCTCCTTTATGGAAGTTGTTACCTGCCACTGATTGGTTGTAACTCTTTAGTTCATTTCTGATTAGAGTTTAGCTTTTACCCAAATAAGAAATGTCTTGAAACTGCTAAAAATAGTTGTTTCCTGCTTTAAAGTGCTAAAAATAAAATCTCAAAATAAGTAATTGAAGCAGGGCACTCACAGTCTTATCTGTGTGGAGTTTGGTTTTAATCCTGCTGCTCTCTATAGTTTTAAAGTATGTGGGCCACCCTCCGTTTGAACACTCACCTGTCAGATTCTGCACTCAGAACGGAGATTATGTCATCCTGGATTCCAGCTGGTCCAGCTTTGTGAACCCCTGGAGCCGGAAGGTCTCCTTCATCATTGGTCGACATAAAGTCCGAACGTAAGTTCATCAGTTGTTGCCATGGGGTACAGAGGTGAGCAGGGCAGATGTCACTTGTCATGGGAAGATGGACTTGACTGGGTATAAAGTCCCTGAGTTCAGGAGATCTCTTGCTACTTTGATGGCACTACCAGCACTCTGTGATCTTCTGACAATAATTGCAGCCTTTTAATAATAATAATTGCAGTGTTTTAGCTTTTAGTGCACTGTAGCTGCACTGTAGATCTGTAACTCCGTCTGGAGGTCTAACGCCCACTTCTGGCCTATGCAGGCACCAGGCATGCAGGTGGTGCCCAGGTAAACACTCATGCAAAACACTATACACATAAGAAAAAATAAACTAAAAAATTTTTAATATTTATTTTATTTTTATATGTATAAGAGTTTGCTTGCATGTATGTATGATGAATGTGTGCCTGGGGCTGTGGAGGCCAGAAGAGGGCATTGGATCCCCTGGAACTGGAGTTACAACTCTGGTAAGCAGCTGTATGAGTGCTGGCAACCCAACCCAGGTCCTCTTCAAGAGCAGAAAGTGTTCTTAACCACAGAACCATCTCCTGGACCACTGGCTTTGCTATTCTTGGTTATTCTTTTCATCCGGCCTGAGGCAGGGCAAGCAGTCTTCCACTGAACCACAACACCCAGCCTCACACTGAATGTCAAGGATCATGCCTACATTATAAGACTTTAGGAGGCGATGTGTCTGACTGTGTCTGACTCAGTATTCCTCATTGGTTCCCACTCTGCCAAGGTCCCAAGAGGTAGTTTCATGACACAGCAAAGGTGTGAACCTTGGTACTAGACTGCTTCCTTTCTCTCTCTCTCTCTCTCTCTCTCTCTCTCTCTCTCTCTCTCTCTCTTTCTCTCTCTCCTCTCTTCTCCTCTCCTCTCCTCTCCCTTAATAACTAGGGGACCTGGAAAGGGTCCCATTGAAAGGCTAATTCCATTGGATGGATAATACTTGTAAAGCAGTTAGGGCAATGCCTATCACAAGTTAGGCAGTGCCTCTCAACCTTCCTGATCCCTTTACTACAGGGCCTCATGCTGTCCTGACCACAGCCACACAGTTATAGTCATTGCTGCTTCATAACTGTAATTTTGATACTGTTATGAATTGTAATATGAATGTTTATTTTTGGCGATAGAGGTTTGCCAAAGGGGTTGCAACCCTCAGGTTGAGAACGCTGCTTTAGGATTTCTTAATGACACTATTTTCATATTCTAAAGGCTAGCCCAGTTTTTAGGAGGAGGTCCTAATAAATGTTAGCTTCTTATCTTTGTTATTATATTTGTTGGCATTCACTGTATTCGGGTAGTAAGTTTTGTTTTTTTTGTTTTTTTTTAAGTTTTTTTTTGTTTTTTTCTTTCTTATTTTTAAGAATTGTTTATTTATTTTATGTATGTGTGTACACTCTTGCTGTCCTCAGACACACCAGAAGAGGGCATCAGACCCCATTACAGATGGTTGTGAGTCACCATGTGGTTGCTGGGAATTGAACTCAGAACTCTGGAAGAGCAGTCAGTGCTCTTAACCGCTGAGCCATCTCTCCAGCCCTTGTTTTTTCATTTATTAAATGAGGTGGTTGTATAAGGGGAGCAACCACACATGTAACATGGCATTCACACGTGGAGATCAGAGGGCATCTTGTGTTGATATCTTCTCACCAGGGCTCTGGGCTCAGACTCCAGTCATCAGACTTGCACAATGAGCAGTTTTGCCCACTGAGATGCCTCAGTAGACCCTTTTAATTCTCTGAAGGAGATATAAAGTAGAACTGGGAAGGCCTCCTTCTCTTTGCTGGGGGAGGGGCTGTAGAGCGGTCTTTATCAGGTAGCAGGGGTATACTGGGGGGGGGGGGCTGTAGAGCTCTCTTTATCAGGTAGCAGGGTGTACTGGGGGAGGGGGCTGTAGAGCCGTCTTTATCAGGCAGCAGGGTGTACTGGGGGGGCTGTAGAGCCGTTTTTATCAGGTAGCAGGGTGTTCAGCAGCTTTACATTTTATTTACTTATTTTTGATTTTTTTGAACCAGAGTCTCACCATGTAGCCCTGGTGTCCTGGAGCTCCCTGTGTAGACTAAGCTGGCCTCAAACTCAAAGATCCTCCTGCCTCTGCCTCCTGAGTAATGGAATTACAGACATGTGCTACCATGCCCATGTAAATTTTTCTAAGTTTTATTCTTACTAGTTTTTAAATCCTGTGTAGGTGTGTATATCTGCATGCGGTTGAGTGCAGCTACCCTTGGAGGCCAGAGGCATCAGATCCCCTAAGAGCTGGGGATATAGATGGTTCTGAGCACCTGACATGGGTGGTGGGAATCGAACTCAGGTCCTCTGGAAGAACAGCATGTACTAACCACTGAGCTGTCTCCAGCCCAGCTGTAACTGCTCGGCAGCTTCAGAGTCTTAAGATTCCTACAGAGGTTTACTCAGTTGGATTTGAAGCCAGCCCTTCCTGGAGCTCTTGGGAGAAAAGAAGTAGCTAAATAGACAACGTATACATAGTTCAGAACCGGTTATGGAAGGATCGCTGTTATTGAGAAATTTAAGCTGTGCCAGGTATTCGCCTGCAATTCCACTTCTCAGGAGGCAGAGCTAGGAGGCTAGCTTGGGCTATTGGTACACGACTTGGTCTCAGAAACCAAGGGCTGGGGATGTGGTTTGGATGTGAAGTGTTTTCCCTGCATGTACAGGGCCCTGTGTTCTATCCCTGGCACCGTGCAGGTTACAGGCTGTTCTATCTAGTTTGTTTCTTTGGGAATTTTAACTTCATATATTCTGTATTTAGAGTCAAGGAGTTGTTTCATCCAGACACAATTAATTCTTTAAGTGGTCCCTGGCAAGCATTTAGTCTCCATTTCAAATGACTCCTGTTCGTGGTTTGTTGTTTCTGTTGGTGTTTTGTAGGAGTCCGTTAAACGAAGATGTTTTTGCCACCAGAATAAAAAAGGCAGCCAGTAACGACAAAGATATAACAGAATTACAGGAACAAATTCACAAACTTCTCTTGCAGGTAATGTGAGAGGTTTTTAAAAAGACGTCATTTCTCAAAGTGTACTTCATACTGGCTCAGTCTTAGTGAAGTCACTCTGCAAGAACACGCCATGGGGGACGGGGGTCTCTTCCTCCACACATCAGACATTATTGCTTTCCGTTTCCTTCTGTGGATTAAGTTACGTTCAGCTTTTTCCTTATTCTGGGTGAGATACACAGAACATTTGGGCTGTGCTCACTTCGACACAGCAAACTGAGCAGCACCACAGGACAGACCGGTGCTCTCTTGGTGAGAGAATTCTTTTCCTGTTTCAGATACCAGCAGTGTACTCAGCACCTGAGTTTGGGCTTCAGTGTTTTGGGTTTTTTTTTTTTATAATTTGGTTTTTAAAATTAGAAGAGTGATATGCTTGGTCCCAGTATCTCTTGTCATTATAAGGGAAAAATAGGAAAATCACCTGTAGAAAAGAACAGCGAGGGAGGGGTTGTGTTAGTAAGCTGTGTGTCGCATAGCATGTGAGGCTGGCGTTTTTCAGAACTGTCTTTTATAAAACCTCTAGGGTTCGTGAAATGTCTGAAGTTTTATAAAATCTATCTTTTTATTTCACATGTTCTGTCTATTCTAAAGAACTAATGTTTAATTTTTATTAAATTATTTATGATTTTAGAAAAATTATTAGTTATGGCATTTAAAAGAACCTGAAGCTGTGATTCCCACCTAGACTGAAAAGTTAGGCTCTGCCCCGAGAACAGGGACGCTCTGAGGAATGTCTTATACTAGCAGCCAGCAGCACCAGCCCCTCCATACCTCTGTAGTGTTTAGGAAGCTCTTAGCTTTGTGATGATTGCAGACTAGAAACTCTGAGGTGGATGTCCTTACCACATGCAGTGACTGAACCGGTCCCTTCCTCCTAGCCGGTTCATGCTAGTGCTTCCAGTGGCTACGGGAGCCTGGGCAGCAGCGGCTCACAGGAACAGCACATCAGCATCTCCTCTTCAAGTGAGTCAAATGGACACTGTGCGGAGGAAGCCCAGCAGGAGCAGGTGTGTGGCAGACGTGGCCTTGTGCAGGCGCTGTTCTCTGAACCGTGTCAGTGGTGGTCCTGTGCCTAGTGACATCTTAGGATTTGTTTGTCATTTCCAGATTTCAATTTACTTTAGAAAACGGTTTGAATGGGCTAAAAACCACACAATACATGTCGAACTTCAGGTTCCCTGACACATGACTAAAAGCATTCCTCACTTTAATTCCAATTCTTCTTGTGCTATGACACACCGATGGCAATCAAACTGTATTTCCATCTAGTCATGTTGCGGCACTTTTAGAAGAGCCTACAATGAGTGGAAGGGGAGGTTTTGATGCAAAGGTCCTGTTCCCCAGTTGGTTCTTGATTTGTCAGTAAAGGAGGCCAAGGCAAATTCTATATTTTAACTCTTACTTTATCACTCTATTCCCAAGACGACCCTGCAGCAGGTCCGTGCCAGTGTGAACAGAATTAAGAATGTGGGCCAGCAGCTCTACATTGAGTCGATGGCCAGATCATCAGTGAAGCCAGTGGCGGAGACTTGCGTGGAGCCGCAGGGCGGTGGTGAGTCGGCAGAGTGGCCCTGGCTGCTCTCAGGCCTGTCTCTTCACAGAAAGCAACACGCATGCACGCTGAGCAGACCAGGCTGAGGCCTGAGGTGCTTTCCAGCTTGCTGATTTCCCAAGAAACAGTAGCAGTGTCATAACAGTGAGATGCTGGCTGCACAGTAACACTCGGAAGCTAAACGGTTTTAAATTATAGCTCAGTACATTTGAATAAAGAAGTAGCTATTTTGATACCATCAGATTCTTAGTTTGTTTCCTTTCTGAGCTATTTAAGCCCCAAAGAAGTTGGTTTTTAATACTTTCTCATGTAATAACGAGCATTGAAATGACCCTGTGTTGTCATTCAGACAAGTGGAGAATGACCTAGAC
The DNA here is from genome assembly GCA_030674055.1 of Rhabdomys pumilio. Lineage (NCBI taxonomy): Eukaryota > Metazoa > Chordata > Mammalia > Rodentia > Muridae > Rhabdomys > Rhabdomys pumilio. The sequence continues at coordinate 5,153,482 of JANHMN010000004.1, forward strand.
CGAGTGATCTGTTCTCAGATGTGGGGTAGCAGTGGTTGTTTTTAACTTAGCTAAGTCTTCCTTCATTTTTCTTCTTGAAGTACAATACAATTTTAGAAATCATGGATTTTGATCATGTAACTTTTATAATTGTATTTATCATTGTCAGATGCAGAGCTTACTGAACAGGGCTGACAATTACTTTCTAAAACCAGCAGTAATAGTAACCAGGCTGTTAAGGGTCTGTCGTGACCCCTAAGACTTCTCTAAAAGCCATGCATGGCTGCACGTGCTGCTGAGGTGTGGGGACAAGCAGATCCCAGGGGTCCACTACCAGCAGTCTACCCAACACAGGGAGCTCCAGGTTCAGGGAAAGACCCTATGTCAAAAATAAAGTAGAGAATTACAGGTGCTCAGAGTTGACCTTTGATCTCGACTCACACATGCACAAATAAGTAACATTCCCACCCCCAAAACACAGATTACAATTCATATATTATGTAGCCTTGGACATTGTACACTGTTATATCAACGTTTCTGAGATTTCCAGGTGTAATAGTATAGACCTTTAACCCTTGCAATCAGGAGGCAGAGGTGAGTAGATCTTTATTGAGTTGAAAGCCAACCTGATCTTCCTAGTGAATTCCAGGCCAGCCAGGGCTGCAGCACGAGACCCTGTCTTCCCTATAATTTTTTTCCTGAGATTGTAATTTTCAAACAAAATGGTGTTTATTCTCACAGTCTGGAAAGGTGGGATGTCTAGGGTCAAGGTAAGGAAGGGACAGTATTCAGTGAGAGCCATGACTCTGCTTCTGAGAATGAGCTTGAATCCTTCACATCCTCCAAAGGAAGAAGAAAAGCTCTCCCCATGTGACAGAAGAACAGACAGCAAAAACAACCTCCCTGGTTTCCTCTCTTATCACATAGTTTTTAGATGGAGCCTTGCTAATGTCACTCAGTTATCTCAAACACCTGAGATAAAATTATCCTTCTGTAACAGCCTCCGACACGCTAGGACTAAATGCATGTCACCAAATCCACCTTCTATGGTTTTATAAGGTCACTGATAAAACCCTTCACACAGGGATGCAAGAATGCTTCCATTTTCTGCTCAGAAATAAACAAAGAGCATCATTCCACAATTAGAAGAAATCCATGACCTTTCTTTACCCAGTTGGAGTCCTGAGGCAGCAGATTGCAGTTCTAGAATCCAAGGAAAGATTCAGGCTTAGGGAACAAATGAGCTGGACACACTGGATTACAGTGCACTGACTTACTGAGCCAAGCAACTTGCAAGACACAAATCCTCGCTCAGATAAATGCAGAAGGATAATGAGAGTGGATCGGATACTCAAAACAACTCTCAAACAGCCACCACTTACAGCACAGAATTTGGTTAGAGGAATTTGGGAGCTGAAGATCCACAAAACCACAGTCACAGACTGCAAACCTGGCCTAAGTTTATGTCAGCCCAAACACAGGCCTTCGCAAGGAAACAGCTGCTCAGTCTCTGCTGTTCTGCACAGGCTTGTAGTTTATGGAAGGACAAGAAGGGGAAACTCACTTCCCAGGAGATAAAGTGGGCACTGAAAGAAGACTCAAAACACAGCAGTGGAAATGCCTGACAAGTAACTAGGAATGGTACATTGCAAGGCTATGGGCAAAGGGAGCAGGGCCAGCTCTGACAGGAACCGAGCAGAAGGGCCCGGTGAAACTGTTGATAGGCTGGAGGTACTGTGTATACCTGCTGCCTGTTTTCCTACTGAAGTGTCTCAGTGATACAAAAACGTCCAGACAACCCAAGTCAGAAGAGACTAATGTTGATGTGTACCTAGGATCAAAGGTTTCAGAAAATCAAGACATGTAGAATGGTTATCACCAACACACCAGAAGAATCTGTAAGCTCCAAGATAGATTGCTTTGGATCTCACTCGGACTACTCAGGCTGAAACAGAAACAGTTCCAGTCCAGGGGTCACATCAAACTATCTAATCTGGGATTGATCAGGATCCTAGAATTAGTATTTGAAGATAAAACAATCAAGATTTTCTTCAGAATCGAAGAACATCAGTCTACATCGCTGAGGGCAGCAGGAAACAGGCAGGCACAGGTCAAACATAACAGTGCATCTCCAGAAATCACACACAAGAGGACAGAAAATGGCATCTTCAAAGGAAAGATTGTCAACACAGAGTTCTGGTGGGAAATCCTTCAGAATCAGATTTCTCAATCAACTGAGTTTGGCAGCACACTTTTCCACCAGAAACGCCAAGGAATTCCTTTTGTGTTTTAATGATTTGATATGTTTGTTAACACATTACATGAGTATGCATACATGCTTAAGTATACATCAGTGTGTATGCCCGTGGAGGCTAGAGGTGTTGGATTCCCTGAGTGGGAATTACAGGTGGTAGTTGTAGCCACCCATCATGGGTGCTGAGAATTTAACTTCCTTCCTCTGGAAGGGCAGTACTTGCTCTTGACCGCTGAGCTATCTATCTCTCCAGTCCCAGGAATTTCTAACCAGGGATGAAATATGGTAAATAAAACCTATCTACACTAAGGAGTGAACATGTACTGGACAACATTTAAAAGAAAGTAAGTTTTATGTTTAACTGACAGGAAAGATAACGAACTACAAGTAGTGCTCTTCATTGATTGCATCCAAGTAAACCATGGCAGCTCCGTTGCCCCATGCCGGGCGAGCTTTGAGGAGCATGCTGTCGCTGGCCTTTGCCTTTGAAAGAATGTAATGATTGGAGGTGACCCCTGAGCACCATGTAAATTGGATGAAGGATGGTAGATGAACAGGCACTGTGACACAGTTAATCTATTGTTGACCTTAAAGTGCTCAGGAGGAATCAGCTCTTTCTGGTGATGCTGAATCACTCAGTGCAGGATGGTGCTGGGTAGGTAGACAGTGTGGATACCCTGGACAAGAGATGCCACCCATCCCACGTGGGATGGAGCAGAACAGCAAGGTTGTATCACACAGTTTACAGTCGTGCAGTTTGACAGGAGTAGTTAACATCTTATTTACTGTTTCCACTTGACAAGTGACTGTGGGTAACTGAAACCATGATGCTGGTGGTATAGCCTTGCCTAGGTTGAGCAAAGCTCAATCCTTTTCTCTAGAAAACTTAAAAACTTCATACACTAAAAACACAGGAAGCAAACCCAGCCACTAGCGATGGGGATACATACTGAGACTGAAAGGGGAGAGGAGCCGCCTACGAAGGGGTAACTGGGAGAATCCGTGCACTTGACAAGAACCATAAGCATTAACCCCGTCCCAGAATGTAGAAGGAACCCAAGGCCACATGCAGATAAATCTGCTAAGCAGGAGTGACATAAGCATGCTCTAGGAGATGAGCTTAAGTAGTTTTAGAGAAGAAAAAAAATATTTCAACTAGATGCCAGATACAGAACACTAATGCGCACAGAATCTGTACCCAGGTTGGTGGGTTTGTCAGCAGAGCTCTCTAGTCACTTTGAATGTATACTACAATTGAACAAGCTGATTCAGAAGCTATAGATAAAGAGTAAGCTAACAAGGCTTCCCACTACTGTAGAAGTTTTAAGTAATCAAAGGAGGAAGTCTGGAATAGATTGTCCTGGACTGGAAGTAGAAGCATGTGGAAGAACTCAGGCATCCAGCTGGGTAGGTGGATGGACAGATGGACAAGGGTTAGTTAACATACAGACCTGTGTAATCGGCTCTGACCACGGAGAGAACTTACGAGCATAGACACATGGCTAACACCAAGATATTGGTTGCTGGTTGTATGTTTTTGAACAGAAGGAACCAGGGCCAGAGGGTAAAGATACTTACAAGACAGACAGACAGACAGATATCAGAAGGGCACAGGAAGCAAGTGGCTTGGAAAAGCTACAAATTACTCAGGTTAGGACATTTTGAGTAACAAAATTCAGCATGATAGTGATGGTTTATAACCCAACAAATCATAACCCAAACTGACCTGTGTCTGTACTGACAAATGACTGGAAGGCTAAGTCAAGACAGGGACCAGGTTACAGCAGAGTTAAGACAGGACCACCAGATTCACTGAGACCCTTGGCTGGATCCTGAAATAAAAGCTACAGTTAGTGATAATACAGTAAAAATGCAAGGAAAGTCTCCAATTCCGTGAAAAGCATTTCTCCACTGTGAATTTTATGGTTTATCACGTCACTGTGGAGTTAGTGGAAGCTCCTGGGAAGGGAATGGGGAACAATGCTCCTACCATTCCTGTAGAGTGGAAATGAGGCTCTCCAAGAAGTCCTGCTGAGGTAGGCTCTGCAGGCCAGCTAGAAGTGCTGTCACTAAGAACAGAGGCCACAAGTCTGTCAGTCACATGATATAATCACACGCTCCTTCCAGAACCCTGCCATTCTTGCTAGCCACAGCACTGCTTTGCAGGGTCTCCATCTGCCGTTTTCTGTGTCCTTCTCTGGGCTCTGTCTTCTTTACAGGAGCGCTCAGGCCTGGAGGCTTTCCCCTTCTCTCCACGCCTGTGCCACTTGATAAGTTCAAGTTCAAATTAATACAGTACCACTTTATCATCTCTTGGTTGTGGTGGCCAGCATGTGGAATAGCAGGAACACAGCCATCAGTCACCACGGAGGCTCGGCACAGGCAATGCTGTGTGCTGCACCCTGCAGCACATGAGATATGTGTGATACCAGTAATGGCGGTCTCCATCCCACTGACCAACTCTACGGGCGTTCAGGACATGGGTGCTACACACAGGGAGGGACTCATGGCATCTAGGTGTCTTAACCAGTTGTAATAAGTAGTATTAGCCTGACACTGGGTGTCCCCCACCAACTTCTTATCTCATAGTTGCCTTGGTAATTTGTGCCTGAGATACATGCTTCACTCGTTTTTAAAAATGCCAGTGAAGTCAATGTGTGTAGCTTGCTTTTGTGCCTTCTTCACTTTACTGATGTTTCTGTGTCAGTCGTTTGGATCTAAGGTCACGTTTAATGACCTTAATGTGTGATACTGTATCAGTGTGTGTTACGAGCTTACTACGAGCTGCTGAGTATTTTCCCACTACCTGCTAAACATTTGAATTGTATCTCCTTGCAGATGAGCAGAAGGACTTCTCTTTCTCTCAGACACTAAACAATAAAAGCACAGATACCGGTTCCAGTGGCAATCTGCAGCGAGAACAGCACAGCTCATCCTATCAGCAGATCAACTGTATCGACAGTGTCATCAGGTAAGAAAGGCAAGTCTCAGCGACGTCACTTTTAGGTAGAATCCTAGCAAGCCACTGTGGAGCCGTGTGGCACTCTCAGAGCTCTCTGTTGATCCCTGCTGTACGTGATAGGCTTGGTTGCTGTGTGTGGAGCTCTTAGAGCTGCTGGGGGCAGTGGTACTGAGTCCTCTGTGTTAGCCACAGGATGCTCGTTATGAACAGGTCACAGATTATGACCATCGCAGAGGACACAGAAGTAAGATGCTGCATCTCAGGTGTGAGAGCTGGGGGACAGTTTAACACCTGAGCCTGTCAGAGTTAAATGGTGCGAGACATGAAGACCAATTAAAGAATGGAGTGGAAGAGATAGTCTAAGCCAGTAACCCAGGCTGGGATATTGAGGTCTGATCTCACCTAAGAAGAAAGGGCTGCGTCCCCCTTGCCTCAGTGGCATAAGCAAAGGACAGCAGTGGGAGTGGCCTGGTGCAGCCAATAGGAAGACTCAACCCAGTTCTCTTGTTGTAGGTACCTGACAAGCTACAACCTCCCATCCTTGAAAAGAAAGTGCATCTCCTGCACAAACACATCTTCATCTTCAGAAGAAGCCAAGCCAAACCCAGAGGCGGACAGTAGCCTGCGAGGTAGCGGGAATGAGTGTTCTGGGGTGGATGCTGTTGAAATGATGAGTCCCGGTGTCGTCTTCCCTTAGGTGGCTGATGACGTAAATGTTAGTCACTGACTCCTGTAAGCTTCTGCGTAGCTTTTTTCACTATCACTTTCTCATCTGTATCACCAGACACTGAACGGCTTCTGGACATACGGAAACAGGAAACAACTGGACCATCCACAGATGCCAAAGGAGGTGCCGCACGGACCCTGTCCACCACTGCACTGAGCATGGCGTCTGGCGTAAGCCAGTGCAGCTGCAGCAACACCACTGACTGCATCCCACCCCTACAGTCAGGTACCACTCTGCCTCTTGATGAGAAAAGAAACCATTAATACCGTCTGCTTCGTAACAATGTCTGTGTTTTAGCCACTTTTTCCTGTCATTTCAGTTAAGCTGATTAAGAAATGTCAGCATGTCTGTATGTGTTACAGGGTGCATTAAGTATGTTATTTGTTAATAGAATCAGTTGACGCTCTGCAGCTCTTAGAGCGGCTGGGGACGATGGTGCTGAGGTCGTCTGTGTTCACCATCATTAGTGTGGATCCCTGGGGGACCACACAGGGACATGTGTGGCTGTTTGTTGATTGGTTGGTTTGGGGGATTATATTTTACGTGTATGGATGCTTTGCCTGCATATATGTATGTGCATCACGTGTGTATCTGTTGGACACAGGGGCCAGATGAGGGTACCATATCCCCTGGAACTGGAGTGACTGGTAGATGTGAGCCTCTGCGTGGGTGCTGAGAACCAAACCTGGGTTCTCTGGCTCTTAAACTCTGAGCCGTGTCTCCAGTTCCTTTCACTGATCTTTTAAAAAGGTGTCTCTCAGCTGTTGAATGTGTCCTGGCAACTTGATGGGTCACATGACATGCATGTTCTTACTCTTGTGTTGACTCGCTAGGTCAGTGGACACATCCTTAAGCTGCTCTGATCTTGATCGTCTGACTTTTTCACTGCCCCATGCCTTTTTGACTCTCTGGTTTTTCACGGGATTTGATTCACAGCAACACATCTCTGAAGTTGGGTGTTGGGGTTGTCCCTGGCCCACCTGTGGTCATCTTCACTGATGCATTGGCTACTGTATGTTGACTTGAGCAGTTGCTGGGGGAGCTGCTGTTCTTCACTCTGGGAGCTGTGCTGGTCACTTTTCTCATTGCAGTGATGGAATTCCTGACTTCTATGACCTAAGGGGAATGGGGTGTTTTGTGTTATGATTTAAGGGTACAGACCAACTGTCTTGCCTCTTCTCCGTGATGGACTGTACTCACAACAACAAACACCTCCACAATGAGATGCTCCACCCACTCACATCCCCAAAATGCTCGGACAGACAGTGTGGATTTGCTCCAATCCTAAAACCTAGCTCAGTTCAAATAAAACGGTTTTGGCCAATGAGAACATAGTCTGCTCTCTCACAGCTGTGTCCAGACCCTCCGTCTCACAGGGCCGGTGGGAGGAGTCAGGTCAGTAAGGCTAATCTGGCCAGCTGGACTGCATTTAGTCTTCACTAGTCTTTGCTTTCTGGAAAGCTTACTACCCACATTTCCCCTGTGATGAACTCCTATCTGGCAAAGATGGTCACAGGGCAGCCCTGCTTCCTTCATTATTTACAGGGACAGCTAAGGCCTAAATTCAGGAAGTAACTTTTCCTCACTCAGTTGCCCATGAGTGGTAAGGAGGACATCAAATTGGCCCTCAGCAGCTGTTTTCATTATAGGACCAGGGACTAATTAAGATGCAACATGAGCCACAGAGATTACCTTCAGCCAGTCCATAAATTGAGGTGAAAAAACTAAATTCAAAAGATGATTATGAAATTTTAAAAAAGAAAAGAACCAGACTCTATTTTAGTTAAAATAGACTAAACACTGCAATTAAGAGGGAAAGCTTGGGGGCTGGAGAGATAGCTTAGAGGTTAAGAGTACCGACTGCTCCTTCAGAGGTCCTGAGTTCAGTTCCCAGCACCCACATGGTGGCTCACAACCATCTGTAATGGGATCTGATGCCCTCTTCTGGTGTGTCTGAAAACAACGACAGTGTACTCACAAACATATAATAAATTTAAAAAAAAAGAGAGAGAGAGAGAAAGAGAGAGAAAGCTTGGAGCCAGGCTTGGTACTATCTATACCTGTAATCCCAGCATTTAGGATGTAGAGGCAGGAGGGGTGTGAGTTCTAGGCCAACCTGTATTGTGTAGTGATATACTGTCTCAAAACAAACAAAGAAAAAGGCAAAAGTTGCTAGGATAGACACAGAGATCAGCAGCCCCCTGTGCTGTCTACAAAGTACAATTTAAGTTCACTCAGGAAGGACTGTGAGGTGCTGGAGAGTGACTCTGCAGTTAGGAGCATGTACCCAGGTGTGAAGGACCCAGTCCTGTTTCCAACACCCACATCAGGAGGCTCACAGCTGCTTGTAACTCCAGTTCCGGGGATCCAATACTTCCTTCTGGCCTCCCCAGCAACTGCACTGAGGGACTTGATTAGACTCCGCCTGAGGCTCAAGGTCCCGAAGCCTTTATTTCATAACTGTGTCATTGTGTTCACTGTTAGAGGCAAGAAAGTCAGTCTGGTTCCTGATGCTCTGCTAGCCACAGCACTTAAGTTGACTCAAACCAAGTCAGAGCCCACTTCTGGAAGTGGCTTAGGCCCAAGCCTAGCCAGGCTACCTAGGTTTTGCATAGCTTTGAGAGGTGGGAAGGGTGTTAGGAAACCCCGCACAGTAGCCTCGTGATCTCTACTCTTGAAAGCAGTAAGTCTAGACACAACTCAGAGTCCACATAGGGGCACATGCAGTGCGTGCAGCTGTCCACAGGAATGAATGCTCTGCTGCGGGTGAAGAGCCTGGGAGCCACTCCTGCTACAGGGCTAGCCCAGCAGAAAAAGAACGGCTTTCGATGGGGAGAATGGAAAAAAGCTGGGTAGATCCTGGAAGGCACAGGAAGAATGTGCTAAATTGATTTTTAAAACCTGGTGTTTGAATCAGGTATGTTTCAAAACAGGCAAGTATGTTACCTGTTTTGAAAAATCAACTGAGCCAAGGACAGTGGTTGCACGCCTTTAGTCCCAGCTCTCAGGGAGGCAGAGGCAGGCAGATCTCTGAATTCAAGGACAGCCTGGTGTGCTTAGCAAGTTCAGGACAGCCAGGGCTACATAGAGTAACTGTCTCTAGAAAGCAAATAGAAATTCAGAGGCTAGATGTGATGGCACACACTTGTAATCCAGTGCTCCAGAGACCAACAAACTTAGGACACGTAGGTTAGTTAGGAAACCCCAAGCTCTAAATTCTAAATTAATAGATTTTTGAGCAAAAATCTAAAACTGTAAAGATGTAGAAAATGTTTATAAATCAAGATCTAATAGTATCTGTATTATTACAGTCATAAAGTGATATATATGTAAAGGAAGATGAAGAAGTTTTACACTGTACTCATGAAGTTTTTATATTCCAGCAATCATGTTTGTAGAAACGTATTGAAGGGGCGTTACAAAATAAAAGTAAACAGTTGCTATTAGTTACAATTAATTCTGTTTCCTGTGATCCCAGCAGAAAGTGTTGCCGTAGCGTGTAAGCCCTGGGCCCTGAGAACCAAGGCCTCTCACCTGGCCGCAGGAGGATTTAAGCACGTGGGGCTCACAGCGGCTGTCCTCTCCGCACACACACAGAAGGAGGAGCAGAGCTATGTTGACAGGTTCCGGGAAAAGATCCTGGCCTCACCCTACAGCTGCTATCTTCAGCAAGAAAGCAGAAACCGTGCTAAGTACTCCCGTGTTCAAGGTAGCTACGTTTACAGTATACCCGTACGTCTTTAGATTACGATGACTCCTACACAGGCTGAACTGTCCTCCTGTGTCAGTGGGAGATTGCTTCCAGGAAGAACTACCTGACACACAGACACGCAAATCCACGAACACTCAAGGCCTTTGTGTAAAAGGGATAGAATATTTGTGTGTGACGTGCTCAGGCTTCCTGTGTCCTTATCCTTACCTCTTATCTAACACTTAACACACTCATTATGATAATTGGAGGGATAATGGGAATGTCTGTGTTCGTTTGAGCAGTGTTTTTCCCTGAGTGTTTTCAGTCTGAAGTTAGCCAGGCGGGCAGCTCTGGCCCCTGTGTGTGCAGGGCCAGCTGAACCCTGGAGAAGGGTGGACAACGGACAGTTTCACTTACTCCACAGTTTACAAAGGAGCTCTAATAAGAGTAAGAAGAAACCGATTAAGGTGCTGGACTTGGTTGATTTTAGAGCACTAATTTTTACCTAGAATTTTTGTTGATTTAGAACAACGTTTTTGTATTTGTAAAAGTATTGGCAAATACTTGCTTCATGAGATAATACTTACAGTTACCTGAAATGACTCTCTCCTTGGTTTTTACTTTTTCTGTGACATGCCTCCATCTTTATCATCAGCAGGGTCCACCCCTAAGCACAGCAGATGTGCGGGGAGTGAGAGACGGAAGCACAAACGGAAGAAGTTGCTGACACCTGTGGACACCAGAAGCTCCAGTGCCCACCTCTGTCCCCATGTCAGAGGACTCCTTCCAGATGGGCAGCACTGGAACCCTTCCATTATCCCCTCTCCCCATGCTGCAGGCCTAGCTTTCCCCTCAGCCCTGGTAGTTCCCAGCCAGACACCTTATCTCTTTCCCTCTTTTTCCTTCCAAGATATGGCCTCTCAGGAAGTAGGGGACTCTGCAGCCTGGGGAGCTGCAGCTGCATGTCCGCCTCTGTCCCCTGGCCCTCAGTCTGTCTCTGCATTCCCTTCTGCTTACTTGGATACTTTGATGCCCATCTTCCTGCACAACACCCATCCCTTTCCACTGTGGCCGGCATCATTCTCTCCATATCCATTCCTGGCTGAGACAGGTTCTTCTGAACTGGCACCCTTAGTACCAGCGGCTCCAAACCTGGAACCAACTTCTTCAGACCAAGGGCAAAGAAGAGTGGAGGAGAATTGGGAGACACACAGTGAAGAGCTTCCGTTCATTAGCTCACGGAGCAGTTCACCACTGCAGTTAAATTTACTCCAGGAAGAAATGCCTGCACCATCAGAGTCCGAAGAAGCAGGGAGAAGGGACGCTGGCCCAGATGCTAAGCATGTGAGTGCTGCTTTCTGTACCCGAGGGCCTGAGAAAGCCGGGGTCCTCCAACCAATCCGGGGCTCAGCACTGACAGCCTAGTCATAGTGGTCGGTCAGCCCCACTGCTGTGATTAGGACTAAGCTCTGCTCTGTAGGAACGAGAAGTGTGTCCCTGTCCACTTGTGGACTGGACAAAGGAATCTTCTGTTCTTGGTGCTCAGTGAGGGTTTTCTCTGATTATGTCTTTCAAAAACAATCTGTGTGTGTGTGTGTGTGTGTGTGTGTGTGTGTGTGTGTGTGTGTTTTAGACAGGGTTTCTCTGTGTAGCCCTGGCCGTCCTGGAACTCACTCAGTAGACCAGGCTGGCCTTGAGATGTAGAATTCATACTTTTCTGTTTATACACATAGCGCAGGAGCGTGTGGATAAGGTAGGAGCCAGTGTATGACATAATCAGAAAGTAGCCAGCTTTTCCTTCCATGGTTATACATGTCATTTTCAAAAGTGAACATTTTTAGGTAAATTATTTTGAACTTTCCAAACCCTTTACTTAGAGAAACACTTTGAGATTTATTTATCAGATTAAACTTCAGTCTGACATTCCTGCATTTCAGTGTAGAATAAAAAATAAGTGTTTTATTTTATGCATAGGAGTGAGGGCATGCCAGAAGAGGTAGCTGGATCCCCTGGAACTGGAGTTCCAGACAGTCGTAAGCTGCTGAGTGTGGGTGACCCGGGGCCCCTGAATAAAGCTAGGGGAACTAGGAAATAAGACAGCAGCTCAGGAGCTGGATAAATAGTTCAGTGGTTAGAATGTTCACTGTGCAGTCATGAGGGCCAGAGGAGACCCCAGCACGCGCATCAGCTGTCCCTCAGACTCTTCTAACTCCAGCTCCGAAGGACCCAAAGTTCTTATCTGGCCTCTTCAGGCACCTGCAAACACGTGTACACCTATACATACAGACATAATAAATATTTTGAATTTATGTAAACTTTATTTACTGTTGGGGTGGGTACTCACATGCCACAGTGTCCATGTGGAGGTCAGAGGTCAACTCTGGGGCGTTGGTTCTCTCCTTACAGTCCTGTTGTGAGGACTGAAGGACACAGTATTTACACGGTGCTTCACCCTGTGCAGCCTGTCTTCTCAGAGGACTGGGACTTCGTTTTGCTGCTACCGTGTTCTAGCATTGTACGTGCTTAGAACAGTAAAAGTACCCATGTGTGCTTACCCGATGACAGAGGTATGGAAGCCCACCCTTGTGTGGCGCCTGGCATGCAGCCACGGTTCAGAACATAGTAGTTCCAAAGGAACTTTAAGCACATTCTTGACACCAGCCCCAAGAGTCTTCACTCCTCACCTACATATGTGACTCTCGTTCCACTTAACAGGTAAAGTTGAAGAGCTGCCTGCTTGCTAGCTATTGGAGTGTTAAGTACCTTTGTGTCCTCCCCTCCAGCACTGTGTTACAGGTCACAGTGGCGGTCAGAGCTGTCACTGTGCCACTGGTGAGCTGGCTACAGCAACAGTGCAGCAGGAGTCTCCGTCTGCAGCTGCCTCAGGTACGTGACCAGGAAAACAGCCTCTCAGTCACCAGATCAGTCTATCCAAGGCCTTGTAGCTTGGATACCAGCATAGAGAGGAAGTTTTGGGCTCCACCCCCCCTTGTTTGTAGGCTTCCTTTTGGGCAAGTTTATATTTGACAAAGCTGACGTTGGTCTAACTGTCACAAACACTTAGAATATTCCTGTTGCTCTAGAAAGTTCTTCTGTAACTGTTTACAGTCTATAAGTTACTTTTCTCATTGCTGAGACAGCATCTGACTGAAGCAACTTACAGGAAGGAGGATTTGCTTGGGCTCGTAGATCTCAGGGTACAGTGTATTGCTGCAGGGAAGGAGTGGAGGCTAGACCATTGTAGTCTGAGGTGGAGGGACCTCAGCACAGCAGACAGGAAACAGCTTAGACCTGAACTGAGACCATGTTTTAACCTTCAAATTCCTACCCCCTAGTGACCCACCTCTCAAGCATCCGACCCCAAAGGGTCTACCACTTCCCAGAACACTGCCACTCCCAACAGGGGACCAAGTGTTTAAATGTGTGCCTATGAGGGTGTTTTATAGACAGCCTGACAGCCGACCTCTGTCCTGACACGCTGGTGTGCTTTCTACCACTGCAGCCACTGCAGTGCAGTTTGAGAGCTTCTCGCGTTGAGTCTCTCAGGAATGCTGTTAAGATTGATCCTCATTGTATATGTTGATAGTCTTCCTGTCTGTCGCTCAAGAGGATTACTTTGTATGGATAGTGCCTGGGATTCCATTGTACAGATAGTTACTAGGCTGTCTCTGCCCTGGGCCTATGATCACTAATGCCGTGAGCCATTTGAAACTGTAAGGTCATTTGGTAAGTATCTGGTTAATACCAGAAGTGACCAGAAGCTGTCACTGCTGAGATGGGCAGGCAGGTGCCAAAGTTGAAACAGGACCTCTCTAATAAATGAACTTCTGACGGGTGGTTTCCACCTTTGTTGATCTTTGGCAGGAAGCAGTGCCAGCAGTCTGTACTTCAGTAGCGGTGACTATGCTTCTGAAGTCTCTGAAAATGGACAGAGGTCACAGGATAGACAGAGAGACGAAGCCTTTCCCGGGGTGGCTGAAGAGTCCATCTGGAGAATGATAGAACGGACGCCAGAGTGTGTTCTCATGACATACCAGGTGCCGGAGAGGTACGGAAGCACTCTGCAAACCCTGCTTAGTGCTTTGACCACTATCTCTTAACTCTAAAAATTTTATATTACTGTCATTTATTTTGATGCGTGTTTACGTGTGAGTGTGCCATGTGGAAGCCTGTTCTCCCTGTCTAGTGTGTGTCCCAGAGGTCAGACTCAGGCTTGGTGAGACGGGAAGCACCTTCCCACTGTAGTGTGTACGTAAGGATGGAGGACAGCATTCTGTTCATCACACTTGCCCAGAAGTGGCTGTATCTTTCAAGTCATCACACTGGCTGTTGCTTTGGTTTCTAATATGTTTTTTTTTTCTACATAAAATGATTTTTTAAATGTTTTAGATACAGTCATAGAAAATGTGTCTACAAATGGTGTTCATTTCAATTCAAGCAACAAATGGTTCTTGAAGGAAAAATTGCAGCCACACATGTGCAGATCCATACAGAACAAACGTGCTGTTCACTGCAACCAGGACACGAGCACACAGGCTGCCCTTCAAGGATGCGCATGCTCAAGATGTTTGCTTTTGCCCTGGCAGGGGGGGCCTGGGGGAAGTGCATCTCCTGATGTGCTTCGTTTAAGCATCAGTTTTCCACCAAGAAGCAAAGGTTTGCCGTGTCAGTGCGGCAGACGATCTGGGTGTGTCATAGTCAGCAGATGAAGTGCGGCTGCACTGAGGGGGAAGTGCGGCACTCAGAGGCCTTCCCGGTCTGGTCTTAGGGGTAGAGACGAGGTGCTGAAGCAAGACCTGGAAAAGCTTCACAGCATGGAGCAGCAGCAGCCCCAGTTCTCACCTGCCCAGAAGGAGGAGCTGGCCAAGGTGCGCTCCTGGATCCACAGCCACACTGCCCCTCAGGAAAGACACCTCCAGGTAAGCATGCCATCCCTTGCATCAGGACTGTCCTGTGCCAGGCAGCTGGTGTCCTTCATCTAAACACATTGCCTGTGTGCTTTAAATACAAAGTAAGTGTGCACATGTTAAGTAATTAGTGCAATGTGTGCTGGGTTTTGAATACAGGTCTTTTTTTTAAGATTTATTTATTTTATGTATGTGAGTACACTGTCACTCTCTTGAGACACACTAGAAGAGGGCATTGGGTCCCATTACAGATGGTCCTAAGCCACCATGTTGTTGCTGGGAATTGAACTCAGGACCTCTGGAAGAGCAGTCAGTGCTCTTAACCACTGAGTCATGCCTCTAGCCCCAAATATAGGTCTTTTTAACACTGTGAAATTTCCTAGGAGAAGCATAAACAAATGTCTATCCACCCCAGGTAGGGCCGAGCCCCAGACCAATACTGTTAAAGTTAAGACAGACTTGGCAAATCAGTGAGTTTATGGAGCTTACGTACAAAGCATGGACAACCCCAAAACAGCCATATCATTAAAACCATCTCACCCCAGCATGAGTGATAGCTTCACAGATGGAGCTCTCCACCCCCTTCAGTCCCTTCTGCATTCTGTAGACTCTCATCACCTCCTGAGAAGATAGGACACTTAAGGTGAAATCATATAGAACTGGAAGGTAAGTGTAGGAAAGAGGCTGGGGTCTGCAGCGGCAGTCTGCAGTGAGGGTCTGCTGAGGGTCTTCAGTGATGGTCCACAGTGACAGTCAGATCTACAATGAGGATGTATAGTGATGGTGTACAGTGACTGTCTGCAGTGACAGGTCTGCAGTGAGGGTGTACAGTGAGGGTCTGCAGTGACAGGTCTGCAGTAAGAGTGTACAGTGAGGGTGTACAGTGAGGGCCTGCAGTGAGGATCTGCAGTGAGGGTGTACAGTAAGGGTCTGCAGTAAGAGTGTACAGTGAGGGTGTACAGTGAGGGCCTGCAGTGAGGATCTGCAGTGAGGGTGTACAGTGAGGGCCTGCAGTGACAGGTCTGCAGTGAGGGTGTACAGTGAGAGTGTACAGTGAGGGTCTGCAGTGACAGGTCTGCAGTGAGGGTGTACAGTGGGAGTCTTCAGTGAGGGTCTAGTGACTCCCTACCCTTTTCCTGTAAGGGGGTGTCAGCAGTCCCAATGTTAAAGGTCTCTTGTGAGCAGCCACAGTTCTTCCTTATGTGTGTGAAACAGCATTCCGCAACCACGATGGAATAGTTCTCTCCCACCGGTTGGAATGTTTAGGGTGATAAAGACACTTCCCTGGTGTATGAGCAACTGAGGGGAAATACGGAGATACATGGTTCAAATATACATTCCTCTTTAAAAGTTTCAATCCAAAGTATAAGAAAGGCCTACACTGAAGGAAGCTTTCTCACCCCATGGACACTCTTTATCCATTCCCTTCCGCTTGTTGGTGCACAGAGAACCAAAAAACAGAAACCCGAGTCATTCTTATGTGTTAGTATCCTAAGTCATATATCATGGACCAGCAAGCCAGGGCTGTAACAGCATACAGCCTTGAGTTCCCATCCTTCTGAGCCAGCCTGCAGTATCCCTTCATCCGTTTCTCCTCTGTGTTCAGTTGTGTGTAGCACTGCCTATGTCTGCACACTTGCACACATGTGTGGTACCCACAGAGGCCAGAAGAGGGCATCAGATCCCCCAGAGCTGGAGTGAGGAGTAGCTGTGAACTGGTGTGTATGCTGTGAATCTAACCAAATTCTTGTGCAGCAGCCAGGGCTCTTAACCACCCAGCCATCTCCAGTACTGCCCTTCAGCACTTCTTACACTGCAGACGGGGTGACATCAAGCCCCACCCCCACCCCAGCCTTTGATTTTGTGGATTCCTTCCTCACTTTTTAAGGAGTTTTTCCAGATAAAGGACTCTTGGTGGAAGTTTTTTTTCTTTAAGCACTTTGTCTGTATGTGCATTCTGTCTTCTGGCCTCCCAAGTTTCTGCTGAGACATCTGTGGACAATCTTCCAAGAATCCCATGTATGATGTGTTCTCTCCTGCTTTGGTTCAACTGGTTACGATGTGTCTGGGTATGTGTATCTGAGCTGATCCCATTTGGAGGCCATTGAGCTTCTTGGATGCTCTGTTTGTATCTTCATTAAATTTGGAAGATTTTCAGGCATTTTGTTTTCACACATATCCAGTTTTCCTTCCTTTCCCTCTCTCTGGTCCCTCTGACAGCTGTCAGTGCACTCAGACCAGATAAGTGCCGAGCACTGCTCACTCTGTGGGTCTTTTCCTTCCTGATGATGGTGGTGGTGGTGAAGAGAGGAAAGAGGAAGAAGAAGAGGAAGAGGTGGAGGAGGCGGCATCCATTACACACCATTATGTAGCCTTCCAGATTTCAGTTCTCACGTCTCCCAGACTTGCCTTTATTCCTCCAAGGAGCTGTATCTCAGTTTTGTCTTTCTCAAGGTTAGAAGGTATTGGCTGTTTTCTTTGTAGGTGTCCTCATATTTCATTGATGCTTCTGTTTGCTCGTCTGTTCCTTCTCTCTGCTAACTGTCTTAGCTTTTTATCCTTGTGATAGAAGCACCAAAAGCACTCAGAAGGAATGTTTCACCTCACAGGGAAAGTCAGGGCAGGAACTGAAGCAGAGGCTATGGAGGGGGCTACTTACTGGCTTGCTCCCCATGGCTTGCTCAGTCTACTTTCTTATAGAACCCAGGACCACTAGCCCAGGGGTGACACAGCCCACAGTGAGTGGGGTCTTCCCACATTCATCATTGATCATGAGAGTGCATCACAGACTTTCGTACAGGCCTGTCTGACGGCGGCATTCTTAGTTGAGCTTCTCTCTTCCCAGACATGTCTGGGTTTGTGTCTGTCACATTTACAAAAACCAATCAGTAAATCTTCCCTCAACTCAGCCTTTTCCTTACTTTTAAACTCTTCTGATGGCATTAGCATCAAATGACACGCTTGCCTTTGTTCTCTTTTGGAGAGCTGTGTCACCTATGACAACAGAGGTTCAGTCGGCGACACTGCAGAGGTCCCTGAACAGCACCCAGCAGAAGACACCAATTGAGCAGTTGTGAAGATGTCACGCGCTCTCCAGGTCATGTGGGACACAGAGCCGTGTGTTACCTCACCACCGTCTAACTCTGTCGATGGCAGTCATCTACATTAGGACCCTCCCTCGCTTGGTTCTGGTTTGCTTTCAGTGGTGCTGGGAATCAAACCCAGGGCCTCACATCTGCTAGGCTGCCATTCTCACCGCTGACCTGTGTCCCCAGCCCTCCCTTCTTGGTTTTCCCAAAGCAGGAGTATTTGTAGGCTCTGGTTCCTGATGTTAAAACTGCCAACGAGAAGACTTCTCGAGCTCATCTGTTACCTGGTCTGACAGTGTAATCTCAGAAGTCACCCTGAGTAAGTTACAGTTGAAACGAGTCTCAGGCTGAGTCTCTGCTATGTTCTGTTGTTACAAAGTCATTTTCCCACTAGAATACTTGAAGAACTTCTGTCTGTGGGTTGTGTTTCTCACGGTGTTTTCCGTGAACTTAGCACATTGATCTAGGTTTTGTACAGCATGGTGCTTCTCTTCCTGATTGTAAGACATTCCAGCTTCACACACACACACACACACACAACCGTCAGAGGACGTGGTCCTCCAGGAACTGTGGGGGTCATGGTTTCGGTTGATTGAGCCCATTCTCGTCCATACACTTCCTGTGGCGGCCGCCTTTCACGGGAGCCCTTTCCTTGAGATCTGTCTGCTAGACAGGACTTGGAAGACTGAAGTTAAGCCTGGCATGTTAAAAGCCTCTTACTCAAACAGCAGTGTTTTTAAAGGTTTTTTTTTTTTTTGGTTATAAAATAAATGTGAAAAGTTTCAAATATTATGTTAATGTTATTGTGGAGGTATGTGTCCAGGCTCACCAAAACAAATGGTTGACTTTTTCTTTTCACCGGATTACACGGCAAGGTTTTCATCCCGGCAGTCCAGTTGGCCTTGCCTGTTGTTTGCCCTTGAACTAAGTGTGTGAGGCCTGCAGAGTGAGAGGCTACACTTAGGGGAGCTCAGGGACCCCAGCTTGGTGGCAGCAGAGTCCCATGAGTCTGTGCTCTCCAGGTAGCTTGGTCTCAGAAGTGAGTGTGATTGTTTATGTGTTTATGTGCTCACTCTCCGGAGCTCTGGGTTGGAGAAGCTGGAGGTTCCTTCTTGACCAGGGATGGCTGTGGAATCAGCCCCTGCAGGAAGGAAGGAACTGGCAGGAGGAGGTTTACAGCGGCCTTTTCCTGCTTCACTTCCTGCAGGGCTCCTTACTTTTCTTTCTCCGCCCCCTGTTTTGTTTTTGTTTTGTTTTAGGAAAACACTTTGTTCTCCTCTGACAATTTGTAGCTATCGCTAACTGTATTGTCATTGTGATCAGGAGACGGTCATAGAGGCCACTGTGCCTAGCACTCCAACTCCGTGGCTCAGACCTCTTTTCTAAAATAATGCTTTTTCTGGACAGCAGTCCTATCAGAAGGTGTCAGAAACATTTTAAGATGCTGCCTATTACGTTTCTTGGAACTTTCTGGCATTGAGCAGTTTCTGACACGTGTTCCTGCTATGTGAACAGAGACTTCTCCGAACCTACTCCATCCTGGTAGTTAGTGATCTGAGAGGCCTGCGTTAGTCAGGTTGGCCTTCTCTGGCAAAGGGTTGTGCTCGTCTGGAGCTACCAGGATCCTTCTGCGTTCGTGTACATATAGCAGACCAGGGTTCTGGTGAAAGAGGTCCTTTCCCGTTGGTTCTGGATTCCCATTTTCTCCAGTTCCTTATTTCCTTGCCTTAGTCCACACCTTAAGGAGTCTGTGTTATGCCAGGCTTGATTTGAAAATGGTGCTGTAGTCAGGTCTGTAAAGTCCTTTACCAAGTCTCACCTCTGCCAGGATGCCATCAGTACACGCGCCAATCCCTGCTGCTGAGGGCCGGTCCAGCAGAGGCTGCTGCCCCCCGTGGGGGTCACACCCAGTGGAAACTCAAGCTCACTGTTTTTGTACTAGTAACTAGAGAACTGATCAGAAAAGTGTGTACTGTAGACTTGAATGTCTACATAAATGTTTCCCCCAAAGCTTTATTTTCTTGGGTCAGAGGTCAAAATTTATGAAAATAAGATGTTGTGTAAATAAATGGACTAAATGAAATATTATCATTCACAAGATGGCAAATTTTAACCAAACTAGCAGTTTGTACATAGTGAACTGTGAACTTGTTCGTACTTAATGGATATCTATCTTGTCATCTTATGGATAGCTATCTTGTCATTGGGTGTCTTTTTGAGTAAAAACAATAAACAGTGTATGTGTTCAAGTGGGAAATGTTCTTCATTGTGTGATCGAGCCTTGAGCATGCTTGGTGTCAGCCCAAGCCGCTTGCTTACTGCAGTCCCTGAAGGTCCTGCGCTAGGTTCACATCGCCACACTCGCAACTGTTTGTCATGTAAGCTTGTCCCTGTTCCCGCTCCAGAGGACAGGCATCTGTCTGCCACTGTGTTAGTTCCCATTTTAACCCTGAGAAGTTACTGAGCCGTAGATGTTTATATGTGTAAACGTATGGGTGTGTAAACGTATGGGTGTGTAAACGTATGGGTGTGTAAACGCATGGGTGTGTAAACGGATGGATGTGTAAACATGGATGTGTAAACATTATGGATGTGTAAACAGATGGATGTGTAAACAGATGGATTGTAAACAG
>JANHMN010000004.1:5178391-5190021 GCA_030674055.1 Rhabdomys pumilio
AGACAGACCCTCAAGCACTGTAGGCAGAGACAGACCCTCAAGCACTGCAGGTAGAGACAGGCAAGTCTAGTCTACCCTGGGCTTCACCTGGCTATCCTGTTCCCTGTCGTCGGTGAATACCAGGGACAGGGAGGTCGATTCTGGAACTCCAGATGGGGAACTGGTGATGTGTCACAGTGGAACTTAGCAGGTATAAAGTGCCACACAAGCCATCGGGGGTCCATGGAGGAACTCATGGGCCACCTCTCCCTGCCGTTGTAGCCACCCTAGCACCTGCCCAGGGCGGAAGCCAGTCTGCCTCAGAAAGTCTGGCTCGTCCTCATCTCCATGTACCCTTTGCAACCTGTTGCCTCTTGCTTTGAGGTATCTGAATGGGAGGCACAAGGAAGGATGGCTTTGTTCCCATGGGGAATTTGATGGTGGCACTCTACTACGCTTCACGGTGGACCTCCGCGTGAAGCTCAGGCGGTGCGCTGTGACTTCTGTGTGAAACATGATCTGTATTGTGTATGCCGAGGGAAGTGTGGTAAATCATGTAAGGTATGCAAGGTAAGTGTGTGTGGCGTGTGCTACGTGCAAGCTGTGGGCGGTGTGTGTGGTGTGAGGTATAAGGGCAGCATGTGTGGCAAGAACGTGTGAGGAGTGGTCTTCGTGGTGTAAATGTATGGAGTGCACAGGGTGTGTGTGTGTGTGTGCAGGACGTGTGTGAGCGGTGGCGGCTGGCAGTGGGACATGTGCCTTGGGCGGGTGCCAGCATGTTGAGATGCTCTGGGTGGCGGCTGGAAAGCCACACAAGACCCTGGAATGCTGCCGACTGACAGATACTCATCTGCAACCTTGATGGAAGACAGTGGAAAGACACTAAAGGCGCCCACCCGAGCGAGCGTGCGCGGCCACGGTGGTCCTTGGGAGATGGCCTCCATGTTGTGATAGTGTGTAACTGCCTGCGATGAAGGATGTTTGTGGAGAAACAAAGATGAGGAAAAAAATCTGACACAAACACAAAGCTTCCATCAACTTGGAATTCGAATAAGAGGCTGCCCTCTTCTCAGCTCCTTTCTCGTAACTGTGTCGAGTGCTGTCAGTATCTGAACACTCCTGATCTCTTCAGGGAGAAAGAGCCGTGTGTACTGCTCTTTTAAAATAACAGAATTGGTCCGTGCCTGGTCTTGAGCATCAGGCTCAATGCCAGTGTGAACTCAGTGACCCCGGCAGCTGATGGACAAACCGTGAGAGATGCTTTGGGATGCTCAGAGCGCTGGCAGAGGCTGGGTGGTCCAGGGGCAGTGGCTGGCAGAGAACTTACTTAAGATCTGAAAGGACCCAAGAGGCACTCCAGTCAACTGGCTCAGCAGACAGAGGTTGCCTACCGCCAACCCTGCCCAGTGCTAGAGAACCAGGTCATCTTCCGACCTCCGCCTCTGGGCCCTGGTGTGCACGTGCACCACAGTAAACATAAAGAAAAATTTGCTTAGGTATCCAAAACCAAATATTAAACCCAGTTACAATTTTTTATGGACTCTAATGTACAACCTGATACCAGATAAATAGGCTGTGGTAAAATTTCTAACTTTTTCCCTTTCAGTTGAACTTGAGTAGAACATTAAGTCGAAAGAAAAGCAAACATACTTGGATGACTCTGCGGTCCCTAGCTTCATCCGCCACTCTGCTTAATTAAGCCTTTTTGTTCCATATAACACAATCAGAGGCATGATTCCTACAGAGTACACTACTAATCTGTAGTTGGAGAAACTACTGCATTCAACCAGTTCGTCCCAAAATCAAAGGTAGTCAGTCCAGTCAATCATTTAAGTCAGTCCAGTTTTCATAAGCAGAAGTGACAAGGAAAGTTAGAAGTACATTTGTAACATGAAATACACAATTTGTTTAGACCATGCCCATTGCTAAATCTAAGACCTGCAGAAGGATCCCCTAAGCCTCTTTCCAAAGCACCTACAGAAGACCCCTTTCAGCCGGCACCCTGCTCCTGTGCCTGAGTGGCACCTAGAACTGGTAAAAAAAAAAAATAAAAATAAAAATGAAAATAAAAACGAAACAGTCACCTCACCTGGAAGCTGAAGAGACCTTTCACCAGTGTCCCTGACAGGAAGGGACAGGAGCGGGTTCAGGAGTCCTATGAAGAGCAGGCAGCAGAAGGGCACCCTGTCCATGATGATGGAGAGAAGTCTGGCTGGGCGTCTGCTCCAGAGAACTTCCGACTCTTCTCATTGAGGGATTGCCCGTTTTATCTATCATCCTGTGACCTCATACGTCCCCTCCAAAAATAAATAAATAAATAAAATGAATTTATTGGCTAGGGAGGCTGGAAGGCAATCACTTTGCATTGATGTAATTTTTCAAAGTAACAATTCATAGACAATAAATTTACTGGCTTGTTGACTGGTGTTCAAAGTGGGTATTCTATAAAGTACTGTGAAGTTTATAAATCTAGCAAAATAAGTAACTCAGCAGTAATAAATCACTGGTGAAAGACAGAGACAGACATGATGTGGCCAAGGCAGAAGGACAAGGATTTATGAATGTTAGCAGAAGTGATGCGGGGTATGACGTGAAATATCTCGGCTTCCTTTTCAAAAAAATCCTTCAGTGGTAAATAGATGAGTTGTCAGGTTGTATTAAACCGTTGTTCGAAATAGCAAAGACACGGCAAGCATTGCTCAAAGCTCAGGTCTAGCACATGTGCTTGGCTGCGTGTAAGATCACAAGGACTTGGTCCTCACAGCAAGGTTTCCTTAGGCTAGGTAGTACTCTCATCAAGGAGGACTGAAGGACATCCCCAAGCTGCCCGGCCAGACTACTTCACTAGGCTCAACCCAGCAAAGTGGTGCTGTTAGCAGCCAGCTCACCTCAGTTCTTTGCTTAGACCATTGCTTGTGTGTGTGTGTGAGTGCGCACATGGGTGCATTTGTGTGTGTGTGTGTATGTGTGTGTGTGTGTGTGTGTGTGTGCACGTGCACATGCGCATATGTGCACATGTGCATAAGTGCACATGTGTACCCCGTGTGTATCTGTGAACACACACGTTTTCAAGAGCATGTACGTGAAGTAACAACTGTGGTCTAACATGCCCCAGGCAAGAGAGTTATGAATTTAAGGCTAGCCTGGGCTACATCCGTGAGTCTTCATTCAACCTACAGGTTCTCAATGCTAAACCTAAGACCCCAGCAGAACCTATAAATTAGTAAATAACAATAACTACAAAGAATAGCAACAAGAGTCACGCGAAGATGTGTTGTGTAGGATTGCTATGGAATGTTACAAAGCTGGAAGTAGTAGGCTTGGGGGAAAGACAGTTTTTCTTTTCCTAAAATGCTCTGCTGTGGGGGCTAGGATGCAGCTCAGCTGGTGGAGGGCTTCTGTGAAGACCTGGGCTCGGTCTTCAGCACCACGTAAACCACTATGGTGACAAAGGCCGGTAATCCCAACATGTGGGAGGTGAAGGCAGGGAGATGAGAAATTCAAAGTCTGTATATCTAAAAGTCTATGCTGGGGCCAAGCAATGGTACACACGTTGAATCCCAGCACACAGGAGGAAGAGGCAGGTAGATCTCTAAGTTTGAGGCCAGCCTGGTCTACAGAGGTAGTTCTAGGACAGCCAGGGCTACAGACAGGAATCTGTCTTAAAAAGTAAAAAATAAAACAAAAACTAGAAATCTGTGTTGGAATGTCTGCATGAACACATTCTGGGCACATATGTGTGTGAGTCATTCATGGCCTGCCAACAGGTACAGAGGAGCCGACCCAGGGGTCTTTGGTTACCCTTGAGGACAGCTGTAGAGGGAGACAGCAGTGAAGTCACACTTTCCTTCCCCCCAGAGGCTGCTTGCCAAGCTTTGTCATTCCCTGGTGACTCAGGGGTCCTGACAGTTATTAGTGAAGGTTTTACTGCCTGACCTAATTAAGTTAGGATGAGAGGTGTGGGCCTCAATGAAAATCAGCATCTCCCTTCAATAGGCTGTCAATAACAATGTCACCTTGTCCCAGAAAGGCTCTGAGCCTTCACCCAGCCCCCACAGGTAGTGTGTGAGAGGGTATAGAGCAATATCGCTTTATACACTGCCCTCTGGGCACAGCAGTCATCCTCACCAGAGATCCCTGATCATCAAGATTAGGCCTCACAGAAGAGGCAGGGGGCTGAGAAAGGTCATCAGACCTCACCTGAGATTCCAGCCACTCTCTCCTGTCTCCCCCGCCAGCTGGATGTAATTGTGCACAGCTGTATAGAGTCTCAGGCAATGCTTAAGTGAGGGTGACAGAATGGAGGACTCCATCTATACAGGGTGAGTCTTTTCATCAATGCAGCTGATTTGGGGTGACCCATGCTCCTGTTTCCTCACACATGCTCTGTAAGCCCAGTGAGGAACCTGGTTCACCAGGTGAAACGTCTATGGAATCACAGCTTTCCTCTGTGGTTGGTGGAAGCAGATGCTTATTCAAATTTGCCCAGGGAGAGTTCGAACTACAGCGCAGGAGCTATGTCTTCTATGCTGGGACACATGTGAGCAGCGGCCACCTGAAAGGTATCATATCTTCAGCTAGCTGCAGAGCTCTTTCTGAAAACAGGGATCCAGATGTGATGGTGCACACCTGCAGTCCAACACTTGGGAGACTCTCAAGTTTGGAGCTAGCCTGCACTTACAAAACAAAATGAAATCCTACGTTACTGGCACACAGAGGGAATTTTAACGTGTAACTACTAAGTGATAGTCGTCGTAGGATTCTATTTCAGGTTGCTGGCTATTCCCTCTGCCCAAAATTCTCTCCCCAAGATAGTTAACTCATTCCCTACTTTAATGGACCAACTTCATTTAAAACTGCAGCCTGTATTTCCCATCCTCCCTCCCCTGATTCTCTCTCTCCGTGGCGGGGGAGACATTGCATGGATGCCTGTATATTCACACATGAGTCCCTGGAAGGACACGGCAAGGCCAGGGGAGAATGTCAGGTGTCTTCCCCATAGTCTTCAACACAGTCTTGAGGAGATTATCAATAGCTTGCTGCCGCCAGCAAACTGCAGGGATCCTCCTGCCTCTGCTCCCGTTAGATTACAGGTGTGGCAGCTGCTTCCTTCCTTTTTCGTGGGAATATGAACTCAGGACCTCATGCTTGTCTTGTAAGCCTTTTACGCACAGAGACATCACTCCTACACTCGTAATGGGCAAACTTACTTAAATTTGCAAGCTGGCATCTCCTACCCCAGTATACTCCTCATCCTCTTTCCTTACACATTAAGTATGTCATATCGATATCCCATGTCGTGTTTTGTTAATGTGTGTCTTAGTTAGGGTTTTACTGCTATGAACAAACACCATGGCCAAGGAAACTCTTTTAAAGGAAAACATTTAATTGGGGCTGGCTTACAGTTCATTATCATCAAGGCAGGAACATGGCAGCATCCAGGCAGACATGGTGCAGGAGAAGCTGAGAGTTCTACATCTTCATCTGAAGGCTGCTAGCAGAATACTGGCTTCCAGGCAGCTAGGGTGAGGATCTAAAAGCCCACGCCCACAGTGACACACCTACTCCAACAAGGCCACACCTTCTAATAGTGCCACTCCCTGGGCCGAGCATATACAAACCACCACAGTGTGTCTTGCTTATTGGGGTTATGATCCACAAGGATGTGAGTTGTCCCAAGTCCCTGCGGACACCTCACACGCAGTAGGTACCTTAGCACCGTTAATGCCAGACCCCTTAGCTCAGTGCTTGAGTTCTGTAAGTGTCCTTTCAACTGGAGCTTGTGGCCTGGTCATCTGTCACACCCGTGGTGGTTTGAATGAGAGTGGCCCCATAGGCTCATTCTGTGCTTGAATTGTTAGTCCCCACTGAGTGGAACTGTTCAGGAAGGAGTGGCCTTTTGGAAGGTGTGGCTTTCATGAAGGAGGGGTGCCACTGGGGAGCTTGCTTTCAGGTTTCAATAGCCTATGCCAGACCCATACACATATTTGTATATTCCCTCTCTCTCCCTCTCTCCTTCTCGCCTCTCTCTCTGCCTGAAATTTATAGGTCACACCTGAGATCTCAGCTACTGTTCAACCTGCCGCCATGCTTCTTCCTGCCATGATGGTCATGAACCTAACCCTCTGAAACTAAGCAAGCCCCCCAGTTAAATGCTTTCTTTCATAAGCTGCTTCGGTCACGGTGTCTCCTCATAGTAATAGAACATTGACATAGACACACCTCCAACGTGTGATTCAGTTAGTAGGCTCTTACTAGTTCATTATTCTGGCATTAGCTGCCCTCACTGAGGAGGGGACATCACTGTCCACTTGGGGCTTAGCTCAGGCTGACTACTGGGCCTCTCTCCCCTTATACCATCCTCAGCAACCTTAACCTGGAGAACTCACAGGGCTTTTTTGAGGCAGACCATGGATAAAATCAGAAGTTCTGAATCTTAGGTTCTATATACAGAATAATGCGTTCCACCATGGCATCTTCATGCACATGTATCATGATGTTCTGTTCTCACCCCTCTCCCCGGTGCCCTCCTTTCTGTTCCCACCCATTTCCTGCCCACCTCATACTGAGCTTCCACACAAGGGCTCAGTTCTGGGCACTGGGCAAGCACAGACATGAGGGAACCAAGTTGACGAGAGCATTCTCAGGGACACCCAGCTCCTCGGGCAACCCTTGAGCCCCAGCCTGTCTTCCTCAGTCCCTCAGAATGCCCACGTCCCCATCATCCCATGTGAGTGAGGCACATGGTGCAGACCAGTTCAAGCTTGCTTTCTAAGCCTGACAGTTTTGGCATCGTCAGGCAGGCATCCCAAGGCTCGGGGCAGGCCCTGCATGTTTGCCTGCCGAAACTCTAATCTTCAGTGTGATGGGGGCCACAGGAGAAAAGCAAAGTGAGGTCAGACCAGGAGAGTGGGGCCCTCAGAGTGTGATCGGTGCCTGAGAATTCTGTGCATGTAAACACAGTTAAAGGGGCTGGAGAGATGACTCAGTGGTTAAGAGCACTAACTGCTCTTCCAGAGGTCCTGAGTTCAATTCCCAGCAACCACACGGTGGCTCACAACCATCTGTAATGAAATCTGGTACCCTCTTCTGATGTGTCTGAAGACAGTGACAGTGTACTCACATACGTAAAATAAATAAATAATTCATTGAAAAAAAATACAGTTAAAGAGTCCACTGTCCACCAATCAAGACATGAGTCCTACCAGGACTGAATGCACCAGCACTTTGGACATAGTTATCCAGCCTCCAAGACAGGGAAGGGTCGTCTGTGTGTGAGACCTCTCAGGCTATAGTATGCTGTTCTGGAGAATGGAACAGCAACAGCAGGCAGAACAAGACTCCAGAGCCGAGGAATTAAGTGAAAAACTGTGATAACTTAAGTGACAGATGCTGGCTTCTTAAGTGACAGATGCTGGCTCAGGCCAGGTGGGACTCTTGGTTGTCTTGCTGTCTTTGGCATGACCTTGACCATATTGGAAGGTTTGTACTAATCCCCTTTAAAGGTAGGACCTGGGCCTAGGGAGCCACCTCTGCAGGGTACCCAGAAGGAGCAACTTTTAGACTACGTGGCTCTGTCCATCCCATCACGCACAGGCAAGCACACAGGAACAGATAGCCACAGTGTGTGTCCATTTTGGGCTTTGTTCTTCCAGGAGAGGTGTTTATAACTATCCTTGTGACCCAAAAGGCCACCTCACAAAGCTGCCAAAAGGAACGGTGTTCCGCGTCTGGGTACGGTCCAGCACCGATGTGTCACACACCCGCGTGATGGGGACAGGAAGGGTGACGTACAGTAAACATCCGCTCTAGTTATTGATTTGATTCATCACATTACCCAGTGACTCAAATGTCACCGCTCTGGTGCCGGCGCAGTTTCGCCAGTGCATTGTCCTATTATTGATATTAAAGGGTACCGAGGGCCAGTTATGGAGCGGAATGGAAGTGAAGAATCACAGCATAGCTGTACCACAAATGGATGCTCTCAGGAGTGCTAAGGATCAGCCACCTGCATGATTTCTTTCATGATTAGTGTGTGTGTGTGTGTGTGTGTGTGTGTGTGTGTGTGTGTGTGTGCATGAGCACATTCATATAGGTGTGTGCCCATGTGTTTGCATCTTCTGGAGGACAGAGGCCAGTGTTGGGCGTATTCCTCAGTTGCTCTGTACCTCATTTTGCAAGTCTCTCACTGACCCTGGAGCTCATTGATTTGGCTAGACTATCTGACCAATGAATTTCAGCTTGTTTCCTCCAGCCCCCAACACTGGTATTACAGATGTGCGCCACCACACCTGGCTTTTACACGGACACTGGAGATCCATGCTCAAATCCCCTATGGCACCCACTTTACCCCCTGAGCCTTCTCTCCAGCCCTGGTTCGTGATTTTTACTATAACCTGTCTGTAACTCAGTGGGATGGGAGGGGTGGGATGGGAGGGGTGGGATGAATCTCAGAGTGAGGCTGTGTTCACAGACAGAGTCTTTGAAGAGACGATTAAGTGAAAGTGAGGCCTTTAAGGTGAGCCCTGAACTAAAGTGAACAGTATCCTTGCAGGAAGCATCAAGAGACAGACAAACAAAGGGACCATCATGAGAGCATACTGGGGAAGACCCTGTCTGCAAGCTGAGGAGGCTTTAGAAGGACCAACCCGCAGCACCTCAGACTTTAGCCTGTGAGAAAGGCCCAGCTACCAGAGCTGACTATACCAATAGTCCGGTAGTAATTCTCGTAGGGGTAGTGAGTTCAAAGGGCAAGTTCCAATGCTGGTTCCCAGGTGCTGTCCAACCTGCTTCCTTGAGCTATGGTCTCACTGAACCTGGGACTCTATGACAAGTCTAGTGTTAGAGTTTGACTGTGAAATGTCCCTCATAGATTCATGCATTTGAGCACTGTCTCCAGCAGGTGGCGCCATCTGTCTGTGGAGTTTTTGAACTCATGAGGAGGTAAAGCCTTGTTGGAGGAATTATGTCACTGGGAGTGAGTGGCTTTGAGGTTGTACCTCGTTCCATTAACTTCCCTCACTCTGCTTCCTGTGTGGGGATGCAGTGTGATCTCTTTACTCCCCGACTACCAGGCTGCCCCTCCCTCCCGCTGCCTTCCTCCACGGCAACAGACTCTATCCCTCTGAACTGTAAACCAACCCCTTTCTTCCTGGAGTTGCTTTTGATCAGAGTGTCCTCTCATAGCAACAGAGTTCAACTACAGCAGCTGCACTGGGTGGCCCACGTGCCCCAGGAGGGACCTGTCTCTGCCTCCCAACACCGGAATCACACATATGTACTCTATGGCTGGATTTTTACATGGCTTCTGGCAATCAAACTCATGCCCTCATGTTTACATGACAAGCACAGCTATTTCCAACCCACAATTCTATTTTATTTAAAATCTTATCACAGGACTGGAGAGATGGCTCAGCAGTTAAGAGCACTGACTGCTCTTCCAGAGGTCCTGAGTTCAATTCCCAGCAACCACATGGTGACTCACCACCATCTGTAATGGGATCCAATGCTGCCTTCTGGTATCTCTAAAGATAGTGACAGTGAACTCAAATCTCATCGTGATCAAAACAACAAATCCTGCTGAGCACACCAGAACGCCTGACTCAGTGTGCTACCTAACTGTCCATGACAATGTTCCTGTCCCCTGGGTAATGACTTGATTTGGGTTAAAAGTTGTGGTGAGACACCATGACCAAAGGCAACTTGGAGAAGAAAAGATGTATTTCCCCTTACAGTTCCATACAACAGTTCAGCATCACCAGCAGTGAGGACAGGAACTCAGGCAGGGCAGGAACCTGGAGGCAGAGCTGATGCAGAGGCCATGGAGGGTGCTGCTTACTGGCTGGCTCCCCATGGCTTGCTTGGCCTAGTTTCTTATAGAACCCAGGACCACCAGCCCAGGTGTACCACTCCCACAACAGGCTGTGCCCTCTCCCATTAATCACTAAGAAAATGCCCTCCATCCTGGTGTAGTGGCACAAACCATTCCTTCCAACACTTGGAAGGCAGAGGCAGGTAGATCTCTGTGTGTTCAAGGCCGGTGTGGTCTATATGGTGAGTTCCAGGACATCTGGAGAAACACAGTGAGACCCTGTCTCAAAAAACTAAAAGCAAAATAAGAGACATACAAGCCAGTCTACAGTCTGATCTTATAGAGACATTTTCTCAACTGAGGCTCCTTCCTCTCTGATGACTCTAGCTGTGTTAACATAAAAATCGGCCAGCATAGGCAAGAAGGAAGCTTTCATTGCTAAAGTCTTTATGGTTCTCAGGGATTGTTCGGGGCCAGAATCCCCCTGAATGCTGAAGTTTATTTACTAAAACATGCTTTCAACTTTTTATAGACCACTGGGCTCTTGCTCTCTCCCTTTCTTATCAAATCCTTCAGCAAAACTCACTAGGAACATACCTATAAGCAAAGAAAGTTGGGGCTCTGCCTCATTCATAAAGTGTGTACCATGGGTTCTGGGTGGGGGGTCATTCTTAGGAGATGCTGAAAGAGCTATTGGTCCTGCGCTTGAGCTGGGTGGAGGCATCTGTGGAAGTTGGGCTTAGCCATGAGTAGATGACAGGAGTCAAATAGTCTCTGCCAGGGGTTTTTGTTTGTTGTTTGGATTTTTGTTTGTTTGTTTGTTTATGTTGTACTTATTTATTTGAGAGAGAGGCATGGGTTTGCCACAGTGTCAGTGTAGTTCAAGCCAATTCTTTCCTCCCACCATGGAGTTCCAGGGATCAAACTCAAGTTGTGAGGCTTGGTGCCAAGGACATTTACCCACTGTCCATCCCAGTGGACCTAAGACAGGCTATCTGTTATGGTCATTTATCCCCTGTCCATCCCACTGGACCTAAGACAGGCTATCTGCCGTGGTTAGCTTTAACTGTCAACTTGACTCAACCTAGAGTCACCTGGAAAGAAAGTCTCACTGAGGGATTGTCTAGATCAGACTGGCCTGTGGGAGTGTCTGTAAGGGAATGCCTTGATTGCATTTAAAATGACGTAAAAAGACCCATCCTGAATGTGGGCAGCCCCTACCCTGGTTTGGGACCTGTACTGTGTAAGAAAAGCTGACTATGCAAATTTGCCTGTGGTTGTGGGTGGTGGTATATGGTCAGCTGTTTCTGTGGTCAGCTGCTTTTATGTAGGCAGACAGAATTACAGGTGAAGTGGTCTTCTTTTCTTTGTGTGTGTGTGTGTGTGTCTGTGTGTGTGTGTGTGTGTGCTATATGTGTATATGAGTGTGTGTGGTACATACATACAAGTATGTGTGTGCAAGTGTTTGTGAGGGGTATGTGTGTGAATGAGTGTGAGTGTGTACATGTGTGTGCTATAAGTATGTGTGCCATGTGTGTATGTGTGTATATGTATGTTTATATATATGTATGCTGTGTGTACAAGTATGTGGTGTATGCCTACAAATATGTGTATATAAGTGTTTGTAGTGTGTGTATATCTGAATGTGTGAGTGTCTGTGTGTATGTGTGTGCTATGTGTGTGTATATCTGAGTGTGTGAGTGTGTGTGTATATGTGAGTGTGTGTACTGTATGTGTGTGTGTGTTTAGCCAATAGACAATTTTAGGTGTCATTATTCAGGCACCTTTTTTTGAGAGAGAGAGAGAGAGAGAGAGAGAGAGAGAGAGAGAGAGAGAGAGA
>JANHMN010000004.1:5190031-5197531 GCA_030674055.1 Rhabdomys pumilio
AGAGAGAGAGAGAGAGAGAGAGAGAGAGAGAGAGAGAGAGAGAGAGAACCTTTAAGTGTCCTAAAACTTTCCAAGTAGACTACACAGCTACCAAGATCCACCTGTCTCCCCGGGTAGTTGTGTTGTCTATATGCAGAGTCGGAATGTCTTTGACAAACCAATTCTTTTATCTTTAAGCAGTATCCACTTTCATCTCTGGTTCTACTGCTTGTTCTGAACTCAGGTTTGTCTGTACTTGCTCTGATTTCTTTAAAAGAAGCACATAGTTGGGTCATGTGTTTTCAATCCAATCTGATAATCTCTGCATTTTAATTGGTGTGTTTAGACCATTTAAATGTAATGTAGTTGTTGTTATGATTCAATTTAAGCCTCCTATTTTTGTGATTTGTTGCCCTCCTTTTTTTTCCACTTTTTAAAAATTCCTTTATTATGCCTTCCCCCCATTCTCTTGGATCATTTGAATGCTTTTTAGTGCTGTAATTTATCCATACCATTGGGTTTTTTATTTTTAATTATTTTTACCTATTATTAGTGTGTGTGTGTGTGTGTGTGTGAGAGAGAGAGAGAGAGAGAGAGAGAGAGAGAGAGAGAGAGAGGTGTCATGGCCCATGTGTGGGGGTCAGAGGACAACTTTGTAGGTTAGCTCTCTCCTTTCACCTTTACACGGGTTCTGGGGATTGTACTTGTGTCCCCAGGCTTGTGACACTGGATGGCAGGTGCCTTCACCCACTGAGCTATTTTGCTAGTTGAGGGTTGTTTTCCTACTATCTTTCTATACCAAAGAGCTGGAGAGTATGACACACACAGCTGACCTGTCTTTCTGCTGCTTCACTGTGGAGTTATGTCTGCCACAGTTTGGGAAGTGTCCTGGCTAGTTTTATGCCAACTTGACACAAGTTAGAGTCATAGGAGAGGTGAGAACCTCAATTTAGAAAATGCCTCCATAAGATTCAGCTGTATGGCGTTTTGATAGGAGAGGGACCAGCTCATTGTGGATAGAGCCACCCCTGGGCTGGCAGTCCCTGTTTTTAATAAGAAAGCAAGCTGAGCAAGCCATGAGGAACAAGCCAGTAAGCAGCACCCTCCATGGCCTCTACTTCAGCTCCTGCCTCCAGTCCTTGCCCTGTTTGAGCTCCTGCCTGACTTTCTTCAGTGATGAAGAGTGATGTGGAAGTGTAAGCTGAATTAACCCTTTCCTCGCCCGGTTGCTTTGGTCATGGCGTTTAGTCACGTCAGTGCCAACGCTGACTAAGCCAGGAAGCCTTCAGCCATTATGCCTTCATATATCTTTCTACACTGTTATAGAATGAATACGCCATTGAGAAATCATGTCAGCACTTAGAGATTAATAAGGAAAAGCTCCCTTATAATAGCACAAGGCTGGTTCTGGCTAATGCACAAAAGAGATCCAGCCCCAGACGGAAATTTCCATCAACTTACACAGTTTCACAGCCCCAGCTTAGAATTTGAGCAACTAAACGTGTTTCACAGAGACAGAAATTTCAAGGTTGGTTGTTTGGACAAATGGGGAGATTTACAATGTCAAAATCTTGCCACACTTATCTCTGGACAGACCAGGACTGCTATTCCCAGGCAGCTGCTAACCAGGGTGTCATGATTTGAATGTGCTTGGCCCAGGGAGTGGCACTATTGGGAGGTGTGGCCTTGTTGGAGTAGGTGTAGCCCTGTTGGAGTAGGTGTGGCCTTGTTGGAGTGGGTGTATCACTGTGGGCGTGGGCTTTAAGACCCTCATCCTAGCTGCCTGGAAGTCAATCTTCTGCTAGCAGCCTTCAGAAGAAAATCTAGAACTCTCAGCTCCTCCTGCACCATGTCTGCCTGGATGCTGCCCTGCTCCTGCCTTGATGATAATGGATTGAACCTCTGAACCTGTAAGCCAGCCCCAATTAAATGTTGTCCTTATAAGAGCTGCCTTGGTCATGGTGTCTGTTCACAGCAGTAAAACCCTAACTGAGACACAGGGCCATCCAGCCTGGCTTGCAGAACCATGTTCTTCCTAACAAGAGAACGGAGGAGCACTCCTTTATCTAAATTCTACGTCCTGTAACTTAGTGTTTTCTTAGGCAACTTCAATAGAGCCTTTGTAACATCAGTGTATTGCTCCCCGTCTGTCCTAGATGCATGCAGTGTCTGTCTGCTTAGTTCTGAAACTCCGATAGCTCGAATATCTAGATCTTTGTGTGTTACCCCAAAGAGCCCTTAAGATTTTGCTTGACAGCTCTTGGTGATTTCTGATCTACTTTTTCAAATGGGATACTTTCATTTTAATTCTAGTGTGTTTTCTTCTTCTGTTGTCCTCATTTCTGTTACAAGGTTTCAGATGTTGAGTTTTCTGGTTAAAAGTTTCTGTTCCTTTTCACGATTTCTATTTTCTGTTAAGAGCTAGGACCTTTCTGTTCATGAAATGCTAAGGGCTTTGTCCCAGAATCTAGGGCACCTGGCTCTGTTCGCCCTCCGTTTTCTTTTTCCTTGAGAATAGCTCATCTTTTCCTGGTGTCTCCTGTGTCCGATACCTTTTGACACTTGGATGACTGTTCTGTGGGACTCCGCCTTCCTATAGCTTGCTGCCAATCACTGAGTAGATACATACCAGTCCCATCTTGTCATTTCTGCCAAGAATTCCTATGTCATTTAGCTGTTAGAATCTATCCTCTCTGTGTTCCTTTGGGGGTAGTTCATGCTTGTGCCATTCAGAGGTTATCCTGGGACCCAGGAAGAAGTTTCAGTTAAAACCTCAGCTCCTTCGACCTTCATTGTGCTGTTCTCGGTTCATGTACACACAAAAGGTTGTTAGTTATTCTTCTGTTGCTGTGAAAAATGTCTGGCTAGTGCAGCTGAAGTAAGGAAAGGTTTATTTTAGCTGATGGCATAAGGGTTCAATCCATCACAGCAGGAAGGCGTGGAGACAGGAGCATGATGCAGCTGGTCATACTGTATCCACAGTCAGATGTGAATCAAACAGGGGATGGTGAATGCAGGTGCTCGGCTCCCCTTCTCCGCTTTACTGGGTTTGGGTTACAGCCCAGCTGCATCGCAGAACAAATCCAGTTCACACCTGTTTGAATCCCCAGCCACAAACCCCATGAGCATTTTTAAAAAAAAGATTTATTCATTTATTTTATGTATGTGAGTACACTGTAGCTATCTTCAGACACACCAAATCCCATTACAGATGGTTGCTGTGGGTGCTGGGAATTGAACTCAGGACCTCTGGAAGAGCAGTCAGTGAGTGCTCTTAACCACTGAGCCATCTCTCCAGCAACTCCCCCTCCTCCATGAACATTTTTATCTTTCTAACTTGGCTTTTGAGATAGGGTCTTTCTGTGTAACCCTGGCTGTCGTGGGATATGCTCTGTAGACCAGGCTGGCCTCAAATAAACTCATAGTGATCCGCCTGCCTCTGCCTCCCAAGTGCTGGGATTAAAGTATGTGCCACCACACCTGGCTGCCCCGGCCCGCAGGGATTCGACAAGACCCTAGGGAAGGGGCGAAAGAATGAAGGAACAAGAGACACAAAGGAGGAGAGAAAGTCTGGGGTTCTAATCAAGCACTCTAACTTTAATTTCAGGAAGCAGATTATAAAGACACGGCAAAAAATGGGAAATTTAGGCGAGGGTCATTGCTTAGGGCAGTCCCACTATTGAATCCTCATTGTCTAAGACCAGTCCACTGTTGTAACCTTATTGCCCAAGACCATCCCACTGTCGTAACTGGCTCTCAGGAAATACCAGATGTTCTTTAAATTCCTGGGACCTGAGACCCAAGACTGTCCTTTCTTAACTTTGTACGGACTAGGCTTTCCAGAACAGCGGGTAATTTCCTAGGTTTGGCTCCCAGCACCTGGCTTCATGAGCACTTTATTTATTTTATTCTAAACTCCCTTTAAGGGTGTTTTATGTGTTTTGCCTGTATGTATGTATGCCACCCGCATGGCTGGTACCTGAGGAGGTCAGAAGAGGGCATCAGATCCTCTGGAACTGGAGTTACAGGTGGTTGTGAGCCACCATGTGTGTCCTGGGAGTTGAACCTGGGTCCTCTGGATGAGCAGCCAGTGCTGATAACCACTGAGCCATCTCTCCAGCCCCAACCATGAACATTTAAATGGTCACTCTCTACTTCTAATTACTGGGGTGTCTGTTACACAGCCTGGGAACCTCAGACGGTGTACAACCATGTTCACCCAGGGCTGTGTTCCACCTACTCTCCACCTTGATGCCCTTCCCCCACTGTGTCTGAGCCCTTTAGATAATCATTCCATTAAGAACAATGGTCAGCCAGGTGTGTAGTCCAAACTGTCAGGTCCAGCCTGGGCAACAAGGGAGTGATATGTAAAGTAACATCTTGATGTCTGGCTCTGAGTAAAATGTTTCAGCAAAGCCTTTGCTGTCTGGGTCAATCAGCGGAGAACGTGTTGTGAGACTGTTTGAACCTTGAAGAAATGTTGTGTCTCTGAAAGATGTGCATTCCGTGTTCCATGAGAGCTTGCCACTGCACAAACCTTGCTTCTAAGACACCCCTGACAAACCTAGAGTCCTTACTCTTGATTTTTGGCTAGCCATGGTCAGAAGGGACTGAGATTTATATGGGTTATTTGCTTTCTCTGGTAGCAATGATATAAAAAAAAACAACAACAACAACAACAACAAATACTTTGGTACTTGGAACATTTCTCAGCCCCAATTAATTTTGTCTAATGATTGAATAAAAGTAACTGGCGTGATCTAGTCGGGGGTCAGTCTTTTTTCCAAGAAGGCTGAACCTCTCTGCTCCTTTGGAAAATGAAGGTTTAGCACCTTTGGTGAGCTTCTCTCTCTAGTGCCGCACCTACGACCGACATCGGTCAATTCGACATTGGGAAATTCTGACTTGAGATAAAAATCAAAGAGTCTGAAGATACATCTCAGTGATTAAGAACATACACTGCTCTTGCTGCAGCCGTGAGTTCAGTTGAGAGTTCATGCCTGCCTGTAACTCCAGCTCCAGAGGGATCTGACGCCCTCTTCTGGCCTCTATGGCATTCACACACGTGCTTGGCACAATGTAATAGGCTCCAGGGGCTGGACATGGCTCAGTGATTAGAAGCTGTGACAGCTCTTGCAAAGGACTTGGCTTTGGTTCCCAGCATCCACACAGCACCTCACAACTGCCCGGAACTCCAGTACCAATGGTTCCGACATCCTTGTCCCCAGGAAAGCATGCATATGGTGCACAGACATATACACATGAAATAAATATAAGTGAGTAAATATAATATAAATAAAATATAAACAAATAAATTGTTCTTTAAAAATGTAACAGGCTGCAGGTGGGTGTCGCCCAAAGACTCACGTCACACTGGTTTGGGAGGTAGTTCAAGTGGTTAGCCAGGATGGCTTCAGCTTCTTTCTCCAGTTACCAAAGCTTCACCACCTCCTGGAGTCTCGGCTTTAAAATCAGACTATCGGCAGCCAGTAGGGTGGGGGTTTCCTGCTACAGAATCATGGCTCTAACCAGAGAGTACCATCCCTTCTACATTCTCGACTCTTGACTTTCCATCAGTCCACGGGCAGCACGGCCTGACATGTCTCAGAAACTATCATGTTGCTTTGAGGTTTTCTTGGAGGTGGGGCATGGAGATCTGTAAGTAATTTGCAAACGAAGGGTCAAGTCTGGCCGTCCTTGTGGGGACCCCGTGTTCCTTTCTCTCTTCATGATGCTCACTCTTTCCTGCCGGATGGCATGAGGTGGAATGTTGTGGGTATGACAGAGACAAAGTTGTAAAACTTGTCAGGCACTTTTGTAATTTATTTTTTTTCAAACACATATTTTTAATGATGATTCTCAAACACTTTAAACTCTCTTTTAGCCCATCACCCACCAGAAGCAGTGGAAAAGAAAGGATAGAGGGGAAGTGGACCTGTCTAGAAAGGTTCTTTGGAGCAACTCTGTGTTGTCTGGAAATCGGTAGTTCAGTTCACAGTTAGCAGTGGGAGCTCCATCCACTCCAAAACACTTCACAGATACACCAGGAGTCCAGTTCGGTAGAGTCAGGATAGCAAGCAGGGATCAGCAGTGGTGACACGACCTAGCAGAGACAGCTAGGTCTCAGCAACAGTAAGGACCAGGAGGGATGCCAGGAAAAGTTCTTGGCTGTGTCTTTTTCAGGGAAGCAAAGATCAGGGAAGCTTCGAGACCCACAAGTGTTGCACAGCTAGCTCTGTAGGCAAGCCTAGCTTGGCCTCCGTCACTGTCTGTCAAGTCCTGTTTATACCCTTCAAACATCACATGTCTCCCACCGATCTTGCCTTAGCATGTGCGTCTGTCTCAGCTGACATCACTTTGCCAATCAGCCCAAGTCTGCAGAAGCAGCAAGAAGCCACCAGCACACCACCACAAGTTTTTTTTTGGTGTGTTTCTCTCTATGAAGTCCTGACACACGCAGCTCAATTATGCAATGTAAGGTGGACCAATACATGTGTGTTGTTAGTGAAGAATCCTTCATCACGTGTGCTTTCACGTGCTTGCTTTAGCAGAACGTCCTTTCTCCTGTGTCTGCTTCAGCAAAAGGTTCCTTCACGTGTTTGCCCCAGTAAAATACCATCCAACCGACCTTCCAAAGAACGCTTAAGCTTCCATTTCACAGTTTCATGCCATTCTTAAGAAGTTCCAAGACACAATTAAGTCACTGGAGGGGCCTCTCCATCTGCGATGCCCAGAAGCAACCTTCCACCCAAGGGACACCTTACTATGTGGTATCCAAAGGACCCTGGTGTGACACACGGAGCCAGACGAGCGTGTGTGAACCAGAGGCTGAGCGCTGCAAGCAGTGCTGCTGACTCTTCAGCTGGATGACGATGGGAACTCTTTCAGATCTGCCGTCACGAGCACACCACAGTAAGCACACTCTGGGCCTGAGGACGTGGGCCCTGGTGGTAGAGTACTTGCCCAGCATGTATGAAGCCCTGGGCTCCATTCCCACAGCTGCATGGACTGGGTTTGCTGGTGCAGGCTGTGATCCCAGCACTAGGGAGGTGAAGGCAGGATGATCAGAAGTTCAAGGCATCTCAGTTAAATAGCAA
Organism: Rhabdomys pumilio; assembly: GCA_030674055.1. Taxonomy (NCBI): domain Eukaryota; kingdom Metazoa; phylum Chordata; class Mammalia; order Rodentia; family Muridae; genus Rhabdomys; species Rhabdomys pumilio. The sequence continues at coordinate 5,197,108 of JANHMN010000004.1, forward strand.
GTTCAAGGCCAGCCTGGATTACATCAAGTCTCCCTCCCGTGTGTGTGTGTGTGTGTGTGTGTGTGTGTGTGTGTGTGTGTGTACATGAAGCTGAAACTGGAGATGTAACTCAGTAGTAGATAAGGCCTCGGGTTTCATTTCTAGCATGACTACATACACACACATACATGCACATATACATACACACACATACACACTTACACATGCACACATACACACATACACACACATGCACACATGCATACACACACATACACACACATACACACATTTACATACACACATACACACACACACACACATACACACACACACACACACACACACACACCTAGAATTTAAAACCCATTAAAAGTAAACTTGGGGTGAGTGATCATGATTTTAAAATGAAGCCACTTCAGGATTGCAGTGTAAGGCCTGACCG